>BSUD01000007.1:22048609-22093931 GCA_033239045.1 Fagopyrum esculentum
GGGGGGGAGAGTGGGCAGCCCTGCCGGAGGCCCCTGGAGCCTTTGAAGTATCCAGAGAGGTTGCCATTGATATTGATGGAGTAGTGGGGGGAGGATATACAGGCATCGATGAGCCTAATGAATTTCAGCGGGAAGCCCATCCGCCCAAGGGAGTTGATGATGAATCGGTGATCGATTGTGTCGAAAGCCTTTGAGATGTCAACCTTGATAGCGCATCTAGGCGAGATGTTTTGCTGATCATATCTTTTGAAGATCTCATGACATAGGATAATGTTATGCTTGATGGATCGTCGCCTAACGAAGGCACCCTGGTATCTTCCAATGATAGTGGGGAGTATGGAGTTGAGCCTTGACGCAAGAATTTTGGCGATGACCTTGTATGTAGTGTTGCAACAAGCGATAGGTTTGAAGTCAGAAGGTTTTGAGTGGCTGTTTGTTTTTGCAATCAAGGTGAGGGTTGTGTGGTTTACTTGGGGAATCATGATGCCATTTTGAAAGAATTCAAGGACAACGCTCGTGAAGGAGTCACCGATGGTATTCCAGGCGGACTTGAAGAAAAACGCGTTTTATCCGTCCGGCCCTGGGGCTTTGTAGTCCTTTATGCCGAAGAGGGCATTCCTAATGTCGTCACGGGTAACATCATTTTCAAGAGAGATGGCATCCTCAGGCGAGATACTCGGCATAGGGCAGTCAGGGAATTGGTTATTGGGGTTAGGCGCAGATAGTGGATTAAGGATAGAGGAGAAGTGATTTGTGAGGATGGTTACGATTCTGTCAGGATCGTGGGTGGGCCCGCCTGTGGGGTTGTGGGGATCGTGAATGTATTTGATTGTATTGGAAGCTCTTCTTAAGGAAATAGATTTGAAGAAATACCCGCTGCATTGGTAACCATGCTTAAACCAGGCCGCTTTGGAGAGTTGACCGAGCATGGAACGAAGATGGTCTAACTTGGAGTTTAGAGTAAGGATAATGGCTCTTTCACAGTTCAGAAGATGTT
The DNA here is from genome assembly GCA_033239045.1 of Fagopyrum esculentum. Taxonomy (NCBI): domain Eukaryota; kingdom Viridiplantae; phylum Streptophyta; class Magnoliopsida; order Caryophyllales; family Polygonaceae; genus Fagopyrum; species Fagopyrum esculentum. Next base: position 22,049,607 of record BSUD01000007.1, read on the forward strand.
GGTCAAAAGGGGAGGATTGAAGGTTGGTTTGGGTGGATGCAAGAGTATTCTTTAGTCCCTCGATGGTGGAGTGGAGGATCTCCAAAGACTCGTTCGGGAAGCGTTTCAAGGTGAGCTTGAGTTTTTTTAGATTGGTAGTGAGAGTGAACATGAAAGGGGCGCAATGGTTGGGAGGGATTGCGGTACTCGACCAGGCTTGGGAGACAAGAAGGGGAAATTGCTCATGTGAGGTCCAAGTGTTGTTAAATCTGAATTGGCGTTTGGTGAAGGTAGGCTTAGCATTCAGGGATAGAATGCCAGGTGAGTGATCCGAGGTGTTGGGGTTGGCGAAGAATGCAGTGGAGTTGGGAAAAAACCTGGATCAGGAATCGTTAACGACAATCCTATCAAGTTTGCACCAAATTCGGTCATCAACAAAATATATCCCAACTCCCAAATTTTTTTTTTTACTGCTTACCTTCTAAACCCTAACTCAATCCTCCACTCACGATGCCTCATCCTTCATTTCTTCCTCCACTCTCACGCTGCCTCCATTTCTCTCCATCGGCGTAGACTCGGACGGGGCAGTCAGACGCCTGTGCTTTCGACCACCACCGGCGTCGTGTGCCACCGGCTTCCCTCCGCTGGAGCTGTCGCCGCCAAGAAGCCACCGCCTCCCTCCTCGCGCGAGCCTCTCCTCGTCACTAACAGATCTCGAGCCGGATTCGAAGCGAGGCCCCCATTACCGATGGCAAGAGCACCGGAAACGAGAACCCGATCATAACAGACAGCTAAAGGATCCGGGTAGATCTAGATCTAGATCTGCGAGTGTAAGGTTCTACCATCAAGATGCATTTCTCCTTCTTTCTGAGCTCCTAGCATTATTGTAAGTGCTAGTTAACTTATCATTATCTTAATTAATTAACTAATTACCAGGACCACTCCCCCAAAATAAAGATTAAATAAACCACATTATGCGCATACTTAAGCATCTTAACATGAAATAGTCAAATAGACAATCGAGCAAAACAAAATGAATCTATGGTGCGTAGAAGCAAGAGATGATTTTTAGTTATCATTAGGAAATTGGTTTAATGATCTTATATACTCCATTAGGCTTCATTAAGTATATTGAGGAGGTTAATTAGCATCTTAATGTCTGATTGTCGGCCTAATAGCATCCTAAGCCTAAAAACATAGTAATGGTACATAAGTAGCATACTGCATATAAAGAATGTAGTTATGGGCAAGTACAATCATTTCAAATCTGAAAGAATCAGTAACACGCTTGCAATCTTAAAAACAGCAAAGTAATAATCCTTGGATGTTAAGCTAAACAGACAACGTAATTATTCTACTGGAATTATGTTGCTTCATTTGAGAGACGTGATTGGAAATTTCCGGTGCCATCTTGTCAAACCTTAACGCCTCTTCCACCGGCCAGTCGAGCACCGTCGGATCCAACACGGTCTCAAAACTCCCTTTGTCGATCGCCTTCTGGACCAGGTGGGTCAGCCCCATGGGAGGCCTCGCCGTGATGATCTGAAGCAGTATAATCCCCAGCAAGTACACATCCGATTTGGTGGTCAGCATTTATGTTTAATCCTTTAAACCTTTGTTTCATTTGAAAATGGTAGCATCAACAATAAGATCTGAACAGAAATGTCATTCTGGTATGTAATACCAGAATTAAAAATCTTGTAGATTTCCTACAACTACAGTGATGGCAATTGTACTGCATTTTTAATGAATTTGTAGATAGTAGGCACAGTGAGGGCAAGGTGCCCTGGTATGTAATTTTTAATGAATTTGAAAATGGCAGCATCAACCCTTACTTAATCACTATACTTGTTCTTAGTGCTAAGTCGGGATTCACTTTTGATTGGGTATAAACGACCATAAAAATACCTTCGGTCAAGAGCCCAACCCCCGTATTGGCTTCGTCTTCACCTCTGAACGAGCCACAACCGCCAGCATTGTGCCACCGTGCCGCCGCTAACGGGCCACCAGAAGCCGGAGAGGCCTCTGCGCAACCCTCCTCCGCCGCTCCTCTCCCCTGCCTGAGCCCAGCCTGCTCAGCGCCGCTCTGCGTTCCTCTTTACCCTTCCCTGCTGATGAAAGGAGAACCCTATCGGGTGTTATATATCTTGATGTAATTACAATATTTACCCAGTATTTTGTTATTACAGTTTTGACTCATATTTCTAGATTGTTGCAATTATGTCCTCTTTTGGGTTATTTTCAGAAAATGCCCCAATGTTTTAATTACGGATGATGGCCCATATTTCTGAAAACGTATAATTGCCCCGGAAAAGTTTGCAACGAGTTTTAACCTTGGATTTTAATTACGGAATATTCTCATATTTTTATACACGGTATATTATGTCTTTGTTGGATTAATTCGGTTATGGCAAAGATTTAATCCCGGGTTTTTAATGTTGACTTTTGAAAACGAGTTTTTCCTTAGAGTTTTATATATTATATATTCCGTTCAAATTTAGCATATGAGCTAAATTTGCTTAATTGTGATGTTAGGTTCGGAAGCGTCCCGATAAAGGCCTAGCGAGTCCAAAGTCGACATCCATTGATCGACTTCCGTCTTTTAACGTCGTGTGAGTACCTCATTCCTCGATCTTCTTATGTTTAGTAGTTGTATCATGCTAGGATGGATCTAGCATAACTTAGAGTAAATGCCAAGTAGTGGCTTTGAACCTTAGGTGAGTTTTGAGGATTTGATAGTGTTTGATGGATTGATGTTGATTCTAAGCTTGAGGTGTTGATGTTATCTTGTGAGGCTTGTGAGGTTTGAGAATTGGAGTATATAGTTGTTGAGATTATGGGCTAGAATATGCGTATCCTAGCATAGTGTTGATACCGTTGAGATTGTTGACACTAGACATGTATATCCTACTTTGTGTTATGGGTTATGATCCTGCAAGATCATAGGGTCTAGAAGTCTAAGGGCTTCTAGCTTGTGTTGAGTGTGATGTGAGCATAAAAGATTCTAGGATGCGGTCCTAGAATGTGAGTCAAATGATCTCACGTAGATTATTTGTGTAGAAGTCTTAGACTTCTTGAGTTGAGTGAGTTGTTGGTATAGTTATCTTCTTGTTAGCAGGTTGTGGACTCCTTCCCAAGGGAAGTGAGAGTGTTGTGAGTTGAGTGTGGCGATAAGGTAAGTCTCCGGACTTACTTAGCTCGTATTCCTTGTATTAGAATTGATGTGTGTTTGGTGGTGTGTGTTTATTGTTTATTGTTTATAACAACTAAATCGGAATTAAGATTACCGACCTTTATATTATTTTGGCCCAAGTGTATGATAACGGGCGGTGACATCTTGTCTAGCTCCCGCGAGAGCTAGGAGGTTCTCGACGACTATCCCGTGCTGGTAGACGGTCGGATGCATCAGTACCATTCCATGCCGGTAAGTATGGACCGAGGCGAGTTTCGGTGACTCTCGTGTCACAACCTAAGTTGAATTAGAACGGGATATGACTTAATAATAAAAAGATAATAAACCGGACTTGTGTGCTTTGGTGTATATTGTGTGTTATGTTGATTTACTTGTGTTTGTGCCTTTCACCTTGATTCTAATGCTTCGAATATTAGCTAATGATTTTATACCGATTGTTGTAGATTGCTTTGCATGTTAGGAATGCGGTCGAGAGATCCGGAAGAGTGGGCAACCGGGGTTCCGTACATTTTAGGATTGGGTTTTGGTTGGAGTCGTATTTGAGTTTTGTATTCATTATATATTGTATGTCGTGTGTATGGCATTTGGTCTTTTGGTTGTATCTCGGCTGAAGTCTTTGGTTTGTATAGTTTTGGGTTTCATTGCATTGCATAAAACGTATTTGGTTTTGGCCTTTATTTGTGCCCTGTTGCAAGATCCGGTGAAAATTATATAGTTTTGGGTTTCATTGCATTGCATAAAACGTATTTGGTTTTGACCTTTATTTGTGCCTTGTTGCAAGATCCGGTGAAAATGTTGTCAAACTAAGGGACGTGACCTATTGTGAGGTCCCAACCCGTAGCATCCCGAGTCCTGCGGATTCGGGGTGTTACAAATGTGGTATTAGAGCCCTATGTTGACAACAATGGCACTCGCAATCTTCTAAAGGCCGAATGAGGAATAAACAGAACCCACACGGGTTCTGACTTTTTGTTTTCAAAATCACATGCATGAGTCGGGGTAGAATGTACGGGCCACCACTCCTTTCCGCAGATCTCGGCAGCTTAGTTTATTGGACCTTGATATATATATATATATATATATATATATATATATATATATATATATATATATATATATATATATATATATATATATATATATATATATGGATATGAGGTTTGTAATTATGCATGATAGAATTGATGTGTACCTTTGTGATTGTATGTTGCATGATGAACTGGATATATGTGTATACTTATACATGTGGACTATAGTGCGTTTTAGACCTTGTTTTGTTGTTATGGATTTCCGGATGTGATATATTAGTAGTAATGTGAACATAGGGCTTATATATATAGTTATATATACATACACATATGGTATGCTAGTATTATACTAGTAGTAGTGGACTTTATAGTTGAGATGATAGGAAGCTATCATCACCCATGGACGACGTTGTTTGAAATAGGATAGTGTACATACGAGGATGAATATGCTCAAGTATCGAGTTGAGCGCTACGTTCGGGCGAACACCTTGGACTTCTCGTACTCCTTTAAGAGAAGGTCGAAGAGGAGGATTGGATATGACGTAAACGAAGGACAACCAAGTAAAAGAAAATTCAGGGCAACTTAAGAGAAATCGAGATGAAGACCATACAAGTAAAGGGAGCAACGTTAAGGTATATAAGTGATTATAAAGAAACCGGGATTGTACGACAACGAGACCAATAGTGAAAACGAACTTAAGTTCTTCTAGAAGACGTGTGGACAACTAAAGATACGAATCGAGAAGGAGATGTATACACTCTAGCAAGGTTAAAGGTGATATTCCTTCAAGACGAGAAGAGTGATCGAACCATGTGCTAAGAATTTAAGATACCGTAAGTTAAGCTTACGAGGTACCAATAAGTGAGTGTCAACATCACTAGAGTTATGAGAAGAATGACATGGTGGGGATTCACGTTGAGTTAACCGGTTTTTGTTATGATGATAAGGCTGTGAAACGCCAAGAAGGAGGGAGAGTGTATAAATGATGATCCCAAGAAGGTGAAAGACGAAACAAGGAGCTTTGATCGAAAGACTTAAGATATCAACCAAGAGGAACGCGAGTGGATGCTAGCTAGGACTATAATATTTGGGAAGGTGCACTAGAAAGACATCAAGGAAGAATGGTCAAGCCTATGAAAGGGAGTTATATGAAACAACAAGGCAAAGAAGATATAATTGCCTTATGAAGAAGAGGAAGCATGGAATGTAGAATGAGCTAATGGAGATTAAGGTAGAGTACCCCGAAGAGGGTAGCCTTCATAAGAGAGGTTACATGGAAAGTGTAGTAAAATGGTAAGGAAGTACGTCAACGGAAGTGCATTTGTCTTAAATCAATAAGGTGGAATGAGTTCAAGCAAGTAGTTGTTACAAACCTCCTAGGGGAGGTTGAAGATGACCCTTTACGACCTTCTTAGGTTATGAGAACGGCATATGGGAGATCGACCCGAATTAGAAGTTTTAAGGTTTGGTCATGGTAAAGGCAACTAGTAGATCAAGAGGAAGGTGATATTTTCATTGTTTGTGGTGCGTAGACGGGAGTATAATAAGAGGATGCATAGTATGTTCGTTCTAATGAAATGGAGGGTATGTTTTCACGAGCGAAAGATGAGAGAGAGGCGTCAAACTCACACGGAAGAGACATGGTGGCTATGGCGTGAAAGGGAGGACCTAGATTAGGGTAACACTGCAAGCTTAGAGCTTATAACGTTGGCACTTGAGAAGTAATGAGTTGGATATTTCAGTGGTTTTGGATGCGAAATTTGTTCTAGCGTTTTCCACAGGGCATACTGTTACGCTAAAAAGGTAGCACAAAAAAGCTTTACATTTATAAACTCGAACTAAAATCCTAAACTACCTAGCAAACCCGCAGTGTACGGATCGTTATGTAAGAAGGAAAGTATTCCGAGGTCGAACACAAGGACTGAGGTGAAATCAAGTCATTCAATGATCAAAGATAGTGTAAATCTAAACTAAGATGAGATGAGGAATAAAGAAAGTGCAAAACACAATATTTTTGGATGGTTTTGGGTGATCAAACAAGGATCACAAATATATCAACACAATCAAGCAAACGAACACACAAACACAAAGATAAGAGATAAGAGGTAAAAAAAGCGGATTCTAGAGATTCGGAATTTCGTTTATGACAATGGACTCATGCTTCTAAAGATCAAAGGAAAGTTGTGGTTGTTCGGAGTTGGGTGTTTCTCTAATGGAAGCAATTACCGGGTAAGTCTCAAGGAACCTAAGGACGAGAATTCTACACAAACCGGTCACTACCTAAGGGTCAAACCCCTCCTTACCGGGTAAGTCTCGGAAAAGGTAAGTCTTAGGCAACGATCCTAGCACACTCAATCCAATAGCGGCTTTTTTGGCTCACTACTACCTAGGGTTCATCATCTTAGGTATCTAAGAGGGGAAATTACCGGGTAAGTCTCATTCCTCAATTAGGTTGCTAACAATAGGTCACCCTAAGCTAGATTAGGCTCAACAAACACTAGGATTTCAACACATCTACATCCAAACATCCAGATTCATCAACATAAGCAAAACAGAACAAAACACGGGTGGATCATGCAAAACCACGGCCGTGGAAGCATGAAGAACAGGCCGTGGTTTGGGTCTGAGTTGGGATTTCGAACACAAATCGATCCTAAGCTAACATGGAAGTCCATACAATCATAGTCCAAAGCATAAACATCATTCCTTCACCCTAGAATCACAACTATTCAGCCAATAACATACATTTCAAGATCAAACTTCACAAATAGAGCATGCTTGCAAATCATGGCTAGAATATGAAGAATAATCCAAAGAAAAGACATTAAAAGCTAGAATAGAAGTTACCATATCTTACAAAGGCTCCAAGAGTTGTTCCAAGTTGTCAACAATGGAAACCTCACTCAAAACCCCTCTAATCTCACTTTAAAACGAAAATCTACACTAATCTCTTCCAAGAACACCCACAATGGGTGCTTGGAAGAGATGCAACAATGAAGAAGTGTTTTGGGGAAGAAGCTAGGTCAAAAGAAGGAAGAGATTCCCCAATTACAGCCTGCCAGATCATTTAAATACCCACCAAGAGCAAGAGTCATCCAAAGAGATCGTGGGACACGTGTCAACGTGGTCTAGACAGAAACCACGGGTAGATTCCACGGCCGTGGTTCTGGTCTCTAGCCGTGGTTTTGCTCCAGAAACTCTCCTTGGATCATTTAGCCATGAGTTGGTGCAAGACATGCACCAACTAGGTCCTATGTGTTCTCCTTTGCTCCTAGCTTGCTCCTTAACGAGTCCGGAAGTGTGCCATCACGAGGAATGATCCTCGAATGTGTCGATTAAGTCCAAAAGCTCCCCAAAATACCTACAAAACCGACAAGAGTTCGTGTAGACGTCTATTTCGAAAATATGCATGCAATTAAGCGCAAGCGTCATGAACTAATGCCAAATCATGCATGAAAACTGGGAAAAACTATCTAAATGAATGCCTAGATTAACGTCATAAATCGTGTCATCACATACTGGCACGGTTGTGAAGTTGTTTATGGGATACCGAGAGATGCATAAGGTGACCAACCAGAGTAAGAGAAGACCGAAGTCTTGAAGTTTGATGTCGACATGAGATGTACGAAAAGTATATGAAAGATCGAGGATTTAAAATCTCCGTTTTTGGACGGACGTCGCAAAAAGAAGTGAAGTATAAACTTCTACACCTACTTGAAGAAAGGATGTTGATAGGTGATGGAATCACTATCATTTAGGGTAGTTTTTAGAGTCTTTTTATTGCATTAGTGTCGGTTTATGCTACTAACTCCTTGGTCCAGAAGAAGAAGATCAAAAGAAGCTAAGGAAGGAGTTATAAGCACTTAGGAGTAAAGATCGATCAAGAAGCAAAGTTGGTGTTGCTCCATGATAGCATGAATTATAGTCTATATTTTGGGGTTAGTTTGGACGTTTTATCTTTCATAATCTACATGTTTGTATGTACATTATGTGATTTTGCTACCATTTCATCTACCTTTGCGAGAATCAAGCTCTACACCTAGTTTCGTTGTAATTGCAGGTAATATGGTACATTTTGCATCAAAAGGGAGCAAAAGGAGTCATGAGTCATTTGGAGCTACATCCAGGGAGCATAGCCATGGATTAAAGATTTACTTTGGAGCAGATTCGAGAGATTTCACATTCTGTCGTAACTCACCTCGGTTGACCAGAAAGTCACCTCGACCGAGGCGATCCAGAGACACCGACTCGACCGAGGCGAACACCTAGGACGCGGCGAGAATATTTTATTCTTGGAGGAGATCTTTTAAATTTGGAAAGTGATCTTATATTTTTGGGCTTGGCTTCTGGAAGGAAGGAGATATGCAGAATCATATATTTTACCTATTTTTATGGGAAGATATCTTTCTAAGATATTTTATCTTTGGAGGGTTATTTTCCTATAAAAAGGGTTGGATTTCCACAAATCCAACATCCCGCTTACCCCGAAGGATCACGCTATACCGTCGATCAGGGTTTACGCAGCAGCAGCAGCATACTCCAGTTGGGAGTTTCATAGAACCTTTTTGAAGGTTGAAGGAAGATTGAAGTTCATAGCTTTTATAGCTTTTTGGAGGGTTTTTGTAAGATTGTCTTCAATTCCCTCAATTGTTGTCTTGTCTTTTTGGATTGCTATCCAAAGAACGCTTTGTTGTGATATTTGATTCAGTTATTGAAGTCTTTTCATTAAATTCTTCTTTGTTCAAATATTCACCTTCTTCCCATATATTTAATACTTTCATTATGATGATGAGTGGCTAATTTCTTTGTGTGATTCTAGGGTGATTAGCTGAAGGTTGTGGGAAAAACAATGATAGAATAATCTTAGATTCCAGTAGGATCCTGAAAGTTCGAGTCTTTAACCTTAACCCTAAGCATCTCGTTCGGTTGATGAACATCTCGGCCGGGGTGGAATTCTTCTGACCGAGGTGACTTATCCGAACCTAAACAGAAAGTTAAGTGTTAGAGTTTGCTAAATCCTATTCTTATTACACCTTCCTGGTTCAATGCAAGCTTAGGATGAGACTTACCCAGTAATTCCTTAGTTTGTGTATTAACGATCATAAGTGTAGGTAATAAAGGTTTATCCTTTATTGGGGTTTGAGTGTGCTTCCATCCCATCTTTGTGAGTTAGCCTAAGACTTACCCGGAAAAGGTTGATTCTATTCCCTTAGATGGTATGTTAGTTTGAGGTCATAGTTCTTTATCTTGATTCCTTGAGACTTACCCGGTTATAGGAGTTACGGTTTAGGATTAGTGTGTAGTGAGACTTACCCGGTGATCTACTCCACTTTAGTAACACCTTCCCCACGCAAAAAAATCTCAGCTTTGTCCGCTTATCTATAGATCTTGAGTTGGAACCACAACTAGATGCTTTAATCCCTAGAATTGCATGTTTGCTTTATTGACTTCTTATTCATCTTTGATTGTGTTAATCACTCTTGTGGTTAGAATTGACATAGCATACCGTATTGACTTTGTTTCACAGAGTCCCTGTGATCGACCCCTGGAATTTTCTTGCTTTTACTACGATTGACCCGTACACTGCGGGTTCGCATCCTTGTTTTAAGCTTAAGTCTAGGGTTATAAATTTAAAGCTTGCACACACCGTTTGGAGCGAACAAGTTTTTGGCGCCGTTGCCGGGGACTTGGTGTAGACCAAGCCGGTACGGTTTGCTCTTGGGGCGCTTGCCCCGTTTCATCTAACCACTCTACTTGAGTGACGACTTTTGCAGGTTCTTTCTTAGGTATATGCGAAGAACCTGCGCTGGGAAGGAAATCGTTCCTTACGATCCCGAACCAGAAAAGACATACAGGCGACGCTTAAGAGAGGCGAAGATGGCCCAACAAGACGATCGCGATCTTGCGGCCCAACTAAAAGAGACGCAAGAGCTGCTACGTCTCAGTAAAGAAGAACTAAGGCAAGAGAAAGAAGAGAATCGTGCCAAGACTGCAGCAATCGAAGCTGAGATTGCAATCATACGGGACCATATTCTACTTCGACCGAGGGAAGATCCTCCTGTTGATCCTCGACCGATGCAGAATCCAGTGGTTGACCCGCGACCGAGGCAGATTCCAGTACCTGACGCCCCGGCCGATGTACTTCCACCTCGGATGCCAGTCCGAGATGTTCTTCTTGCAGGGATCCCACAAACCCTAGGTCAAAGGATGGACCCTAATCAACAGCTGAGGCGTCCAGGGGTGAATCTAGGAGATCCAGCGGATCATGACTACGGACTTCGACCGCAAATTCTGTCCATGATTCGCCAATGCCAATTCGGAGGGCTGGAGAAGGAGTCACCGCATCAACATCTTCAATATTACGAGATCTTGATGGAAACCTTGCGACCTTCCAGAATTGAAAATAACAACTACAAGCTAAGACCTTTTTACTTTTCTTTAAAAGATAGAGCTCTTACTTGGTATCAATCTCTTCCTCCAGAAAAAATTAGCACATGGGAAGAGATGACTACGGAATTCTTAACCAAATTCTTTCCCCCCTCAAAGACCGCTGAAATGAGAGGGAAGATCAATGCTTTCATCATGAAGGACAAGGAGAGCTTGTCCAAATCTTGGGAGCGGTTCAAGGATATCATTTTGGATTGCCCACATCATGGGATTCCAAAGATCGAGTTGTTGGAGATCTACTTCAAAGGGCTGGACGGAAGCACCCAGTTCAATCTCCAACTACTCTCCGCCGGTACCTTCATGGACATGGCGATTGACGAGGCTTGGGACTTCATTGAGAAGCAAGCCTTGCACATGGAGAAATATACCCACCAAGGAGCTGAAGGTGGAGTTAAAAGAGTCAACTTTCAAGAGACTCAATCCAACAACAATCAACTCGCGTCGTTGAAGAATGACGTGAAGCAATTGAAGGAGCTCTTGATGGCTCAAACTAAGAAGGAAGAGCCAGGGCAAAGGAACAACAACAATAACGGGTACCGTAACAACAACAACGGCCCCCGAAACAACAACTACAACAACAACAGTAGAGGATCCAATAGCAACAACTGGAGGACGAATAACCAAAACCACGGTAACAATTATTCAAACTCCAACTCTAATGATTCCTCTAACCCTTTCCTCTCTTCCCCTTCTTCTTCTTCTACTCCATTGAAAAGCCAAGGGCAAGGATCAAGTTCGTCTCAACCGGAAAAGAAAGACGCAGTTCTGGAAGCGATCTTGATCAAGCTTAACGCTATGGAGAATTCTATGACTTCATTTTTGAGGGCCCAAAAGTCCTTCGAACAACAACTTGCTAGTAGGGCGAATGAAGCGCCAAGAGATCCAGGGAAGCTTCCAGCGAAGACGGAAACTAACCGTAAAGGCCAATGCATGGCCATAACGACGAGGAGTGGACTTAAAACTGCAGATCTAGTACCTCGCTCGACGCAGACCACCTCGGTCCAGATCCAGTCGAAGAACACCTCGACCGAGATGCCAACCGAGGCGGAGCAACAGAAAGCAGGAGGAACGACAAAAACTTATGTTCCACCTCCTGCATATAAGCCACCACTTCCATTCCCTCAATCCAGAGCCAGAGCACATCTAGACAAACACTTTGGTAAGTTTCTTGACTTGATGAATAAGCTTGATAGCATGAATTATAGTCTATATTTTGGGGTTTGTTTGGACGTTTTATCTTTCATAATCTGCATGTTTGTATGTGCATTATGTGATTTTACTACCATTTCATCTACCTTTGCGAGAATCGAGGTCTACACCTAGTTTCGTTGTAATTGCAGGTAATATGATACGTTTTGCATCAAAAAGGAACAAAAGGAGTCAAGAGTCATTTGGAGCTACATTCAGGAAGCACAACCATGGATTAAAGATTTACTTTGGACCAGTTTTGAGAGATTTCACATTCAGTTGTGAGTCACCTCGGTTGACCACAGATTCACCTCGACCGAGGTGATCTACGAGAGCGTCTCGACCGAGGCGAATATCCTGACGCGGCGGGATATATTTTATTCTTGGCTGAGATCTTTTAATTTTGGAAAGTGATCTTATATTTTTGGGCTGAGCTTCTAGAAGGAAGGAGATATGCAGAATCATATATTTTACCTATATTTTTGGGATAATATCTTCTAGAAGGAAGGAGATATGCAGGATCCCGCTTACACCGAAAAGAAGGCTGCATACATCGATTAACATCCTACATACGCAGCAGCGCAGTATACTCCAAGTTGGGAGTTGTTGAAGAACCTTTTTGAAGGTTGAAGGAAGATTGAAGACTATAGCTTTTTATAGCTTTTTGAAGGGTTTTGTAAGATTGTCTTCAATTCCTTCATTGATTGTCTTGTCTTGTTGGATTATTATCCAAGGAACGATTTTGTGTGATATTTGATTCAGTTATTGAAGTGTTTTCATTAAATTCTTCTTTGTTCAAACATTCACCTTCTTCCATATATTTAATACTTTCACTATGATGATGAGTGGCTAATTTCCTTGTGTGATTCTAGGGTGATTGGCTGAAGGTTGTGGGAAAAACAATGATAGAATAATCTTAGATTCCAGTAGGATCCTGAAAGTTCGAGTCCTTAACCTTAACCTTAAGCACCTCGTTCGGTTGATGAACATCTCGGCCGGGGTGGAATTCTTCTGACCGAGGTGACTTATCCGACCCTAAACTGAGAGTTAAGTGTTAGAGTTTGCCAAATCCTATTCTTATTACACCTTTCTGGTTCAAAGCAAGCTTAGGATGAGACTTACCCGGTAATTCCTTAGTTTGTGTACCAACGATCATAAGTGTAGGTAATAAAGGCTTGTCCTTTATTGGGGTTTGAGTGTGCTTCCATCCCATCTTTGTGAGTTAGCCTGAGACTTACCCGGTAAAGGTTGATTCTATTCCCTTAGATGGTGTGTTAGTTTGAGGTTATAGTTCTTTATCTTAATTCCTTGAGACTTACCCGGTAATAGGAGTTACGGTTTAGGATTAGTGTGTAGTGAGACTTACCCGGTGATCTACTCCACTTTAGAAACGCCTTCCCCACGCAAAAAAATCTCAACTTTGTCCGCTTATCGATAGATCTTGAGTTGGAACCACAACTAGATGCTTTAATCCCTAGAATTGCATGTTTGCTTTATTTGACATCTTATTCATCTTTGATTGTATTACTTGCTCTTGTGGTTAGCATTGACATTAGCATATTGTACTGGACTTTGTTTCACCAAGTCCCTGTGATCGACCCCTGGAATTTTCTTGCTTTTACTACGATTGACCCGTACACTGCGGGTTCGCATCCTTGTTTTAAGCTTAAGTCTAGGGTTATAAATTTAAAGCTTGCACACACCGTTTGGAGCGAACAAGTTTTTGGCGCCGTTGCCGGGGACTTGGTCTAGACCGAGCCGGTTACGGTTTGCTTTCGGGGCACTTGCCCCTGTTGCTACTAACTACTCTTTCTATGAGTTTTGTAGTTTTCAGGATTTCTGATGGCTATGTTTGATCCAGCCTGGATAGCAAGACAAAGTGCTAGGGCAGATCATTATGAATACTTGGAGGAGAAGTACTCCTTCTATTGGTTCAACAATGAATGGGAAAGAGAAGAAGCCATTCAGCGTGAACTTGTGATATGGGATGAGAAGAATGTCCCTAAAAACATTTATGAGCAACCTTTTGAAGACTCTCTTGAATCAAGACTAGAGAAGTTGATGAAGAAGGTGGAGGAGCTCAAGGAAAGCACCCTATCCTATGCTAAGCCAGAAGAGGAGCATAAGGAAGTGTTGCGCGTTTCAAGCATACCTCCAGTCAAACCAGAAGTTTCTCCTGAAGCTTTTGAGGGAAAAGATTTGGAAGATCTCGATCCGACTGTTGAGACCTCGGCCGAGGTGGAAGAGATCTCGACCGAGATGGAAGAAGAATCTGCAAAACCAGAAGTGGAAGATGCAGAGAACCTTGGCCAAATTACTGAGATTGTGGTCAAGGTGGAAGAAAGACCAGCAGAACTAAGAGAGATTTCGTGGGTGGATTATCAACCCAACACGAAGCTTGTCTCAAATCTTGGAGAACTTTGCAAGGTACATTCTCCTACTTCATTTGAATTCCCTATTAATATTTCTGAATTTTTCAGGAAAGCACCGGAGAGTTGGAGGTCTCTTCCGAAAGAACCTCCAAAGATTAAGATGAAGTCTTCCTTAAAACTGTTGGAAGAAGAAGCTCCTCGGATCGTGAGGAGTGGAGTTTGCAAGCACTACACCGTTAAGGCGATGAAGTGTCTCTTGTTCAAGTATGGGGTCCCTCGCATAAGGACCTTGTACCATCCCCATGCTAAAGATGGGAAAGCTACTAGGATTCTCGAGAAGTTGTTTTCTCGATCAAGGAAAGGATGGGACGCAAGGCTAGATTATGTCCCATTGAATTGCAGGAAGGCTAGAAGGATTCCGGTGAGAATCAAACCGTACAAGCTTGTACGTGGGAGATCTTACCATTTGCCGGTGAAATTAGGAACCGGAACCTTTTTTGAAGAATTTTATGATGGATGTGATGAGCACTCCATGGTGTTCAAGGTACATTGAGTAATCCCATGCCGTATGGTCCAGCTAGCGACCTTAAATCAAGCGCTTCTTGGGAGGCAACCCAAGGTATTGCTTTCTTCTCCTTTTTCTAGTTTAGTTTAGATAGTTGCTTTGTTTTTGTTTTCCTCTAGACAACAACCAGGTATTCCAAAAGGAAGGATCACAGTTCAGGAGCTACACTAGAAGAATGAAATTTCGAGAAGTTGAGGAAACGAGCTTTACTGGGATACATCTCGGGTACTGTCAGAACACCTCGACCGAGATGTACTTCCCAACCGAGATGGTCTTATCTGGGAGCTGTTTCTTACTTCTTCATGCAGTTTAGCTATGTTCGGTGAGTATCCTGTCCTTAGACTTATTTTAACCCACTGGGACAGTGTGTCCCAAGTATGGGGTATTTGTGTATTATTTGACACTTATGTGATGGATGACTCTACTTGATCGGATCTTTATTTATATTTATGCTTCAGTTTGCTTCTATGTGATTATCTGATATTACATGCATACCTACAGGTTATTTGATTGAGAAAAACGTCGAAAAAAAAAAAAAAAATGGTTTTAAAAAAAAAAATTTTGACCTCGACCGCGGAGATTCTGGCGAAACGAGGTGTTTCACCTCGGTTGAACCAAGAACACCTCGACCGAGGTGACGTAACAGAAAGTTTTCGAAAACGATTTTGTGTTATTTATCTGGATATGATCTCAGTGAAGATCTTGTTTACTTACTGTTTTTAAATTCTTTGTGTGTTCGAAAGGTTTTATAATATGTTTAAGTTGCTAAATGCTTTGTTTGAAATCATTAGCATGTTTAATACTTTGTTTTTATCCAAATTATATTGAATTTGAAGGTTGACACCGCAGGTTAAGTTCTCTCACATTCTTCTTGGAAAGACCAAGGCAATTCATTCTCTTCTTCTTCTTCTTCTTCTTGATCATGCTTAGCCCCTCATATACATTTTGCCTCCCTTCACCTATCCGGGAATTTGGAAGCGAGCGAAGTGGTGAAAGCAAGTTAAAGTTGAAGAGTGGGCCGGAAGTGAAGTGTTAGAAAGCAATAATAGGTTTGGGGAAGTCAATCATGAAGATGAGTAACTCGGCACCATTCACATAGCCGGGTGTTTGTGTCTTGCCAAAGTCGGATTGAGCGATATTCCTAACGGGTCATGGTATGTGCATCAAGGGTTTGATGCATCTCGAGAAATTGATGATTGCTGATTTCCTAGGCTTCGGTTATTGTGCACCTCTGTCCATGCATCCCAAAAAGTAAAGTAAAAAAAGGAAAAGGTGTGAAATAAGCAAAGCTTATTGGTGGAAGATGTTGCAAGTTGAAGTGAAAGTGAAGTTCATCCTTTTCCCGGATTCTAGCACCACATTACCTTACATACATCCCTACCCTACACGTTTCTTGACCTTTTCTTTTGGGAAGCCCTTGAGACCTTGAGCTTGTTGATTGACTTAGTGGTTTAAACTGGATTATACATGATTAATTTTGATAATTATGATTTATTATGCATTCTTTGATTTTATGCAAAGATGAACAACTTTCCTATATTTATAAAATGTTTTGAGCATATTGAGTTTTTAATTCCAGGAAGTATTCTCTTAGAGTGATCTATGATAGTTGCACACCATAAAATGTTTTTGAAAGACTTTTTCATTGATTTTCTTGACTTATAATCCATTCTATCTTGTCTTCTATATGCGGAACTTGCTTGGGGACAAGCAAGAGCTAAGTATGGGGTATTTTGATAGCATGAATTATAGTCTATATTTTGGGGTTTGTTTGGACGTTTTATCTTTCATAATCTGCATGTTTGTATGTGCATTATGTGATTTTACTACCATTTCATCTACCTTTGCGAGAATCGAGGTCTACACCTAGTTTCGTTGTAATTGCAGGTAATATGATACGTTTTGCATCAAAAAGGAACAAAAGGAGTCAAGAGTCATTTGGAGCTACATTCAGGAAGCACAACCATGGATTAAAGATTTACTTTGGACCAGTTTTGAGAGATTTCACATTCAGTTGTGAGTCACCTCGGTTGACCACAGATTCACCTCGACCGAGGTGATCTACGAGAGCGTCTCGACCGAGGCGAATATCCTGACGCGGCGGGATATATTTTATTCTTGGCTGAGATCTTTTAATTTTGGAAAGTGATCTTATATTTTTGGGCTGAGCTTCTAGAAGGAAGGAGATATGCAGAATCATATATTTTACCTATATTTATGGGATAATATCTTCTTAAGATTTATTATCTTTGGAGGTTTATTTTCCTATAAAAAGGGTTGGATTTCCACAATTTGAGGAGGCTGCATACATCGATTAACATCCTACATACGCAGCAGCCGCAGTATACTCCAAGTTGGGAGTTGTTGAAGAACCTTTTTGAAGGTTGAAGGAAGATTGAAGACTATAGCTTTTTATAGCTTTTTGAAGGGTTTTGTAAGATTGTCTTCAATTCCTTCATTGATTGTCTTGTCTTGTTGGATTATTATCCAAGGAACGATTTTGTGTGATATTTGATTCAGTTATTGAAGTGTTTTCATTAAATTCTTCTTTGTTCAAACATTCACCTTCTTCCATATATTTAATACTTTCATTATGATGATGAGTGGCTAATTTCCTTGTGTGATTCTAGGGTGATTGGCTGAAGGTTGTGGGAAAAACAATGATAGAATAATCTTAGATTCCAGTAGGATCCTGAAAGTTCGAGTCCTTAACCTTAACCTTAAGCACCTCGTTCGGTTGATGAACATCTCGGCCGGGGTGGAATTCTTCTGACCGAGGTGACTTATCCGACCCTAAACTGAGAGTTAAGTGTTAGAGTTTGCCAAATCCTATTCTTATTACACCTTTCTGGTTCAAAGCAAGCTTAGGATGAGACTTACCCGGTAATTCCTTAGTTTGTGTACCAACGATCATAAGTGTAGGTAATAAAGGCTTGTCCTTTATTGGGGTTTGAGTGTGCTTCCATCCCATCTTTGTGAGTTAGCCTGAGACTTACCCGGTAAAGGTTGATTCTATTCCCTTAGATGGTGTGTTAGTTTGAGGTTATAGTTCTTTATCTTAATTCCTTGAGACTTACCCGGTAATAGGAGTTACGGTTTAGGATTAGTGTGTAGTGAGACTTACCCGGTGATCTACTCCACTTTAGAAACGCCTTCCCCACGCAAAAATCTCAGCTTTGTCCGCTTATCGATAGATCTTGAGTTGGAACCACAACTAGATGCTTTAATCCCTAGAATTGCATGTTTGCTTTATTTGACATCTTATTCATCTTTGATTGTATTACTTGCTCTTGTGGTTAGCATTGACATTAGCATACTGTACTGGACTTTGTTTCACCAAGTCCCTGTGATCGACCCCTGGAATTTTCTTGCTTTTACTACGATTGACCCGTACACTGCGGGTTCGCATCCTTGTTTTAAGCTTAAGTCTAGGGTTATAAATTTAAAGCTTGCACACACCGTTTGGAGCGAACAAGTTTTTGGCGCCGTTGCCGGGGACAGTTCTGATATGTTTAAGTTGCTAAATGCTTTGTTTAAGTTGCTAAATACTTACAGGTTATTTGATTGAAAAAAACGTCGAAAAAAAAAAAAAAAAATGGTTTTAAAAAAAAAAATTTTGACCTCGACCGCGGAGATTCTGGCGAAACGAGGTGTTTCACCTCGGTTGAACCAAGAACACCTCGACCGAGGTGACGTAACAGAAAGTTTTCGAAAACGATTTTGTGTTATTTATCTGGATATGATCTCAGTGAAGATCTTGTTTACTTACTGTTTTTAAATTCTTTGTGTGTTCGAAAGGTTTTATAATATGTTTAAGTTGCTAAATGCTTTGTTTGAAATCATTAGCATGTTTAATACTTTGTTTTTATCCAAATTATATTGAATTTGAAGGTTGACACCGCAGGTTAAGTTCTCTCACATTCTTCTTGGAAAGACCAAGGCAATTCATTCTTCTTCTTCTTCTTCTTCTTGATCATGCTTAGCCCCTCATATACATTTTGCCTCCCTTCACCTATCCGGGAATTTGGAAGCAAGCGAAGTGGTGAAAGCAAGTCAAAAGTTGAGAAGTGGCTGGAAGTGAAGTGTTAGAAAGCAATAATAGGTTTGGGGAAGTCAATCATGAAGATGAGTAACTCGGCACCATTCACATAGCCGGGTGTTTGTGTCTTGCCAAAGTCGGATTGAGCGATATTCCTAACGGGTCATGGTATGTGCATCAAGGGTTTGATGCATCTCGAGAAATTGATGATTGCTGATTTCCTAGGCTTCGGTTATTGTGCACCTCTGTCCATGCATCCCAAAAAGTAAAGTAAAAAAAGGAAAAGGTGTGAAATAAGCAAAGCTTATTGGTGGAAGATGTTGCAAGTTGAAGTGAAAGTGAAGTTCATCCTTTTCCCGGATTCTAGCACCACATTACCTTACATACATCCCTACCCTACACGTTTCTTGACCTTTTCTTTTGGGAAGCCCTTGAGACCTTGAGCTTGTTGATTGACTTAGTGGTTTAAACTGGATTATACATGATTAATTTTGATAATTATGATTTATTATGCATTCTTTGATTTTATGCAAAGATGAACAACTTTCCTATATTTATAAAATGTTTTGAGCATATTGAGTTTTTAATTCCAGGAAGTATTCTCTTAGAGTGATCTATGATAGTTGCACACCATAAAATGTTTTTGAAAGACTTTTTCATTGATTTTCTTGACTTATAATCCATTCTATCTTGTCTTCTATATGCGGAACTTGCTTGGGGACAAGCAAGAGCTAAGTATGGGGTATTTTGATAGCATGAATTATAGTCTATATTTTGGGGTTTGTTTGGACGTTTTATCTTTCATAATCTGCATGTTTGTATGTGCATTATGTGATTTTACTACCATTTCATCTACCTTTGCGAGAATCGAGGTCTACACCTAGTTTCGTTGTAATTGCAGGTAATATGATACGTTTTGCATCAAAAAGGAACAAAAGGAGTCAAGAGTCATTTGGAGCTACATTCAGGAAGCACAACCATGGATTAAAGATTTACTTTGGACCAGTTTTGAGAGATTTCACATTCAGTTGTGAGTCACCTCGGTTGACCACAGATTCACCTCGACCGAGGTGATCTACGAGAGCGTCTCGACCGAGGCGAATATCCTGACGCGGCGGGATATATTTTATTCTTGGCTGAGATCTTTTAATTTTGGAAAGTGATCTTATATTTTTGGGCTGAGCTTCTAGAAGGAAGGAGATATGCAGAATCATATATTTTACCTATATTTATGGGATAATATCTTCTTAAGATTTATTATCTTTGGAGGTTTATTTTCCTATAAAAAGGGTTGGATTTCCACAAATCCAACATCTCGCAGACGACGCAGGATCCCGCTTACACCGAAAAGAAGGCTGCATACATCGATTAACATCCTACATACGCAGCAGCGCAGTATACTCCAAGTTGGGAGTTGTTGAAGAACCTTTTTGAAGGTTGAAGGAAGATTGAAGACTATAGCTTTTTATAGCTTTTTGAAGGGTTTTGTAAGATTGTCTTCAATTCCTTCATTGATTGTCTTGTCTTGTTGGATTATTATCCAAGGAACGATTTTGTGTGATATTTGATTCAGTTATTGAAGTGTTTTCATTAAATTCTTCTTTGTTCAAACATTCACCTTCTTCCATATATTTAATACTTTCATTATGATGATGAGTGGCTAATTTCCTTGTGTGATTCTAGGGTGATTGGCTGAAGGTTGTGGGAAAAACAATGATAGAATAATCTTAGATTCCAGTAGGATCCTGAAAGTTCGAGTCCTTAACCTTAACCTTAAGCACCTCGTTCGGTTGATGAACATCTCGGCCGGGGTGGAATTCTTCTGACCGAGGTGACTTATCCGACCCTAAACTGAGAGTTAAGTGTTAGAGTTTGCCAAATCCTATTCTTATTACACCTTTCTGGTTCAAAGCAAGCTTAGGATGAGACTTACCCGGTAATTCCTTAGTTTGTGTACCAACGATCATAAGTGTAGGTAATAAAGGCTTGTCCTTTATTGGGGTTTGAGTGTGCTTCCATCCCATCTTTGTGAGTTAGCCTGAGACTTACCCGGTAAAGGTTGATTCTATTCCCTTAGATGGTGTGTTAGTTTGAGGTTATAGTTCTTTATCTTAATTCCTTGAGACTTACCCGGTAATAGGAGTTACGGTTTAGGATTAGTGTGTAGTGAGACTTACCCGGTGATCTACTCCACTTTAGAAACGCCTTCCCCACGCAAAAAAATCTCAGCTTTGTCCGCTTATCGATAGATCTTGAGTTGGAACCACAACTAGATGCTTTAATCCCTAGAATTGCATGTTTGCTTTATTTGACATCTTATTCATCTTTGATTGTATTACTTGCTCTTGTGGTTAGCATTGACATTAGCATACTGTACTGGACTTTGTTTCACCAAGTCCCTGTGATCGACCCCTGGAATTTTCTTACTTTTACTACGATTGACCCGTACACTGCGGGTTCGCATCCTTGTTTTAAGCTTAAGTCTAGGGTTATAAATTTAAAGCTTGCACACACCGTTTGGAGCGAACAAAGCTACATATTAATATTCCTTTCCTTGATGCTATTTTAGGTATGCCCGCCTATGGGAAGTTCTCAAAAGAAATCTTATCAAGGAAGAGGAAGCTGGAGGATGTTGGTGAAGTTAGGATGACATCTAAATCTTCGGAGCTTATCAAAATCATGAAGGAAAAGATGCCACCTAAGTTGAGAGATCCCGGCTCATTTTGCATTCCCATCCAAGTTGGGGATGTCACTTGTGAAGCCCTTTGTGATCTAGGAGCCAGCGTGAGTATCATCCCGCTGGAGCTATGCACGAAGATCGGTCTTGGAGAGCCCAAGCCGGTCAAGATTCGACTTTATATGGCGGATTCCCGTGGGCATTTTGGAAGACGTTCCGGTCAAGTTAGGTAACTTCTATCTACCTATAGATTTTGTTGTACTTGACATTCCCGCAGATTATCTTATCCCTATTATTCTCGGGAGGCCATTTCTAGCAACTTCGGGTTGCAACGTGGATTGCAAGAACGCCAAGTTGAAATTCAACGTTGGTGGCGATGAGGTGGAGTTCGCACTACTTGCGGCCATGAAAGGGGAGCAGCTGACTGATGATATCTTCAACATCTACGATGAAGAAGAATCAAGGGAATTGGTGAGCTCTATCCTTATTAACGATCCACTCGAAAGAGTTATTAGCTTCAGTTTAATGGAGGAAGGTATAGATGCTTCTTGTGATGCAGATATACGGAGCTTGAAGGCACTGGAAGAGGATCCAGGGGCTAAAACTGAGAAGCTAATCCAGGAGACGAGGATCTCCAGTCTCGGATCCAGTAGCAGTACCTCGACCGAGGCACTTTTTGGACAGACCGAGGCGACCGAAGAACATCTCGGTCAACGCCTATGCGCCTCGACCGAGGTCGATGGCGAGACGATTCTAACTGAGACTGCATCGACTCCAGTTTCTAATACCACTCCACTGGAAAGAGGAAGCAGAGATCCCTCTCAGAAGGCACCGCCAGTTGTGGAGCTTAAACAACTCCCTAGCCACTTGAGGTATATCTTTCTTGGACCGGATTCTACTTATCCCGTTATTGCTAGCGCTTCCCTCTCCGATTCTGAATTGTCTAAGTTAATGCATGTCCTGAGAAAGCATCGAAAAGCCATAGGTTACACCACGGATGATCTTATTGGCATTAAACCTTCTTTCTGCATGCATAGAATTCTAATGGAAGATAATCATAAGACTTCACGGGAACCTCAAAGACGGTTGAATCCAATCATGAAAGTGGTTGTGAAGAAGGAAGTTCTTAAATTGTTGGATGCAGGTATTATTTATCCTATCTCGGACAGCAAGTGGGTTAGCCCGGTGCATGTCGTTCCGAAGAAAGGAGGGATGACCGTTGTGACGAATAAGAACAACGAGTTGATCCCAACAAGGACCGTTACGGGCTGGAGAGTTTGCATCGATTATCGGAAGCTGAACACGGCGACTCGGAAGGATCATTTTCCGCTTCCCTTCATTGATCAAATGCTCGAACGGTTGGCCCAGCATTCACACTTTTGCTACTTGGACGGCTATAGTGGATTCTTCCAGATTCCTATCCATCCGGATGATCAGGAGAAGACCACTTTCACTTGTCCTTGGGGGACGTTTGCCTATCGGAGGATGCCATTTGGATTGTGCAATGCACCCGCTACCTTCCAGCGATGCATGATGGCTATCTTTTCCGAGTACATAGAGGAGATCATGGAGGTATTTATGGATGATTTTTCTGTATATGGCTCCTCTTTTGATGATTGCCTATCTAACCTTTCTCTAGTGCTTAAAAGATGTGAAGACACTAACCTTGTTTTGAATTGGGAGAAGTGTCATTTTATGGTTAATGAAGGCATTGTGCTAGGACACCTCGTTTCTAATCGAGGTATTGAGGTCGATCGAGCTAAGATCGAGACTATTGAGAAACTCCCTCCTCCTTGTTCTGTTAAAGGTGTGAGGAGTTTTCTCGGGCATGCAGGTTTCTACAAGAGATTCATCAAGGACTTCTCTAAGATTTCTAAACCTCTAACTAACCTCTTGAATAAAGATGTTGTTTTTGAGTTTTCGCAGGAATGTCTTGATGCCTTTTACAGGATTAAGGAAGCGTTGATCTCCGCTCCCATTATCCAGCCTCCTGACTGGACCTTGCCCTTTGAGGTCATGTGTGACGCTAGTGATGTAGCCGTAGGAGCGGTGCTTGGACAGAAGAAGGATGGACGGACCACCGCCATCTACTATGCTAGCAAGACGCTAGATGAAGCACAACGCAACTACGCTACCACCGAGAAGGAGTTATTGGCGGTTGTATATGCTTTCGAGAAGTTTCGCTCCTATCTAGTGGGGGCGAAAGTCATTGTCTACACCGACCACGCGGCCATTCGCTATTTGTTGGCTAAGAAAGATGCCAAGCCGCGCCTTATTCGATGGATTCTCTTTCTTCAAGAGTTTGATCTAGAGATCCGCGATAAGAAGGGATCCGAGAACTCCGTTGCCGATCACCTCAGCCGGCTACCGGAATCCTCCCGCGAGACGAATAACCCACCCATAGACGATTCATTCCCCGATGAGCACTTACACTTGTTGGAGCGTTTGATGGATCTACTTACTTCACCCCACGATGGAGGTGAAGTATGGGGTGAGGGCACCTCCCACCTCGTTTGAGACGCATCATGGTCCAGCTAGCGACCTTAAATCAAGCGCTTCTTGGGAGGCAACCCAAGGTATTGCTTTCTTTTCCCGTTTTCTAGTCTAGCTTAGATAGTTTTTGTTTTTGCTTTGCTTTGCTTTGTTTTTGGCGTTCTGGACAGACAACAGGGAATATCTAAGGAAGGAGCACAATTGGAAGGATAGAAGTTCGAGATTCTGAGAAGACAGAAGCACCTCGGTTATTGTCAGAACACCTCGACCGAGTTGATTCTTGAGCAACCGAGGCGACTAGGGTTTCTGCAGAACCGCCTCGGTCCATACCACCTCGGTCCAGTCGAGACCATCTCGACCGAGGTGACAGCAGATCCGGTGACAGTATAAAAAGGAAAAAAATTACTTTTCACTTTTTATTTTACCTACCTCGACCGCGGCGACCTCCACTTCGCTCCCTCTCAGATCTTGCTCGTTTTCGACAATTTCCGCTTCCAAACTGCAATTAAAGGGTAGAGGAATCGATCGCAACTGCAGATCTGCAAGAAATTCGAGTGAATCGGCCGGAACGAGGTAAAAACGATCGAAACCCTAACTCGTTCGTTTACTTCAATTTGGGCTTTGGTTGCCCTTGAATCTGTTGAGGAAAAGCTTAAGTACCCCTTAGGAAGCATTTGTAGTGATTTTATGGGGAAAAGAACTGAATTTCTGAGAGTTGGAATCGCGACTGTCTTCGCCTCGGTCCAGTCGACCTGCACCTCGACCGAGGTGATTCTTGGAGTTTGTCAGTGACCGAGGTGGCCTTACAATATTGATTGAAGATGAGTTCTGACAGGATATTAGCCCTTAGAGATAGATCCTCTCCTTCCCCTTCTTCTTCCTCATCCAGACCTTCTATCCCGGTGATCCACGAGAGACATCGGGTAGATTATGAGCGTATTGCTAGCCGTCCAGTGATCGCACCTAGATTTCTGGACATTTCTGCTTTTGACTGTCTCCACGTTGATGGAGATCTTAGGAGGATGATCACCACAGTCGGGCTGGATCAGTTTACTGAGATCCGAGCCCCAGCTTACTTAGAGCCGACCCTTGAGTTTGTCAGCTCCTTCACTTACCTCCCCACAGAGGGAGCTGTGAAGTACCGGTTGATGAACCGGAACTTCTTAGTACCCCTAGATCACTGGAGAGATATCTTTGGCTTCCCTGCCCCCACTGCTGTAGACTTCCCGACCCGAGCCGTAGCTAGAGAGTTCTGGGGTCAGATTGCTCATGTTGTGGAGCATGCAGATAGGTGGCGCCCTGGTGATTCCAGGGAGAAGCTTATCTTCCATCTAGCTTTTCGATTAGCCCACAGGATCTTCAGCGAGACACTTCTGGCGCGTACTGAGACGCCCCAGAAGGTCCGACAGGGGGAGCTCTTTGCTTTATACTGCATGGTTACAGGTGGATTCCCCGACTTTGGATTGATGCTGGCAGAGGATCTGCACAAGATCAAGGCCAAAGGGAAGAGAGATATATGCTGTGGTGGGATAGTGACCCATATCGCTACTTATCAGGATATGGATCTGAGTAGGTGTACTATGGTGGCGGCTGCCAAGCCACTCGGACTACAGGAGATGATCACACGGAGGATTCTAGTTCCCCGTGGTTTGACTACACCCTTCGTCGCTATGCCTTGGGAGCGGACTGCACCTCAGGGGATCCGCTGGTCTGCACAGTTCTCAGCCTATGATCCGCATTCCTGGCAGACAGCGTGGGATACACTGATGGAGGATTACAGAGAGGGAGCAGCTGCCCCTGCTGCAGCTGAGGAGGAGGAGGCTGAGGATGACGACAACGATGAGGAGACATTAGATGAGAGAGAGGGTGGCGTCCCGATGGACACAGGGACAGATACAGCTGGGACGAGCGCGCCACCTATTATAGACTTGGATGATGAGGAGGACACTGAGCCGGCACCAGCTGAGACTTCTCCGGTCAGACTTGCTAGACGCAGGAGGCGTGGAGTGAGAGATCGAGCTGCTCACCGACGGATCGATGACCTGACGGATCAGGTTATCGACTCATACGCTGCACTATCGCTGGATATCCGCGAGATGCAGGAGCGGCAGCATCATCAGCACATCATGGCCCAGCTTCAGTTCGAGCGTGTCATGGGCCATCCTTACGATCCGACTCAGTATCCATATGCACCACCACCGGATCGAGACTATTGAGGAGCTGCAGGATTTTATTATTATATTTTTATGCAGTTCGGCTTTTATCCGGTGAGTACTCTCATGTTTAGACTTTTTATTATACCCACTTGGACAGTGTGTCTCAAGTATGGGGTATTTGTACTTATTTGACTACGTGATGTATGTTATTTGACCACCTTTGATGTATTTTATTTATCGGATATTTTATTTATGCTTCCCTTTTGCATTTATATGATTATCTGATATTACATGCATACCTACAGGTTATTTGATCGAGAAAAACGTCGAAACCGAAAATAAAAAAATAAAAATAAAAAAAAATTTGGTTCTAAAAAAATTTTTTTTGACCTCGACCGAGTCAGTATTGGCCAAACGAGGCACTTCACCTCGGTTGAACCAAGAACATCTCGACCGAGGTGCGTAACAGAAAGTTTTCGAAAACGATTTTGTGTTATTTATCTTGGTATGATCTCAGTGAAGATTTTGTTTACCTACTGGTTTTAAATTCTTTATGTGTTTGAAAGGTTTTATAATATGTTTAAGTTGCTAAATGCTTTGTTTGAAATTATTGGCATGTTTAATACTTTGTTTTTATCCAAATTATGTTGAATTTGAAGGTTGACACCGCAGGTTAAGTTCTCTCACTTTCTTCTTGGAAAGACCAAGGCAATTCATCTTCTTCTTCTTCTTCTTCTTGATCATGCTTAGCCCCTCATATACATTTTGCCTCCCTTTACCTATCCGGGAATTTGGAAGCAAGCGAAGTGGTGAAGGCAAGTTAAAGTTGAGAAGTGGGCTGGAAGTGAAAGTGTTAGAAAGTAATTTTAGGTTTGGGGAAGTCAATCATGAAGATGAGTAACTCGGCACCATTCACATAGCCGGGTGTTTGTGTCTTGCCAAAGTCGGATTGAGCGATATTCCTAACGGGTCATGGTATGTGCATCAAGGGTTTGATGCATCTCGAGAAATTGATGATTGCAGATTTCCTAGGCTTCGGTTATTGTGCACCTCTGTCCATGCATCCCAAAAAGTAAAGTAAAAAAAGTAAAAAGAAAAAGTGTGAGATAAGCAAAGCTTATTGGTGGAAGATGTTGCAAGTCAAGGTGGAAGTGAAGTTCATCCTTTTCCCGGATTCTAGCACCACATTACCTTACATACATCCCTACCCTACACGTTTCTTGACCTTTTCTTTTGGGAAGCCCTTGTGACCTTGAGCTTGTTGATTGGCTTAGCGGTTTAAACTGGATTATACATGATTAATTTTGATAATTATGATTTATTATGCATTCTAGGATTTTATGCAAAGATGAACAACTTTCTTATATTTATAAAATGTTTTGATCATATTGAGTTTTTAATTCCAAGAAGTATTCTCTTAGAGTGATCTATGATAGTTGCACACCATAAAATGTTTTTTGAAAGACTTTTTCATTGATTTTCTAGACTTATAATCCATTCTATCTTGTCTTTTATATGAGGAACTTGCTTGGGGACAAGCAAGGGCTAAGTATGGGGTATTTTGATAGCATGAATTATAGTCTATATTTTGGGGTTAGTTTGGACGTTTTATCTTTCATAATCTGCATGTTTGTATGTACATTATGTGATTTTGCTACCATTTCATCTACCTTTGCGAGAATCGAGGTCTACACCTAGTTTCGTTGTAATTGCAGGTAATATGGTACATTTTGCATCAAAAGGGAGCAAAAGGAGTCATGAGTCATTTGGAGCTACATCCAGGGAGCATAGCCATGGATTAAAGATTTACTTTGGAGCAGATTCGAGAGATTTCACATTCTGTCGTAACTCACCTCGGTTGACCAGAAAGTCACCTCGACCGAGGCGATCCAGAGACACCGACTCGACCGAGGCGAACACCTAGGACGCGGCGAGAATATTTTATTCTTGGAGGAGATATTTTAAATTTGGAAAGTGATCTTATATTTTTGGGCTTGGCTTCTGGAAGGAAGGAGATATGTAGAATCATATATTTTACCTATTTTTATGGGAAGATATCTTTCTAAGATATTTTATCTTTGGAGGGTTATTTTCCTATAAAAAGGGTTGGATTTCCACAAATCCAACATCCCGCTTACCCCGAAGGATCACGCTATACCGTCGATCAGGGTTTACGCAGCAACAGCAGCATACTCCAGTTGGGAGTTTCGAAGAACCTTTTTGAAGGTTGAAGGAAGATTGAAGTTCATAGCTTTTATAGCTTTTTGGAGGGTTTTTGTAAGATTGTCTTCAATTCCCTCAATTGTTGTCTTGTCTTTTTGGATTGCTATCCAAAGAACGCTTTGTTGTGATATTTGATTCAGTTATTGAAGTCTTTTCATTAAATTCTTCTTTGTTCAAATATTCACCTTCTTCCCATATATTTAATACTTTCATTATGATGATGAGTGGCTAATTTCTTTGTGTGATTCTAGGGTGATTAGCTGAAGGTTGTGGGAAAAACAATGATAGAATAATCTTAGATTCCAGTAGGATCCTGAAAGTTCGAGTCTTTAACCTTAACCCTAAGCATCTCGTTCGGTTGATGAACATCTCGGCCGGGGTGGAATTCTTCTGACCGAGGTGACTTATCCGAACCTAAACAGAAAGTTAAGTGTTAGAGTTTGCTAAATCCTATTCTTATTACACCTTCCTGGTTCAATGCAAGCTTAGGATGAGACTTACCCGGTAATTCCTTAGTTTGTGTATTAACGATCATAAGTGTAGGTAATAAAGGTTTATCCTTTATTGGGGTTTGAGTGTGCTTCCATCCCATCTTTGTGAGTTAGCCTAAGACTTACCCGGTAAAGGTTGATTCTATTCCCTTAGATGGTATGTTAGTTTGAGGTCATAGTTCTTTATCTTGATTCCTTGAGACTTACCCGGTTATAGGAGTTACGGTTTAGGATTAGTGTGTAGTGAGACTTACCCGGTGATCTACTCCACTTTAGTAACACCTTCCCCACGCAAAAAAATCTCAGCTTTGTCCGCTTATCTATAGATCTTGAGTTGGAACCACAACTAGATGCTTTAATCCCTAGAATTGCATGTTTGCTTTATTGACTTCTTATTCATCTTTGATTGTGTTAATCACTCTTGTGGTTAGAATTGACATAGCATACCGTATTGACTTTGTTTCACCGAGTCCCTGTGATCGACCCCTAGAATTTTCTTGCTTTTACTACGATTGACCCGTACACTGCGGGTTCGCATCCTTGTTTTAAGCTTAAGTCTAGGGTTATAAATTTAAAGATTGCACACACCGTTTGGAGCGAACACTCCACCGCCCCCGCGGGCCCTTGCAGCCGCCCCAGCGGGTGACACTTCCCACTGAAGCACTCCCAACACCTTCACCAGCACCGGCCAAGATGCAGGTCACCGCCCCTGCGCCACCCATCGGCGCCCCTACGGTGACTTGCCCGGACAAGACGAAGACCAGCTCCCTTGCGCCTCCCACTGCGCCCTGTTTGCGCCTCGCCTTGGGAGCTGGAAGGCGAAGAGTCTGTGTCACCGCCCCTGCGTTGGCCTTAAGGCGCCCCTGCGCCTTGACATCAGAAACGTCAGGAAGGCGAAAGGTCAGACGTTGAAGTGCATTAAAGATCCGCCCCAATGGAGCTGTGTAGCCGCCCCAGCGGTTATGAAGAAGATCAACCGATTCTGCCTAAACCGCCCCTGCGGGTCCTGAAGGCCGCCCCTGTGGTTTAACGCCAGAAGCTTTACTCCGGCTGTTTACACCACCTTTATGGCATTAAAGGTGGCTGTTTTAGGCCGGCAATTTACTCCTAATTAAGTGTCCTTTGTAGTATAAATAGTCCCTGGCTGATTACTAGAATTATCCATGTTTTTCTCCACAAAATCCATTTTAGACTTGAGTTTTTCCATTGTAATGAGTTGCTAACTCCCTTGCTACATTGGGTTGGTTTGAAACTGCTTTGTTACTTTGGTTGTAAGTTCTTTTAATATAAGTTTTTATTCAGTAATGCTTTCTTTTCCTTGATCTTCATTGTTTAAATTGCATGTTAACTATTACTTGAGATTGATCACCTTAGGTTCTAAAGTGCATGTAAACAACTAGGATTAATAGGTTCGGGTCTTTAATCTAGTAGCAACTTTAAGTAATAACGGGTTGTAATTACTTAAAGAAAAGGAACACAAATATAAGGATAAGTTTAACGGTTTTAATCTTCTCTTTATATCCCTTAGTCTTTGCTTGAATGCTAACTTGTTATTTGTTCTTGTAGGTTTACGGAACATTAATAGGTTAAGTTGTGTTGATGCCGGTTGGCTCAACACATATGTATGATCGAGACAGGAGATTACTTAAAAACTTGTAAAAGGAATGCACCAAAGTAGCAATTGCATGCTTAGAATCAACCTAGTTTAGATTCATCCATTATTGTCTTATTTGTCGCATTAATCGTTTTCATAAGTGTTTGTGCATCAATTCAACCAACCCCCCCTTGTGTCACTTTTCATTATAATCGATAATTGCATCTAAAACACCTTAACTCTCTTGGGTTCGACCCTTACTTAATCACTATACTTGTTCTTAGTGCTAAGTCGGGATTTACTTTTGATTGGGTATAGAAGGCCATAGAAATACCTCTAGTCAAATTTTGGTGCCGTTGCCGGGGAGTTTTTGTGTTTTATTGTTATTATTGATTATTGGTTTGAACCATTTTATGGTTCAAACCCGTGCTACTAATTTTGGCTTTGCTTCTTTTGATCCAGAAATTGAGAGGACGCACATCCGGTAACGAAGACAACAACAACTACAACAAGAGATGGCTGACCGTACTCTTCGTCAACTTACGCAGCCCACTTTGGCTCAAAACCCTCTTGCGGTCGCTATACCGGCACTAGGGGAAGGAGTCAACTTTGAGCTCAAACCGGGCCTTATTCACTTACTTCCATCCTTCCATGTGCTAAGTGGTGAAGACCCCATCAAGCACCTTGGGAAGTTCCACACCGTTTGTATGAGCATGAAGCCGGCCAATATTACCGAAGAACAAATCAAGATGAGGTCATTCGGCTTCACACTCAAGGATTCGGCGGATGATTGGTATTACCACCTTCCATCCGGGAGCATTGACACTTGCGAAAACCTTCACAAAGGGTTTTTGGAGAAATACTTCCCAGCTAAAAAGGCCAATAGCTTGAAGAAAGCTATAAGCAACATCGAGCAAGAGGCAACCGAAACTCTCTACGAGTACTTCGAAAGGTTTGCACGCCTCCGATCCAGCTGCCCTTTCCACGGATATTCAACTCAAGATCTAGTCTTGTACTTGTACAATGGCTTGCTGGACAACGAAAGGAGGATCGTCGATGCGGCTTGCGGAGTTAATATTCTTAACTCTACTCCTGACCTTGCTTTGGAAAAGATACAAGAACTAGCGGAAGGAACTCGGAACTTTGGAAGGACCCCGGCTAAGAAAGGAGTTCATGCCGTGAGTTCCGGGAAGAACGAGATTTCCACCGAGCTAGCGGAATTGAAGGAAATGGTGAAGAGACTAACACTTATGGGAACACCACAACAACTCAAGGCTTGTGGAGTTTGTACTGACCCATATCATCCAACGGACATGTGTCCACAAGTTCAAGATGATGATGCTGAAGTAAACGCAATGGGTTATGGACAACCACAACAGCAAAGACCTAGGAACGATCCCTATGCATAGAATTTCATGCCAAATTGGCGTGACTAACATAGTTTTCGTTGGAGGGATCAACAAAACCAACAACAGCAGCCCCGCCAAGGTAAGTATCACTCAACTAAAGATATGTTGTAGGTTTTGACTAAACACTTTGCTACTCATGTCCAAACAACAAAATCAAGCATCAAGAACCTTGAGAAGCAAGTTGGTCAAATGGCGGAAGCTATTTCAAGGACCGAATCAAGGCTTTCCGGGGGATTGCCTTCCTAGATGTTTATAACCCCAAGGAGAATGTTAGTGCCCTAACATTAAGGAGTGGGAAGCAAATACGTCAAGAACCAACAAAAGAGCCACAAAGCGAACCCTTTGTCGTCATTTTCGCACCCACAGCCGCCCCTGCGGCTGCAGCTGCGCCGAGCCCCGAAGGAAGGACGCCCCTGCGGCTGGCTGCCCCCGCCCCTGCGGTGACAGCCCCTGAGCCGCCCCTGTGCCTTCAAGTTGACGCCCTTGCAGAAAACACAACAGAAGGTCCTGCTGAAAAGGATACTTACGTCCGGCTTAACTTTCCGCCGCTGTACTCCGAAAAGCCACCAGCTCATTTTCCCGAAGCATTAAAGGAGCGAAGAATCATAGAGGACAAGGACCTTTTTGAGACTTTCTCTAAATGTGAGGTAAACATTCCTCTCCTTAAACTGGTGAAAAGCATCCCTAAGTATGCTCGTTTTTTGAAGGAACTTTGCACTATCAAGAGAAATCAAAAGCTAAAGGGGAAACAGAAAGTGCAAGTGAGTGAGCATGTGTCTGCACTTTTCCAAAGGAGAATGCCCAAGAAATGCAGCAATCCGGGCTTGGTAAGCATTCCTTGTGTTATAGGGGAAACCCGCTTTGACAAAGCAATGCTTGATCTCGGTGCTTCTATTAATGTCTTGCCATATTCAATTTACAAATCACTTGGCCTTGGGCCACTAATGGAAACTAGGATTGTTGTACATTGTTGATAGATCTAATATGTACCCTAAATGGATAATTTAAGATATATTAGTGATGGTAGACAACCTAATTTTCCCTGCTGATTTCTTTGTAATGGATATGGAAAATGACTCGCATGTTGTACCCATTATGTTAGGAAGACCATTTCGAAAAACGGCTAGGATTAAAATTGATTATGTTAGTGGTAAATTGACCATGGAGTTTGATGGAGAAGTAGTGGAATTTGACATTTATGATGCAATGAAATTTCCTAGCAATGATCATTCTCTATGTGCTATTGACGTTGTTGAACCTTTTGTACAAGATGTTTTTGATAACTCTGATGTGGATGAATTGAGAAATGTGATTGAGCATGACATTGATGGTTTCAAATCAGATTATATGTTGACATCTAGCATGAAAGAGGTCCTAGCCCAATTAGATGGGCATAAAAGGCTACCTATCTCCAATTTGGCTATTGGGCCCACTTTACTAACCCCAAGCGAAAAGCTTGTTCCGTCCATATTGCAGGCACCGGAAATAGAATTGAAGGATCTTCCGTCACACCTCAAGTATGTTTTCCTTGGAGCACACAATACCTTGTCGGTGATCATCTCCAATAAGTTGACCACGGGACAAGAAGATAAGTTGGTGAACGTACTAAAGGAGCACAAGACGGCCCTCAGATGGACTATTGTGGACATCAAGGGGATAAGTCCTTCCATATGCATGCATAGGATTTTACTTGAGGACGAAGCCAAGCCCTCTAGGCAACCTCAAAGGAGGTTGAACCCACCAATAATGGATGTGGTCAAAAAGGAAGTGTTGAAACTCCTCCAAGCGGAAATGATCTTTCCTATCTCCGATAGCACTTGGGTTAGTCCAACCCAAGTAGTTCCAAAGAAGGGAGGCATCACCTTGGTGGAAAATCAACATGGAGAGATGGGCCCGAGCAAAACACAAACTGGATGGAGAGTTTGCATTGACTACCGCAAGCTCAATAAGGTAACACGAAAAGACCATTTTCCATTACCTTTTATTGATCAAATGTTGGAACGTCTTGTAGGTCATAAATACTACTGTTTCATGGATGGATATTCGGGCTGTTTCCAAATAGCCATCGCACCAAAAGATCAAGAGAAGACGACGTTCACTAGCCCGTTTGACACTTTTGCATATCGCATAATGCCCTTTGGACTTTGCAACGCGCCGGACACTTTCCAACGGTGCATGATAAGTATTTTCTCCAAATACATAGAAAATTTCATTGAAGTCTTCATCGATGATTTTACCGTCCATAGAGACAGTTTTAACGCATGTTTAGAGCATTTAAAACTTGTTCTTGAAAAATGTGTTAAAACCAACTTAGTTCTTAATTCGGAAAAATGTCATTTCATGGTCGAACAAGGAATTATGCTAGGACATGTAATATCCTCAAAAGGGATAGAGGTAGATAAGGCAAAAGTTAATGTTATTCAAAATTTACCTTATCCTACTAATGTTCGGGAAATCCGATCTTTTCTTGGTCATGCAGGTTTCTATCGACGATTCATCAAGGACTTCTCAAAGATCTAAGCTCCCCTGTGTGAATTGCTCAAGAAAGATGTAACCTTCATAGTGGATGAGGATTGCAAGAAGGCTTTTGACACTCTGAAGTCATGTCTCACCACAAAAAGACGGAAGGCCCTCTCATGTGATCCATTATGCGTCTATGACACTAAATGGAGCACAAAGGAATTACTCCACCACCGAGAAGGAGATGTTGGTAGTAGTTTTTGCCCTTGAGAAGTTCAGGCAATACTTACTTGGGGTAAAGGTAATTATTTTCATTGACCATGCAGCCCTTAGGTACCTCATGGCAAAGAAGGAGGAGAAACCACGATTAATCCGTTGGGTGCTCCTTCTAAGCGAATTTAACCTATAAATAAGGGACAAAAAGGGAGTTGAGAACCTGGTGGCAGATCATTTGAGCAGACTAGTGCAAGAGGAGGAAGAACCAGGAAAAGAAAGAGAGATAGCTGGAAGCTTTCCAGACGATACATTTTACACAACTCTTTGTTGTGTAACCGCCCCCGCGCCTCACACCAGCCGCCCCTACGGCCAGCCGCCCCTGCGGCTCTGTCTAGGCACCCCTGCGGAATTGTCGACAAAGGTTTGTCTTAAGCTTCAATCTTTTAAGCCTTGGTTTGCGGACATTGTGAACTTCAATGTCACGAAATAGTATCCTCCAGACTTCACCAAGGCACAACGAGAGAAAGTCAAAGCTGAGGCTCGACACTACGTTTGGGACGATCCTTACCTTTGGAAACATTGTAGTGATCAAGTGATCCGGCGTTGCATTCCGGACAATGAGGTACAATCCGTCCTAACTTTCTGTCATTCTGAAGCATGTGGGGGGCACTTTGGAGCAAACAAAACTGCAAGAAAAGTTTTGGATGCCAGTTTCTTTTGGCCACACATTTTTCGAGACGCTTTTGCATTTTGTAAAGTGTGTGATAGATGCCAAAGAGTGGGAAATCTTTCAAGGAGACATGAAATGCCCCAAACCTCTCTTATATTTTGTGAAATATTTGACGTTTGGGGAATTGATTTCATGGGGCCATTTCCTACGTCATTCGGGAACACATATATTTTGCTTGCGGTGGACTATGTTTTCAAGTGGGTGGAAGCAAAGGCCACCAAAACTGATGATTCAAAAGTGGTTGCAGCATTTCTTAAGGAAAATATCTTTGTTAGATTTGGAATTCCGAAAGCCTTAATCAGTGATAGGGGTACCCACTTCTGCAACAAGACGATCACGGCTCTCCTTAAGAAGTACCATGTTCAACAACGAGTATCAACAGCCTATCATCCTCAAACAAACGGCCAAGCGGAGGTATCCAACCGGGAAATAAAGACCATCCTTGAAAAGACGGTTTCTCTCGGGCGGAAGGATTGGAGTGCAAGGATAAATGACGCCCTATGGGCATATCGGACAGCCTACAAAACTCCCATCGGAATGTCTCCTTTTAGGCTCGTGTTTGGGAAAGCTTGTCACCTACCGGTGGAGTTAGAGCACAAGGCTTGGTGGGCGGTAAAGAAGTGCAACATGAACATAGAAGAAGTAGGAGAATTCCGGAAACTCCAATTGCAAGAGTTGGAGGAACTAAGGCTGGATGCATATGACCATGCTACCACATACAAAGAAAAGACCAAAGCATGGCATGACCGGAACATCCTCCGGAAGGACTTCAAGGTAGGAAATAAGGTACTTCTCTTTCAATCCCGTTTGAAACTCTTTGCAGGTAACCTGCGTTCAAGATGGACAGGGCCGTTCATAGTAGCCGAAGTATACCCTCACGGGGCTGTGGATCTCTATGACCCGCAGACGCACAAGGTGTTTAAGGTGAACGGCCAAAGGCTAAAGCTTTACCTTGAAGGAGTCAAGGACGATCCGATTGACGAGATGGTACTAGAGGAGGCACAATCAAAGAAGTAGAGATCTTACGTCGAGCCAACGACGTAAAACAAAGGCGCTTCTCGGGAGGCAACCTGAAGGAATAAGAAGAGGAGCTTCAGTCAAGAAACCCGCCCCTACGGTTTGATACACCGCCCCTGTGGTGACACTCAGGCCAACACCGCCCCCGTCGCTGGGCCTGCGCCTGCAACACGCTGGTCACCGCCCCTGCGGCGGCGATCCTTGACACAACTTCCCAGTGCCGCCCCCCGCGCTGGGCCTGCGTGCTCCTCTCCCTTGTCGCCGCCCCTGCGGTTTCCAACCCCCGCCCCTGCGGGTTTACCCTGAAAAGAAAAAAAATAGGATCTCGAAAAAACACCTATACCTACCACGCACCACCCACCAACCCTCCTCACCAAACACAAACACAACTCCTTGTACCCTCTCTCTCTCAAAGCTACGATGGCCCTTGCGCCCTCAGAGCAACCACCCTCTCCGACGCCCCTGCGCCACCAACACCAAGGACGCACACCCTTTCCAACGCCCTTGCGCCACCAGCCTCGTGCAAAACGCTACCTCCATTCAACTGCAACTATTCTCCACTACTGCGCCACCCTCAAAGTCGCTTGCACCAATGAACCAACCACCGGAGCCACTCCAAGGCGCCACCACCTTCGAAGCACTTGCAAAATCGCCTTATGTTGTTCTTCCGCACCTGCGCCTGCAAGCATCCACCTCTGCGCCTCACCGCCCCTACGCCTGCTCCATCCACCCTTGCGGAAAACACAACAGAAGGTCCACTTCTTTCTGTGTTTTTGGAAATTACTAATCTTTTACCCTACATCACACTAGGAAAATGGAATCCAAGATGTCTAAGACAGAGAAGGAGCGTTATAGGATTGTGCAGGATCGAGTTGTGTATGCAACTCGATTTCTACATGCTCCGACCTTGGAGAAACTCGGCATGCTAGAGAGCATGCAGTCCTTTTTGGCGAACGCTGGGCTCGGAGAATTCCTACGCCGGAAGCCCCTGACATATCCAGAGCTCAGCAGACAGTTCATCTCCACGTTCACAATGGAGAAGGAGGATCATGTGTGTACCGGCCTCACCTTCAAGTTCAACAAGGTGAAATACACACTAGATTACTTCCAGCTTCAGAAGGCCTTTGGGGCGACTTTAAACCCTTTTAAGAGCTGGTGGGAGACTGTTCCTACCCCGGATCTATGTGAGTTTTGGCAGGTGGCTACAGGGTCAGAATTTCATGCTGGGGGTGAGTACTCCAACAAGCTCACTCACCCCTCCTTGAGGCTCCTCTCCAAGATCCTGATGAGTGTCTTTTGTGGACACAAAGAGGAGAACAAGGTCGCCCTCAAGGACCTCCCTCTACTCTACTCCTGCCTTCCTCAGAGTGAGAA
Source organism: Fagopyrum esculentum (assembly GCA_033239045.1). NCBI lineage: Eukaryota > Viridiplantae > Streptophyta > Magnoliopsida > Caryophyllales > Polygonaceae > Fagopyrum > Fagopyrum esculentum. The sequence continues at coordinate 22,087,259 of BSUD01000007.1, forward strand.
GGTGATGGATTGGATGTACCTCTTCCTTTCCGCTTTGAAGCGGATTAGGAGGAACGAGCCGAGGGACATCGTCGGAGGTGGGGTGATCTCCTTGATAACCTCACATGTCATCGATCTGTCCGACCTAGAGGATGGGTTGGAGGCTCCCCTTTACACAGAGGGGATGCTTAGGAGGTGCAAGCTCCTCCGACGGGACGGGGAGAACCTATTCTGGATCTCCCTTGCTGATGGGAGCCACCTGACGTACCTCCCCCGGCCTTTACCATTAGGGGAGGAGTTCTCTGAGCTCTACATACCGGCAGATCCTTTCGTGCCGAGGAGGCCACTAGTGGCCATTGTGGAGAGGCATGCCGCCAGCTCCAGCCGGGCCCATCAGGAGGAGCACCTGCCCGTCCCAGATGACGAGGAGATGCCCACAGCGGCACCAGAGGAGGACCCGGCCCTTGCGAGCCTTCAGGCTCATATGGCGACCATGACGACCCAGCACCGGGCTTGGCAGTTTGACTACCAACGGACTATGCTGGAGCAGCAGCAGAGCTGGCAGGACACCTTTGCCACCTCCATGACCTCACACTTCGACAAAAGGCAGGAGGCATGGCAGGCAGCCTAGCAGCAGCAGCTGGAGGCTCAGCAGCTGGCTTGGCAGGCCAGTTTTGAGACCTCTTTTGGTCGCCGGATGACTGCCCAACAGGACCGCATCGATGATATCTACCGCCGGCAGGAGCACTTCTTCGGCCATTTCCCTTACCCGCCAGAGGAGGATCCTGGTGGTCCATCCGGACCACCCCAGTGAGGGGTACATATCTTTCCCTTCTCCCACATTTATCTTTGACTCATTTTCACTTTGAGGACAAAGTGCACTTCAAGTATGGGGGAGGGATATATATCATTGCTTGTACAGTTTGTTAGTTGTTTTTGGCATTTTGTCTTGCATTATTGCAATCAGTTTGAAAAAAAAGCCAAAGAAGTGAAAAAAAGGCATGAAAATCCTTGGATAAACCGAAAACCCGAAAGGGCGGTTTAGGTAAAAAGAAGGTAGTCCGACCAACCTTAGGTTGGTGCAAAATTGAACTTGAGGGATGTGAGCTTAAGTTAGAAAAGAAGAAGAGTGGCAAGGTAAAAACCCGAAAGGGCACCTTGGCAAGATGAGCGACACCGAGTGTAGGTTTCCCTTCCGGCGTTTTGGCGACATATGAAGGGGAGTCATAAGGAGGTTGTCCGGGTAGGCCACTCTTGGAGCGATAAGGATGGTAGTATCTCTTTTTCTCACATTTCCTCTCTTTCTGTTTCTTTCTTTCTTGGTTTTTTCTCTTGTTTTCCATTATTTCTCTTTCTTTCCCTTTCTTCCTGAGACCTTGAGTCTAATGGTTGTCATTTGTTTTACTCGGGACGAGTAAAAGGTCTAAGTATAAGGGAGTTTGATAGGTGATGGAATCACTATCATTTAGGGTAGTTTTTAGAGTCTTTTTATTGCATTAGTGTCAGTTTATGCTACTAACTCCTTGGTCCAGAAGAAGAAGATCAAAAGAAGCTAAGGAAGGAGTTATAAGCACTTAGGAGTAAAGATCGATCAAGAAGCAAAGTTTTTGTTGTTCCACCGCCCCCGCGGGCCCTTGCAGCCGCCCCAGTGGGTGACACTTCCCACTGAAGCACTCCCAGCACCTTCACCAGCGCCGGCCAAGATGCAGGTCACCGCCCCTGCGCCACCCATCGGCGCCCCTACGGTGACTTGCCCGGACAAGACGAAGACCAGCTCCCCTACGCCTCCCACTGCGCCCTGTCTGTGCCTCGCCTTGGGAGCTGGAAGGCAAAGAGTCTGTGTCACCGCCCCTGCGTTGGCCTTAAGGCGCCCCTGCGCCTTGACATCATAAACGTCAGGAAGGCGAAAGGTCAGACGTTGAAGTGCATTAAAGATCCGCCCCAGCGGAGCTGTGTAGCCGCCCCGCGGTTATGAAGAAGATCAACCGATTCTGCCTAAACCGCCCCTGCGGGTCCTGAAGGCTGCCCCTGCGGTTTAACGCCAGAAGTTTTACTCCGGCTGTTTACACCACCTTTATGGCATTAAAGGTGGTTGTTTTAGGCCGGCTATTTACTCCTAATTAAGTGTCTTTTGTAGTATAAATAGTTCATGGCTGATTGCTAGAATTATCCATGTTTTTCCCCACAAAGTCCATTTTAGACTTGAGTTTTTCCATTGTAATGAGTTGCTAACTCCCTTGCTACATTGGGTTGGTTTGAAGCTGCTTTGTTACTTTGGTTGTAAGTTCTTTTAATATAAGTTTTTATTTAGTAATGCTTTGTGTTTCCTTGATCTTCATTGTTTAAATTGCATGTTAACTATTACTTGAGATTGATCACCTTAGGTTCTAAAGTGCATGTAAACAACTAGGATTAATAGGTTCCGGGTTCGGGTCTTTAATCTAGTAGCAACTTTAAGTAATAACGGGTTGTAATTACTTAAAGAAAAGGAACACAAATATAAGGATAAGTTTAACGGTTTTAATCTTCTCTTTATATCCCTTAGTCTTTGCTTGAATGCTAACTTGTTATTTGTTCTTGTAGGTTTACGGGACTTTAATAGGTTAAGTTGTGTTGATGCCGGTTGGCTCAACACATATGTATGATCGAGACGGGAGATTACTTAAAAACTTGTAAAAGGAATGCACCAAAGTAGCAATTGCATGCTTAGAATCAACCTAGTTTAGATTCATCCATTATTGTCTTATTTGTCGCATTAATCGTTTTCATAAGTTTTTGTGCATCAATTCAACCAACCCCCCCCCCTGTGTCACTTTTCATTATAATCGATAATTGCATCTAAAACACCTTAACTCTCTTGGGTTCGACTCTTACTTAATCACTATACTTGTTCTTAGTGCTAAGTCAGGATTTACTTTTGATTGGGTATAGACGGCCATAGAAATACCTCTAGTCAGATGTCTATAGTGAAAGCTTATGAACAATACGAAGAGTTCCTCCCATATGTTGGGATCTCATGGAAAGCAAAGAAGATAAGATCAATTGTTTTGAAGCACGGTTAAGTCTTGCATTTTGGACCTTTATTACTGTACATAAGTGAGAAACCTTAGAAGATTTTTACAATCATTTAATCAAAGAGGGAGAATAAGATTAAGTTAAAGGAATACTCAAATAAGGCCCCAAGAGTCAGAAGACTTGAGCCAATCTCTCGAGTTTAATAGATGAAGGATCTCTGAAAGAGGGCGGTAAACATTGTAGCTAAAGATGGAGCAATACACGTGTTTGAGGGACGTCACCCCAAAAGATCGGGATAGATCAATTGTGTCATGACCACTTGTGATGTGATAAGACAAGATTGTGTCGATTATTACGATATGTGATGGGAAGAGAAAAGATGGAACTTGAGATATCGCGGATTCTAATACGTCAAAATGTGGATTTTTCCATCAAGCTCGACTCTATTCCGATATCTAAGGCGCCGTATGGAATGACACTAGTGAAGAGACATGAGTTGTGAAAGCAAGTGAAGGAGCAATTGCAAGAACTTATTGATAAGAGTTCATTAGAATTAGTGACATGCTATGAAGAACTTCAAATGTTATCTTAAACTCCTTATTTGAAATTGTAATGGAGAACACCGGTTTGTGAAGAGAGAGACGACTATCTCCGTTTGTACATCGATGTCTATAAGTTGAGCAAGATGATAATGAAGGACCACTATCCCTTACAACGAATGGGAGATCCACTCGATCAGCTGCAAGGGTCGGTAGTCTCTTCTTGGATTAAGTTAAGATTTGATTGTCACCATTTGAGAATTCGCGACTCAGATATTGCATATACGACCTTCCGGACAAACCATGGTCACTACGAGTTGTAATGATTGCATTTGGGCTTACTAATGCCCAAGATAAGATATTTTGGTATACTCTCGAAGAAGGGAGCAGTGTATGACAAATTGTCTCGGAATGACAACCCCCGAAGAATGTGAAAGAAGTTACAAGTTTTCTCGGATTTGCTGGTCATTACCAGATATGTGGAGAGATTCTCCATGTAACACCATCTATGGCTAACCTACTCCGGATGACAATGAATTTTTGAATGGAAATAAAATTGACAATGGAGTTGCTGAGAGTTAAGAGGAGATTCATTGGTGCAACTATTTTGAAATTGCCCCGAGGTATGATCGGTTTGAAGTGTACGAGTGATTCTCCAAGACAAGATCTTGATTGAGTATCGAGGAACAATATAAGAAGTAATAGCATATGTGTCTCGTTAATAAAAGCGGTGGGAAGTAAAGTACTTCCTTCATTACTTAGAACTTGCAACAAGAATTGAGAAAGCGTAACGTTAAAGTTGCCTTGACAAGAACCAAGCCGACGGTGTAAATTGGAAGTTTGATCTTCTTGGTTAGAGACAAGCAAAGGGAAACATAATGTAAATGGTGCATTGAGGAAGACCCGAGAAGGAAGTTGAGTTTTCGATATATCGGACCTTTTTAAGATCTTAGCGCGAGTTGGGATAGTGGGTTACCGGTTGGCGTGGCCGCCGAGAGTAGAGGGTGATCACCCGGTGTTTCATGTGTTTCTAATTAGTAGGATCTATTGGCAAACGAGGAACCGATGAGGTTCTCTTTTACTTTTCCCTCTCTCCTTGCTGGCTGATGAGTAGCTTCTCACCCAAATTCTCAATGCCGACTCCTCGCTTCAGCACAAGTGACAGTCTACACCTCTGTTTTACCCTCTCCCGCAAGCAAGTCATGACCCTCACCTTTGCCATCTTCCTCACGCAACAAAGAACCCAGCCCTCACTTCGTTTCTCACATCTCTCCTAAGTCCTGAGGACACAACTCTCAGATACATTCCCCCCACCTCACCTATCATTCCCTCTATTTCTAGATCCTGCACCATCGGAAAGCCCTTCCTACCTTCATTTGCAAGGCTGCAACAACAAGCAGCAACACTACATCTCTACGCAGCCCTCACCTCCCCACCAGGAAGTCACCGCTGAAGAGAAGCCTTGCTTCTCATGTGCAGCCTCAGACCCTCGCTCATCCCTCTGACTTCGCCTGTGAGCTTCACCACCGGGCAATCTGCAACACTCCCCCTTGACCCCTCCTCTGGCGAGTCGTAGAAAAACGGGAGCTGCTCAACCTTGCTCTTCTTCCTCGTCATACAAAGCCGCTACCAGATCCATGTTGATCCCCACCGGTCGTCTCCAGAGAAGGAGGCCATGCCGCCGCCCTGCAGCAATCACCACCTTTCTACCCTTCTGCATCCACGGGATGGGACCCTGCCTTGCCCTCCTCGCTGCCGGAATGCCAGCACAGCTGATAGGTGATAGAATCACTATCATTTAGGGTAGTTTTTAGAGTCTTTTTATTGCAATAGTGTCGGTTTATGCTACTAACTCCTTGGTCCAGAAGAAGAAGATCAAAAGAAGCTAAAGAAGGAGTTATAAGCACTTAGGAGTAAAGATCGATCACAAAGAAAAGCTTCTGTTGCCTCACCGCCCCTGCAGGTCCTTGCAGCCGCCCCTGCGGATAACACTTCTCACTGAAGCGCTCCCTGCGCCTTCACCAGCGCCGGCCAAGAAGCAAGTCACCGCCCCTGCGCCAACCATCGGCGCCCCTGCGGTGACTTGCCTTGACGAGACGAAGACCAGCTCCCCTGCGCCTCCCACTGCGCCCTGCCTGCGTCTCGCCTTGGGAGCTGGAAGGTGAAGAGTCTGTGTCACCGCCCCTGCGTTGGCCTTAAGGTGCCCCTGCGCCTTGACATCAGTAACGACAAGCAGTTGAAGAGTCAGACGTTGAAGAAGCATTGAAGATCCGCCCCAGCGGAATTGTGTAGCCGCCCCAGCGGCTCTGAAGAAGATCAACCGATTCTGCCTAAACCGCTCCTGCAGTTCCTGAAGGCCGCCCCTGCGGTTTAACGCCAGAAGATTTACTCCGGCTGTTTACACCACCTTTATGGCATTTAAGGTGGCTCTTTTAGGTCGGCTATTTACTCCTAATTAAGTGTCTTTTGTAGTATAAATGGTCCATGGCTGATTGCTAGAATTATCCATGCTTTTCCTCACAAAATCCATTTTAGACTTGAGCTTTCCATTGTAATGAGTTGCTAACTCCCTTGCTACATTGGGTTGGTTTGAAGCTGCATTGTTACCTTGGTTGTAAGTTCTTTTTAATCTAAGTTTTCATTCAGTAATGCTTTGTGTTTCCTTGATCTTCATTGTCTAAATTGCATGTTTACTATTGCTTGAGATTGATCATCTTAGGTTCTAAAGTGTATGTAAACAACTAGGATTAATAGGTTCCGGGTTCGGGTCTTTAATCTAGTAGCAACTTTAAGTAATAACGGGTTATAATTACTTAAAGAAAAGGAACACAAATATAAAGATAAGTTTAACGGTTTAATCTTCTCTTTATATCCCTTTGTCTTTGTTTGAATGCTAACTTATTATTTGTTCTTGTAGGTTTACGGAACTTTAATAGGTTAAGTTGTGTTGATGCCGGTTGGCTTAACACATATGTATGATCGAGACGGGAGATTACTTGAAAACTTGTAAAAGGAACTCACAAACGTAGCAATTGCATGCTTAGAATCAACCTAGTGTAGATTCATCCATTATTGTCTTAATTGTCGCATTAATTGTTTTCGTAAGTTTTTGTGCATCAATTCAACCAAACCCCCCCCCC
>BSUD01000007.1:22094101-22109632 GCA_033239045.1 Fagopyrum esculentum
CCCCCCCCCCTTTTGTCACTTGTCATTATAATCGATAATTGCATCTAAAACACCTTAACTCTCTTGGGTTCGACCCTTACTTAATCACTATACTTGTTCTTAGTGCTAAGTCGGGATTTACTTTTGATTGGGTATAGACGACCATAGAAATACCTTCGGTCAAATTTTGGCGCCGTTGCCGGGGAGTTTTAGTGTTTTATTGTTATTATTGATTGGTTTGAACCATTTTTATGGTTCAAACCCGTGCTACTAACTCCGGCTTTGCTTCTTTTGATCCAGAAATTGAGAGGACGCACATCCGGCAACGAAGACAAAACAACTTCAACAAGAGATGGTTGACCGTACTCTTCGTCAACTTACGCAGCCCACCTTGGCTCAAAACCCTCTTGCGGTCACTATACCGGCACTAGGGGAAGGAGTCAACTTTGAGCTTAAGCCAGGCCTCATCCACTTACTCCCATCCTTCCATGGGCTAAGTGGTGAAGACCCCATCAAGCACCTTGGGAAGTTCCACACCGTTTGTATGAGCATGAATCCGGCCAACATTACCGAAGAACAAATCAAGATGAGGGCATTCGGTTTCACACTCAAAGATTCGGCGGATGATTGGTATTACCACCTTCCATCCGGGAGTATTGACACTTGGGAGAACCTTCACAAAGCGTTCTTGGAGAAATACTTTCCAGCTAAAAAGGCCAATAGCTTGAAGAAAGCTATAAGCAACATCGAGCAAGAGGCAACCGAAACTCTCTACGAGTACTTTGAAAGGTTTGCACGCCTCCGATCCAGCTGTCCTTTTCACGGATATTCAACTCAAGATCTAGTCTTGTACTTGTACAATGGCTTGCTAGACAATGAAAGGAGGATCGTCGATGCGGCTTGCGGAGGTAATATTCTTAACTCTACTCCTGACCTTGCTTTGGAAAAGATACAGGAACTAGCGGAAGGAACTCGGAACTTTGGAAGGACCCCGGCTAAGAAAGGAGTTCATGATGTGAGTTCCGGGAAGAGTGAGATTTCCACCGAGCTAGCGGAATATTGAAAGAAATGGTGAAGAGGCTAACACTTATGGGAACACCGCAACAGCTCAAAGCTTGTGGAGTTTGTGCTGACCCGTATCATCCAACGGACATGTGTCCACAAGTTCAAGATGACGATGCTGAAGTAAACGCAATGGGTTATGAAAAAACCACAGCAGTAAAGACCTAGGAACGATCCCTATGCACAGAATTTCATGCCAAATTGGCGTGACCAACAGAATTTTTGTTGGAGGGATCAACAAAACCAACAACAGCAGCCCCGCCAAGGTAAGTATCACTCAACTGAAGATATGTTGCAGGTTTTGACTAAACATTTTGCTACTCATGTCCAAACAACAGACTCAAGCATCAAGAACCTTGAGAAGCAGGTTGGTCAAATGGCGGAAGCCATTACAAGAATTAAAACTAGGGCCTCCGGAGGATTACCGTCGCAAACGGTTATAAACCCAAAAGACATGCAGGAAGATGTTCAAACATAGAGGAAGAGTCCTTACGTCGAGCCAACGATGTAAAACAAAGGCGCTAATTCGGGAGGCAACCCGAAGGAATAAGAAGAGGAGCTTCTGTCAAGAAATCCGCCCCCAGGGCTCTAAGTCCCCGCCCCTGCGGTGACACTCAGGACCGGCGCCGCCCCCGGCGCTGGGCCTGTGCCTGAATCATGCCTGTCACCGCCCCAGTGGTGACATCCCCACGCCCTTGCGGTGGGTACCCTTGACACAAATTCTCAGCGCCGCCCCCGGCGCTAGGCCTGCGTGCCCCTCTCCCTTGTCACCAGCCCCGCGTCGACAAACACCGCCCCTGTGGTTCAGTTAAGGAAAGAAAAAAATACACTTCCCAAAAATAACCTACATCTACCGCCCTCTCCACTCCCTCTCCATTCACTCTTCGAAACCTAGCCGCCTCACCTCCCACGCCCTTGCGCCCTCCGGAAATTCTCGCCCACCACCTCGTCGCGCCCCTGCGCCACCTCCGGCACCCTAGCATCGCCACCCCCTTTTTCAAAAACGAACCATCTCCACCACACACACACACTCAACCGTTTCATCCCTGTCCTCTACTGTCCCACCTCCGGCAACGTCTGCGACAGCAAGGAAGACGTCGGAAAAGCCCCATCGCCACCACCTTCGCCGAACGACCAAATCACCCTCTGTTCTTCGCCCACACCTGTGCTTGTAAGCTCCCGCCCCTGCGTCAAGCCGCTCCTGCGCCTGTTGCAGCCGCCCCTACGTAAATCACGACAGAAGGTTCGTCTCTTGATCAAATTGCTGAACTTTCTAACTCTTTTACTTGATCAACTGCAAGAGATGGAATCACAAAGGAAATACAAGTTGACAGAAGGTGAGAAGGATCTGTATAGGATTGCTCAAAGCCGGGAGGTTCATGCAACCCGGTTCCTTGATGTTTCCACCTTGGAAAATCTGGGGATGTTGGAAAGTATGCAGGAATTTCTTAATAATTTCGGGTTGGGTGATTTTCTGATAAAGAGCACTTCAACACACCCCGACCTCAGTAGACAGTTTATAGCTACTTTCAAAATGGAGACGGAAGACCAATTGTGTATTGGACTTTCATTCAAGTACAACAAGAGGAAGTACACATTGGATTACATTCAAATACAGGAGGCATTAGGGGTGACCATAGCAGCTACAGATGGCTGGATGGAACCCATTCCGACACCGGATCTGTTGGAATTTTGGAGGGCGGCCACTAGGTCGGAGTTTCATGCAGGAGGTGAGTACTCCAACAAATTCACTCACCCTTGTTTAAGGCTCATCTCAAAGGTCTTCATGAGTATCTTCTGTGGACACAAGGAAGAGAACAAGGTCGCTCTTAAGGACCTTCCACTGCTATACGCTTGTCTTTCCAACGAGTTTGTGCCGGATTGAGCATATCTATTCATTACCGCTCTAAAGCGGATTAGGAAGAATGAGCCTCACGACATCGTTGGAGGAGGGATCATACCATTATGAGCTGCACGGGTGATGGATCTTCCTCCATTGGAAGAAGGTTTGGAGGCACCACTATACACCGAAGGGTTGATGAGGAGATGCAGGCTCCTCAAGAAAGACGGGGAGCATCGGTTCTGGATCTCCCTTGCAGATGGGAGTCACATCACATATCTACCCCGTCGACTCCCATTGGGAGAAGAGATCTCCGACTTATATGTACCGGTTGACCCTGTCCCTCCGAGACGGCCTCAGGTTGATATTGTTGGGAGGTACGCAGCCGGCTCTAGCAGGGCCCATACCACTGATGAGGAGATGCCGACGACAGGACACGAAAATCAGACCATGGAGAGTCTGCAGGTTCAGATTGCAGCTTTGACTACACAGCACCAGGCATGAAAGACCGAGTACCAGCGGTCCATGCTAGAGCAGCAGCAGGCGTGGCAGTCCAGCTTCTCCTCCTCCATGACCACTCACTTTGACCGCCGTCAGGATGCTTGGCAGGTGGCTCATCAGCAACAGTTGGAGACTCAGCAACTAGCTTGGCAAGCTAGCTATGAGACTTCATTTAGAGAGAGGATGGAGGCTCAGGAGACTCAGCAGCAGCTAGCTTGACCGCCGGCAGGAGCACTTCTTCCGCCACTTCCCGTACCCACCAGAGGAGGGTCCGGATGGTCCAGCTGGACCATCCCACTGAGGGGTACATTTCTTTCCCTTCTCCCACATTTATCTTTGACTCATTTCCACTTTGAGGACAAAGTGTACTTCAAGTATGGGGGAGGGATATATCATTGCTTGTACAGTTCATTGAGTTGTTTTTGGCATTTGTCTTTGCATTTAGTTTCATTCAAAAAAAAAAGCCAAAGAAGTGAAAAAAGGCATGAAAATCCTTGGATAAACCGAAAACTCGAAAGGGCGGTTTAGGTAAAAAGAAGGTAGTCCGACCAACCTTAGGTTGGTGCAAAATTGGACTTGAGGGATGTGAGTTTAAGTGAGAAAAGAAGAAGAGTGGCAAGGTGAAAACCCGAAAGGGCGCCTTGGCAAGATGAGCGACACCGAGTGTAGGTTTCCCTTCCGGCGTTTTGACGACATAAGAAGGGGAGTCATAAGGAGGTTGTCCGGGTACGCCACTCTTGGAGCGATAAGGATGGTAGTATTTCTTTTTCTCACATTTCCTCTCTTTTCCTTCTTTCTTTCTTGGCTTTTCTCTTGTTTTCCATTATCTTTCTGCTTACTCATGCTTCCTGAGGCCTTTGAGTCTAGTTGATGTCATTTGTTTTTACTCGGGACGAGTAAAAGGTCTAAGTATGGGGGAGTTTGATAGGTGATTGAATCACTATCTTTTAGGGTAGTTTTTAGAGTATTTTTATTGCATTAGTGTCGGTTTATGCTACTAACTCCTTGGTCCAGAAGAAGCATATCAAAAGAAGCTAAATAAGGAGTTATAAGCACTTAGGAGTAAAGATCGATCACGAAGCAAAGCTTCTGTTGCCTCACCGCCCCTGCGGGTCCTTGCAACCGCCCCTGCGGATGACACTTCTCACTGAAGTGCTCCCTGCGCCTTCACCAGCGCCGGCCAAGAAACAAGTCACCGCCCCTGCCCCAACCATCGGCGCCCCTGCGGTGACTTGCCTTGACGAGACGAAGACCAGCTCCCCTGCGCCTCCCATTGCACCCTGCATGTGCCTCGCCTTGGGAGTTGGAAGGTGAAGAGTCTGTGTCACAGCCCCTGCGTTGGCCTTAAGGCGCCCCTGCGCCTTGACATCAGTAACGGCAAGCAGTTGAAGAGTCAGACGTTGAAGAAGCATTGAAGATCCGCCCCAGCGGAATTGTTTAGCCGCCCCAGCGGCTCTGAAGAAGATCAACTGATTTTGCCTAAACCGCCCCTGCGGTTCCTGAAGGCCGCCCCTGCGGTTTAACGCCTGAAGCTTTACTCCGCCTATTTACACTACCTTTATGGCATTTAAGGTGGCTGTTTTAGGCCGGTTATTTACTCCTAATTAAGTGTCTTTTGTAGTATAAATGGTCCATGGCTGATTGCTAGAATTATCCATGCTTTTCCTCACAAAATCCATTTTAGACTTGAGCTTTCCATTGTAATGAGTTGCTAACTCCCTTGCTACATTGGGTTGGTTTGAAGTTGCATTGTTACCTTGGTTGTAAGTTTTTTTTAATCTAAGTTTCCATTCAATAATGCTTTGTGTTTCCTTAGGTTCTAAAGTGCATGTAAACAACTAGGATTAATAGGTTCCGGGTTCGGGTCTTTAATCTAGTAGCAACTTTAAGTAATAACGGGTTGTGATTACTTGAAGAAAAGGAACACAAATATAAAGATAAGTTTAACGGTTTGTGATTACTTGAAGAAAACTTGTTATTTGTTCTTGTAGGTTTACGGAACTAGGATTAATAGGTTCCGGGTTCGGGTCTAAAGTGCATGTAAACAACTAGGTTCTAAAGTGCATGTAAACAACTAGGATTAATAGGTTCCGGGTTCGGGTCTTTAATCTAGTAGCAACTTTAAGGAATAACGGGTTGTGATTACTTGAAGAAAAGGAACACAAATATAAAGATAAGTTTAACGGTTTTAATCTTCTCTTTATATCCCATTGTCTTTATTTGAAAGCTAACTTGTTATTTGTTCTTGTAGGTTTGCGGAACTTTAACTTGTTAAGTTGTGTTGATGCCGGTTGGCTCAACACATATATATGATCAAGACGGGAGATTACTTGAAAACTTGTAAAAGGAACTCACCAACGTAGCAATTGCATGCTTAGAATCAACCTAGTGTAGATTCATCCATTATTGTCTTAATTGTCGCATTAATCGTTTTCCTAAGTTTTTGTGCATCAATTCAACCAAACCCCCCCCCCCCTTTGTCACTTGTCATTATAATCGATAATTGCATCTAAAATACCTTAACTCTCTTGGGTTCGACCCTTACTTAATCACTATACTTGTTCTTAGTGCTAAGTCGGGATTTACTTTTGATTGGGTATAGACGACCATAGAAATACCTTCGGTCAACAGCCCAACCCCTGTCTTGGCTTCGTCTTCACCTCTGGAACGAGCCACAACCGCTAGCATTGTGCCACCGTGTCGCCGCTAACGGGCCGTACCAGAAGCCGGAGAGGCCTCTGCGCAGCCCTCCTCCGCCGCTCCTCTCCCCTGCCTGAGCCCAGCCTGCTCAGCGCCGCCCTGCGTTCCTCTTTACCCGTCCTTGCTGATGAAAGGAGAACCCTATCGGGTGTTATATATTTTGATGTAATTACAATTTTTACCCAGTATTTTGTTATTACAGTTTTGACCTATATTTCTAGATTGTTGCAGTTATGCTCTCTTTTGGGTTATTTTCTGAAAATGCCCCAATGTTTTAATTACGGATGATGGCCCATATTTTTGAAAACGTATAATTGCCCCGGAAAAGTTTGCAACGAGTTTTAACCTTGGATTTTAATTACGGAATATTCTTATATTTTTATACACGGTATATTATGCCTTTGTTGGATTAATTCGGTTATGGCAAAGATTTAATCCCGGGTTTTTAATGTTGACTTTTGAAAACGAGTTTTTCCTTAGAGTTTTATATATTATATATTCCGTTCAAATTTAGCATATGAGCTAAATTTGCTTAATTGTGATGTTAGGTTCGGAAGCGTCCCGATAAAGGCCTAGCGAGTCCAAAGTCGACATCCATTGATCGACTTCCGTCTTTTGACGTCGTGTGAGTACCTCATTCCTCGATCTTCTTATGTTTAGTAGTTGTATCATGCTAGGATGGATCTAGCATAACTTAGAGTAAATGCCAAGTAGTAGCTTTGAACCTTAGGTGAGTTTTGAGGATTTGATATTGTTTGATGGATTGATGTTGATTCTAAGCTTGAGGTGTTGATGTTATCTTGTGAGGCTTGTGAGGTTTGAGAATTGCAGTATATAGTTGTTGAGATTATGGGCTAGAATATGCGTATCCTAGCATAGTGTTGATACCGTTGAGATTCTTGACACTAGACATGTATATCCTACTTTGTGTTATGGGTTATGATCCTGCAAGATCATAGAGTCTAGAAGTCTAAGGGCTTCTAGCTTGTGTTGAGTGTGATGTGAGCATGAGAGATTCTAGGATGCGGTCCTAGAATGTGAGTCAAATGATCTCACGTAGATCATTTGTGTAGAAGTCTTAGACTTCTTGAGTTGAGCGAGTTGTTGGTATAGTTATCTTCTTGTGAGCAGGATGTGGACTCCTTCCCAAGGGAAGCGAGAGTGTTGTGAGTTGAGTGTGGCGATAAGGTAAGTCTCCGGACTTACTTAGCTCGTATTTCTTGTATTAGAATTGATGTGTGTTTGGTGGTGTGTGTTTATTGTTTATTGTTTATAACAACTAAATCGGAATTAAAATTACCGACCTTTATATTATTTTGGCCCAAGTGTATGATAACGGGCGGTGACAACTTGTCTAGCTCCCGCGAGAGCTAGGAGGTTCTCGGCGACTATCCCGTGCTGGTAGACGGTAGGATGCATCAGTATCATTCCATGCCGGTAAGTAGGGACCGAGGCGAGTTTCGGTGACTCTCGTGTCACAACCTAAGTTGAATTAGAACGGGATATGACATAATAATTAAAAGTTAATAAATCGGACTTGTGTGATTTGGTGTATATTGTGTGTTATGTTGATTTACTTGTGTTTGTGTCTTTCACCTTGATTCTAATGCTTCGAATATTAGCTAAGGTTTTATACCGATTGTTGTAGATTGCTTTGCAGGTTAGGAATGCGGTCGAGAGATCCAGAAGAGTGGGCAGTCGGGGTTCCGTACATTTTAGGATTGGGTTTTGGTTGGAGTCGTGTTTGAGTTTTGTATTCAATATATATTGTATGCCTTGTGTATGGCATTTGGTCTTTCGGTTGTATCTTGGATGAAGCCTTTAGTTTGTATGGTTTTGGGTTTCATTGCATTGCATAAAACGTATTTGGTTTTGGCCTTTATTAGTGCCTTGTTGCAAGATCCGGTGAAATTGTTGTCAAACTAAGGGACGGGGCCCATTGTGAGGTCCCAACCCGTAGCATCCCGAGTCCTGCGGATTCGGGGTGTTACATGTCTCTTCCAAAGATAATGGAAAAAGATTGTTTGACACTAGTGATGTGGCATTATCAATTGGATGAATTGACAGATGATGTGGATAACTATTTGAAAAAAAGATAATAAATATGGATAATTAATTAGTTAATGAAAATCAAGTAAGAATCAATTTTCGAGATTTCTTTCTCAAATCACGTAATATTGTTTAAGGCAATTCATTTATTCCTTCCAGATTTCTTCCCTTTCTTCTCGATTTCTTTCTCGATTTCTTTCATCTTGATTTCTTTCTCGATTTCTTTCTTCTCGATTTCTTTCTCTGTCCTTCATTTTTTCATTGATTTCTCCAGATTGTTTCTATCATATAGTTGTCAATGCAGTGTTATTGAATGGATTACAGAATGCAGGATGAAGTGCTCGTCTTTGAACAAGTTAGGGTGTATAGTTTTACTCAAAGACTGGATCCTTTGTTTCTTATGTCACTGCATTACAGATAGCACTGTATAGTTTTACTCAGAGATTGGAACCTTTGTACACCTTGATGTCTTTGAACAAGTTGGGATGTCTTTGAACAAGTTGGGGTCGATGGATTACAGAATGCAAGATGAAGGTTGATTTGATCTGGAACCTTTTAGTACTCCAAAAGTAAATCCAAATGATATGAGACTCTAGGCAGATCATGAGCATAAAATACAGTTCGATTTTATAGTTTGATCTGGAACCTTTGGGATGTTTGTGTACTGTTGATTCATAAATGGTGTAAACAAACAATCTTTTACGCAAAATATATATTGATATTATGAAGTGAATGTAACAGTTTGCTTACATAGTTGAAAATTGAAAGTGTTACATTCAGTACATTGCATGTTTGATAACCAACGCCAAAATTGAAATGTCTTTGAGAGGTCATTTCTTACAAAACAACAAAAAAAAGAAAGAAACATGCAAAGGTCTGCCAAAGGTCATCTCCGCTTACACCTCGTCCTCGTCGTCTATGTCGATGAAATTGGTATGATCAACATCTACCCCTTTCATTTTCTTGGAAGCTGAAGAAGGTGTGGCCTCGCCCTCTTGTATGACAGTTTTGTCAACCGATGTTGGTGCCTCCTCATATTCCATTTTCACCATCTTAGAAGCAGAAGTTGGTGTGTGGTCTAGTTTTAATTTTCTCAAAGGCTTTGAATTAGGTGTGGTTTCATCATAGCATTGTAGGGCTTCTCTCTCGTATATCCACAATAAATCAACCATCAGAGTGTCCGATGCAACATCAGCTTTGAAAGAAGGCCCTAAACCTGCTTTGATCATCCTTCTGATGGTCACCAAGATTTGGTACTCCAGACTGTTGTACTTTACGGTAATACTCTCCGTGTAGATCTACATTCCGGATTCAGTGATTGGGGTTACAAGTTTCTTGGACGATGAAGGTGTGTTTTTGGTTGTCCTTGACATTTTGAGGGTTTTTGGGTGAAGGATGCTCGAATTCTTCGAATGCCTGGTAGTTTAAAAGTATAATATCTCACGATTTATATTATGTATGAGAACGAGGAGATAGAAGGTGGGAAGGGGCGGTTACTTGTTGTAATGATAGAAGGTGGGAATGTGGGAAGGTGAGAAGCTCGAAGCAGCCTAATGATAACGTTGGAACTCTTGAAGTTGCATTCATTGGTGAGTAGTTGAAAAGAGGAAACGTCATTCATTGAGCGATAAATCCAGTAGTGGATTGAAGCAAAATTTGAAATCTTTTCATTAGGAGGCTAACCGGGTTCTTCTCACCAACTTGTTAAATTGTTTCGGATCCGGATTTTGAAAAAAAAAGAACTAGTACTTCCGTAATGTATGATGCTTCACATGATACTACCATATTGTATGTGATAGCAAGGATATTATCACATAAGTGTAAATTACATCTTATTACCAATAAAATTATAATAAGTATAAATATAAAATTTCTTAAGTTGATGATATGATCAGATAAGTTTAAATTACATCATATTAACATGGATATGATCACATAAGTGTAAAACTACATCATATTACCAATAAAATTATAATAAGTATAAATATAAAATTTATTAAGTTGGTGATATGATCACATAAGTTTTTTAAATTACATCATATTAACATGGATCAAGTGAACTCACAAGCTTGATGGTTCACATGCTTGATGGTTCATATGGATGATGCTTCACATGATACTACCATATTGTATGAAGATCAAGTGATTATATGATGACTTAATGTCTAATTTACATCTTACTGTCGTAAGATTAAGCAATATTGAGTTAGATCAAGTGAACTCACAAGCTTGATGGTTCACATGTTCTATGATACTTGATAGCATGAATTATAGTCTATATTTTGGGGTTTGTTTGGACGTTTTATCTTCAATAATCTGCATGTTTGTATGTATATTATGTGATTATATTATCATTTCATCTACCTTTGCGGGAATCGAGGTCTACACCTAGTTCTGTTGTAATCGTAGGTAAAATGGCACATTTTGCATCAAAAAGGAGCAAAAAGGAGCTATGGAGTCATTGGAGCTACATTTAGGAACATAAGGAAACATCCAGGAAGCATAGCCATGGATTAAAGATTTACTTTGGACCATATTTGAGAGATTTCACATTCAGTTGTGACTCACCTCGGTTGACCACATGTTCACCTCGACCGAGGTGATCCAGAGAAGTCGACTCGACCGAGGCGAACACCTGGGACGCGGCGAGAATATTTTATTCTTGGCTGAGATCCTTTATCTTTGGAAAGAGATCTTATATTTTTGGGCTTGGCGCCTGGAAGGAAGAAGATATGCTAGATCATATATTTTACCTATTTTTATGGGAAGAGATCTTTCTAAGATATCTTATCTTTGGAGAGTAATTTTCCTATAAAAAGGGTCGGATTTCCCACAAATCCGACATCCGCATACAGTGGGAGATCCCGCTTACACCGCTGCAGCCATACTCCAGTTGGGAGATTTGAAGAACCTTTTTGAAGGTTGAAGAAGGAAGTTTATAGCTTTTATAGCTTTTGAAGGGTTTTTGTAAGATCATCTTAGATTCCCTTCCTTGTTGTCTTGTCTTGTTGGATTTCTATTCAAGGAACGCTTTGTTGTGTGATATTTGATTCAGTTATTGAAGTCTTTCATTAAATTCTTCTTGTTCAAATATTCACTTTCTTTCCATATATTTGATTAATACTTTCATGATGATGAGTGGCTAATCTCTTTGTGTGATTCTAGGGTGATTGGCTGAAGGTTGTGGGAAAAACAATGATAGAATGATCTTAATCACAGTAGGACCCTGAAAGTTCGAGTCTTTAACCTTAACCCTAAGCATCTCGCTCAGTCGATGAACATCTCGGCCGGGGTGGAATTTGGCTGACCGAGGTGACTTATCTGATCCGAAACTGAGAGTTAAGTGTTAGAGTTTACCAAATCCTATTCTTATTACACCTTTCCTGGTTCAATACAAGCCTAGGATGAGACTTACCCGGTATGTTACCTGAACCCCGTCACTCGGAAGTCTCATTTCGGAGAATCTCGGTCTATCAACTTATGCATGTGTGACGGACCTAGTACTTCTGTAATGTCTAATTAACATCTAATTGTCGTAGAATTAAGCAAGATTAGATTCGATCAAGTGAACTCACAAGGTTGATGCTTCACATGGTCTATGTTACTTGAACCCTGTCACTCGGAACTCTCGTTTCGAAGAATCTCGGTTTATCGACTTATGCATGTGTGACGGACCTAGTACTTCCGTAATGTCTAATTAACATCTTATTGTCGTAGAATTAAGCAAGATTAGATTCGATCAAGTGAACTCACAAGCTTTATGGTTCACATGGTCTATGTTACTTGAACCCCGTCACTCGGAACTCTCGTTTCGGAGAATCTCGGTTTATCGACTTATGCATGTGTGACGGACCTTGTACTTCCATAATGTCGAATTAACATCTTATTTTCGTAAAATTAAGCAAGATTAGATTCGATCAAGTGAACTCACAAGCTTGATGGTTCACATGGTCTATGTTACTTGAACCCCGTCACTCGAAACTCTCGTTTCGGAGAATCTCGGTTTATCGACTTATGCATGTGTGACGGACCTTGTACTTCCATAATGTCGAATTAACATCTTATTTTCGTAGAATTAAGCAAGATTAGATTCGATCAAGTGAACTCACAAGCTTGATGGTTCACATGGTCTATGTTACTTGAACCCCGTCACTCGAAACTCTCGTTTCGGAGAATCTCGGTTTATCGACTTATGCATGTGTGACGGACCTAGTACTTCCGTAATCTCGAATTAACATCTTATTGTCGTAGAATTAAGCAAGATTTGATTCGATCAAGTGAACTCACAAGCTTGATGGTTCACATGATCTATGTTACTTGAACCCCGTCACTCGGAACTCTCATTTCGGAGAATCTCGGTTTATCGACTTATGCATGTGTGACGGACCTAGTACTTCCGTAAAGTCTAATTAACATCTTATTGTCGTAGAATTAAGCGATATTGAGTTATATCAAGGGAACTCACAAGCTTGATGGTTCACATGGTCTATGTTTCTTGAACCCCGTCACTCGGAACTCTCGTTTCGGAGAATCTCGGTTTATCGACTTATGCATGTAACATAATTTAAGTCGAATTAGTTGATTTGAGAAAATATTGAATTAGATCATAATTTTTGTAACGGTTCATATACTATTTTAATTATAATGGGCTTATATGACCATATATTATCATATTTTATATGGGCATGTATTATTATTGATAATTTTTAAATTTTCAATATCAACCGGTTTAAGGTTAAATTGGGATCGGATACTAGGGAGTAGGTAACCGGTTTAGGGTTAAATTGGGATCGAACGTCTTCATTGCAACCCTTCCAATGACCAAGGGAAAAATAATTAATGAAGTTGAAATTTTCCATAACAAAGCAATTAATGAAGTCTAATTAATTACCCATATTTATTATCCTTTTTAAAAAAAATAATTATACACCTCATCTGCCAATTCATCCAATTGATAATGCCACATCATTAGTGTCATTTGACACTAGTGTCAACCGATCAGCCTCCAAAGCTAATCTCTTCTACACCTATCCCTAAGATGGCTAGAAACCCCTGCCATGCTGCATAGCTCGCTTGGCGAAAGCCTTTCTAGAATGTTATCCAAGGCCAAATCAAACATTGATACAACAAGCAAAGCAAGAAAGTGCCTCTGATAAGAGCTCTAACATTGCCTGGTCCAACTCCATCACTGCCTTGTTGTATTTCAGTAGAATTCCCTTGCATTTCATAATACAAACAACTCATACACCAATGCAATAACCCTAGGGCAAACCAAATCTAACAGAAAACGGTTAATAAAAGCACAGGATTATTAATGTTTACAATCAAAAAAACCTTATGTGATCTTTTTAAATGTAAGATACATATGAAGATATTCTGATGTAGTAATTCAAGGCATTTGGGGACCAATTTTCATTTTTTGTTCAGATAACTTCTCAATTCAATCAAGTTTTTTAAAATGTAATATTTAGTATATACAACCTTTAAAACTTAAACAAAAATCTAGTTTCCAGCTAGCATCTACAAGCTTAAAAGTTGACAAAACTGTCAAAAGTTCAGGGAAATTAGAACTCATACCTTGTAAAATGCAAACTGAGCAAGGATACAACATTTTCATCAAGTCAAAATTCTGTTAAACAGCAAACATAAACAAAACCCTAATACAAACCCAAGTTCCGAACAAAAAGAATTTTCTGGATGAAATTTGAGATGCCCAGTCATTTCATCCTCATATTCATCTATGAGAATCACACAGAAACAACAAAAATGTCAAAGAAAACAGAAATTGACCTTGAATAGTATAAGAGAGATCAGGCTTCCTCCACCTCTCATATTCAGTTATCACTAACTATACCTTTTAACAATATTGTTCTATTATGTAGCTCCATAGCATAATCTCATTTAGTAAATATACTCCTAATAGAGTAATTGTGGTAAAAAAAAAAATAGAGTGTTAAAAATTAGAGGGTATACAAAATAAAAGCTAAAAAAAAAACGTACTTCACCAAATTCTTTCATTAAGGAATGGATGGCGAGAACCACTTCTCTTAGGGCCGTTTAGTCAATGATTTGGACAAGTTTTTTTTGTAGATTTTGAATAGGAATCACGTTTTTTTAATTGTGTTTAGTCATAGATATGTAATTTTGTGTTGTGTTTCAAAATAGATTTTAAGAGGTTTAAAATTAGATTTTAGGATCTAGAAAATAAAGATTTGATGAGATTTGAATTTTTAAAATCAAGAATTTTATACCTTTTTCTTCCTTGTTCTTCTTTTTCAAAAGTGCACCAGATTTCTTCCAAATGATGGAGACAACTCAAATAAATTACTCATCATTTATGACGAGAGGAAGAAGACATTATTTTTTTCTTGAAAGATCGTAAAAAGGGCAATAGTAGCCTTGCAAATCGTTCGAATTGGGGGTTTAGGGTTTCGGGTCGCCATGGATGCGGAGGTTTTGATTTGAATAAGTTTACAATATGCAATTCATGGATGCAAATAGCTTTAAGAAGTTTCATTACAAACAATTTTGTATTACCACTTTTCTTTTAATTGATGGATAAGAACAATAGGCAACAATATATCCATGAATGGAGGCACATACTTAGAAATCAAGCTAGGTTTTCTTTTGTATCTATTGTGCAAGTGAAGAAGAGGAAATGATAAAAAAAAAAAAAAAAATCATGTGATAAATAGTGTAATAAAAAAATAAAATTAACAAACTTTTAAATGACTTTAGAATGAAAGGATCATATAATAGGAAAAGTTCAAGAAATTTAATGGAGCAAGAAAAAGGTGAGGGACTTATTTAAACAAACTTATATGTTGAGGACTTTCATTGAATTTTATCCATACTAGTGCAATTCCCGTGCCAAGGCACGGGTAAACAAATCGAATGTATTGTTAAAAATAATTTTATAGAATAAGTAAATATTTCTTAAAATTTTTATAAATAATAATATTGATGCATTATAATAATTTTAATGATAGATTACTTTTGAAAACTTCAACTAAATAAGTTATATTAAGTATTTTAAATATTTTTCTTAAAAAATAAAATATAATATTACATATCTTATTTAAATTAATGTTAGTAGACTATTAATGAAGATGATAAAGGTGAATAAAAAAATTAAAAATAAATAAAAATAAATTTTTGAAATTAAATATAGATGTTAAAATAGAGAATATTTAAAAAGTTTAGTTACAAAATTATCTTAGGTAGTTTTAAATAATCTTTTTAAAAAACAAAAAAGATATAATAACTATATTATAACAATTTATAGATTTGTTAAGCTAGTGAATATCTCCTAATTAGTATAATAATTATATATTTATATCTTAAAGCTAAGATAATAAACTATCTAATCATTTTATAATTAAAAGTGGCAAAATTTTCAA
>BSUD01000007.1:22109850-22129690 GCA_033239045.1 Fagopyrum esculentum
AGAAGAATATCTTAAGAGTATAGGAAGATTATGGTAATGCTAAAAATGAAAACATATAACTATTATCTATATTAATGATTTTTTATTTATTTATAAATTAGTATAATTACAAAATTAAAATGCACAAAAAAATAAAATGTGGCATGAAGTTAATAAAAAATAAATTTTTTAAATTAAAGTATAAATGTTAAAATAGAGAATATTTAAGAAGTTCAATTACAAAATTATTGTAGGTAGTTTTAAATAATATTCTTAAAAAGCAAAGAAGATGTAATAATTATATTATAATAGTTCATACATAATATTTCCTAATTAATATAAGAATTATATATTTATGTTAAAGTTTAGAATAATAAACTATCTAATCATTTAATAATTAAAAGTTTGAAAATTTTTTAAAATAAGATGAGAAGAATATCTTAAGAGTATATTGAAGATTGTGGTAAGACTAAAAAGGGAAACAATATATTTATTATATATATTAATGATTAAATAAATTACTTATTTTGGTATAAGTTTTATCATAGAATAATGATTCTATTAGTATAATTTGAAGTATGTGTGTATATATAAAAGACATATTTGGTAAGTAGATAAATATAAGTTCTATCATAGGATAATAATACTATTATTTTATTTACAAATTTAAAATATGGCAACTATATATATAATTTTTTTATACAAAACCAAAATTCTAAGAAAATGACACGTAACATATTATATGTTAGGATGAACCACGTTGAAGTAAATGCTTTGGCTTTAATATATGTATATAGATATAGGTTTGGGTTCAAGTGGAAATTAAGGAATCTTATGATCAAAATTAAAAATGATCCACAATCATTGAATCAACTAAAAATTGTTCAAATATAACATGTTCAACTAAAAAGCGTTGAACTATATTAGTAATTGTTCAAATCGGTCAATTGTTCAACTATATAACTAATTGCTCAAATGTTAACTTATATGTTCAATTGTTCAACTAAATTTTTGTTCAAATATATGCTAAGCATAATTAATTTGAACAAATCACTAACCCTTGATTATTTTGATTCTAAGGATCGTGAGTCTTTCTCACTTTCGACCCTAAGACCCCTTCGTATATGATCCAAATCATACAGATTAATATATATATATATATATATATATATATATATATATATATATATATATATATATATATATATATATATATATATATATATATATATATAGTATAGATCCTATGAGAACACCCCCTAACGTGAGAACATGAGAACAGATTCGTAATTATTATCAGTTTTGTTACGAATGTGCCATATCGTTTAATGTATTATTCGTAGTTATTGTTGGTTGAGTGGATTATTCGTAGTTATTGTTGGATTCCTAATTATTATTATTCGTAGTTATTATTAATTATGATATCTACTCTAAATCACAACCCTTAATACTCACCATCCAACGGTGTACGATTGTTCTCATGTTCTCACGTTAGGAGTGTTCTCATGGGAACCACACCCTATATATATATATATATATATATATATATATATATATATATATATATATATAATCATGGATTTTATAATCCCCAAAGTGCTTTTGAACATATTAAATATCTCTCGGAGCCGCCATCACCGCCTTTGGAGCCACCTAGTTACCTAGAGTTAGTCTTTCATGGTGGCTATATATTCACCTCAAGTAGGTGCGTGTTATGATGCATTTGAATGAGTTTTTGGCGAATAATATGAATTGATATGGAATTAATTCATCTAGTTCAGTTATTTAAGGTTTTAATTTGTTTTTTTTTCAAGTGAATCAAAACTAAGATTTTAACCGGAATTCGGATGAATAGATCAAATTATTGGATAGATTTTAATGTGATCATTGATATAATTAATGAGGAAATTGACAGGGTTTAGTTGTAAGCTACAATCAAATTCAATTTGCAAATTGATGATCGAGTATACCATGTGTAACACCCCAAGTTATGATTTATTTCGAAAATAGTCGGAAGAAAATTTTTTCGGGTATTACATCAACCCTCCCTTAACAATAAGTTTCGTCCTAAACTTAGGGTAAGACAATCCTGGTCAGCCTTTAAGGCACCAACGGGTGTATCTGATCACTACACAAAAAATCTCGTCGTTTCCACATCTAAGTATCCCGCGCATCAAGGTTACAAAAAGCACACATCACTGACTAAGCACTCGATCATGAAATAAACAAGTAGTCAAACAATATCACACATACAAGGTCACTCCCGAGGTTACAACTATCGCTACATAGGTCTTTGTAAGGTTAAGTCTCATACGATCCACAATATCTCAGGTACCCTCGTTGGCTTTTCAGAAAACCACGACTCCGAAATCTTCCCATGTGCGTACATCACAAGCGCCTGCTACCACGTTCTAGAGTGGCTACCGGACATCTTACCGGTATCATCCGGCTCAACTGTTCGATCCTCTAATTTGCTGACCTAACTAGCGTCTAGTAGGTATCCTCCAACTAAGATCCCCAAACTTAGTTCATAAACCGAGCCTCCGTAGACACTGAAACTACACTTTTCAATAGGGTTAGGACTACTATTCTATCAATCCCTTCCAAACCACTTTAAACGCTCAATGGTCGCCTTAAACAATTCACCAACCAATCCTTTTGAAGACCTTATGATATATAATCTATCCAACTTTCTTCCTTTCGTTGCGTCCACTTATTTTTTACCTTCCAAAAGATTCTGATCATCAGATTTTCGAAAAAGGTCTTATACGTCTCCCGGCATTTTACTAAATGTATAATGCTCTTTGTAAGATCGCTCATTTGGTATCGTCTCCCTAATATGACTCAATCGGACCGTCTCTTCATTAAAGGATTATCACATGCCTTAGGTCAGGCTTTCAACTTGTTACCACATGAGGAAATTTTCATATCGAGCTATAATTCCTTAACTTGAGGTCCTAGTTGACATAACATTGAGTTTAGTGTTTTATGGGTCATGGTCCCACCACACTTCCGTTGCGCTAATCTGATCAATCTGTTGGTACCCATTAATCATAATGGCGTCCTCCGTGAGTCAAAATGATTTACCAAACTCTCGCATGTAACTTCCCTTCTAATAATGGCAAGATCCTCTTCAAACAGATTATAAATCTAGAGATGATTTACCATGGTAAAGGAAAGGCTCGTACTCTAGCCGTGACTACTGGTTGTCCAAAACCTTGAAATAAACCGTCCATATATGTCGCAAGTATAGTCCTTGACCTCCATGGAATTTCACAATTGATCTAGAGATCTACTCAGCAAAACTCATCAGTCACACCTTCTTGGCAAGATTGGGACGTACGGTCTTAGAATTCCCGGAATTCGATTATGTCTCACCAGAACTCGACTTACTACTCGCTAGGACTACTCAATGTGGTTATCCTTCCACAATTCCTTTGACTTCTGACCTAAGGTATATCCCGTTGACCTACCAGTCCTTACATTGATCTATTTACAATCTTGACATGGAGCTTCCTATTCAGCTCTAAATTCTCGAGGTGCGGTAATAAGTCTACACCGAGACAATAATATCAACCTCATGATGGTCTCTCATGACTGTGTGGTGAACTTCTTCTACTAGGTGACTCATCTTATAACATTTTTCTTCTCCGAATCGGTCTCTAACTGTCAATTGGTCATTACTACCCATTCCGGGTTGGAACCTCAGTTAGGTTGTACTTTTGTATAGATTCCATAAGGCATCCTCATCTCAACACTTTATTAATTTAGCAAGACCCGCCTTTTGATACATAATTTTCCTTCTCACGGTTAAGATATTCTCTTGGTTTACACTTTATCCATCATAGTGTTATCGGTCCGAGAGTATAGCTTTTATTAAACATATACCGGTACCATGTTGATTGGTCTTATTATTTTTATCACTCTTATGCCATCAGTCGAGAATGGACTTCTAGCACCCCATTTGTACGTAATCTCACTACAACTCCTCCATCTACATATTCTTGGTTATCATGGCTAGCTTGAATTTTCATTAGAGTACTATCAATTCTCATTAAACTCTCATATAAACATTTTTCGGTAATCATCTTATTGAGGTGATACAGGATCTATATAACAGCTTCCCATCACCTAACATCACTCTATCTCACCTTCGTTCCGACAGAGGTGTATAACCCAGCTAACATCACCTCAACTTGACAAGTCGCTTGTACCATTGAGTTTTCTGCTCGGTGGGTTAGGACCCACCACACTCTCGTTGTACTACTCTAGTAACTTAGTCGTCAACCTTTGATCATAAAGACATTTTCCGTGAATCCAAAGTGATTGACCCCAAAACTCTTTATCCCAATTACACTGTAATTCTATACGGATGAAGTACCAAGTATCTTCCTTAATCCTTACTTGCCTTAAGGAAAGAAGGTAATAGTTAAAAGACAACCTCTTCCGTTTACTTCTTAATTCTTCTTACATGGATCTACACTCTCTTACTCCAACTAGAGTCTGCGCTTAATCACCTTGAAATCCACCTATAGCTGATCCAAGAAGATCGTCATTGGCTGCTTGAGGAAATTCTCCAAGGCGTCGGCAAAGCTACTTCATAAAACCACAGTCATAATTATCTCTTCTTATCCATACATAATTCGTCGATCAATACCAAACAACTCTTGCACGTCCTCAGTTGTCGTCGGTTACTCTATGGTTGACTTATCTCGGTATCCCGGACTTACTATTCTCCTACCTCTATTGGCATAAAATTCTTGGTGAGCATCACTTACTTGGTTAATCCTTCCACCTTTCGTTAATTCGTTCTATCGTTTACGCTTTTGTTTCCTTAGGCTAACTCTCTTTCTCAAGCACTATTGTATCCTTCATTTGGCATCAATAGTCGTTCCAAGTCCTTCATGATAGATGGTAAGCGTCTTTGTGATTCCGATGACTTTAATTATCATTCACTTGTAGTCTCCTTTATATGGACCGTATGTGTTGATGACCTAGGTCCCGTGATACTCGGGATTACCTTGGACTCTCGAGTCCACCCAGCTCATTCTCACATGTTCCTTCATTAGTGTTGTTTATAATATTGCTCTCTTGAACTCCGTTAACTCTATTACCGGCCTTATACTCTTTTGATATCAGCGTCGCGGTTCCTTTCAACTTCTTATATCTTTGATGAGGTCAAAACTTCTCCACACTTGCGGGATCTATCTTCCGCTTTTATACTCAATTGCAGATATTCATTCCGTGCACCTCAGATCCTCATATTCGGGTTGACACTCTATCTAGTCTGGTCTCTCATGCCCATAATTATCTATGGAGCATCTGTCTCTATTGTAAAATCCTTTATTCCGCAATCATGATTGTGCTCCGTCCTACTTGGTTCTTATCCCACTATTATTATCTCCAATTACGCTCTTGGCGTCTCTTGCAAGGTTCTCCAAATTCATCTCTCGGCTTCATACGGCCAAGTTCCTTGGGTGTCTTCCTACTCCTTTTATTTGATCTGACTCGGAAATTCTTTTGCCATCTGATTGTCTCTGTGGTAAAATTTATGTCGACATCTTTACTTCTTTGCCCACTCGTTCCTTGGATGATTTATAAGGTCACCAGGACGCCCACCAGAGTATAATACTCAATCCTAGGTCTGAATACATTCTCTCATGTTGAAAACTCTTCAAGTCCGCTACCGACTTATCATGAGGCGACAATCGCTTCATGATATCACAACTAAAGAATATAAGATATCCTTTAGGATACTAACATGCTACACATACACATATATATAATCTTACACTAAAACCTATCAATATAAGTCTACATACTACTCACCTATCATACCAAGTTGTAGAGATCCACGGAGAACGATGGTGGTCCGACGTACTACTAACCCAACAACCCGACTATACGCATGTGTAAAACCATAAATTCATTTTGAAATTCTTAGACCCCTTTCGGGTTCTAGTTAGTTTATACATTTGGTCTTTCAGAAGATTTCAAGAGTCATTGTTGTCAACCCAGAGCTTTGATACCATGTTGTAACACCCCAAGTTCTCGGAAGTTGGAGAGCTACTGGCTAGGACCTCACAATGGGTCCCGACCTTGGTTTAACAACAATTTTTATAGGATCTTACAACAAGGCACAAATGTATTTAAAACAATTTCAAAACATAATAATTTATTTTATGAATGTACACATGTGACAGCCTTACAAAAACATCTATATATTTACATAACATGCATGCCGAATAGAAGACTCCCCCGTCCCCATCTAATGAGTACGTGGACCCGGCTGACCATCCGTCCCAAATCTCTCTACAACTGTCTATCTCAACAAATCTGCAACACGGATAAATCGTTAGCTAACAGTCTAAATATCAGTAGAATAAAGATAGCACAAACACAAACAAGGTAACATAAACACCCATCATGTTGGCACACAATTCGGTTATTATCTGATAGCTTAGGTGATTCACTTTATTCCGTTTTAAAGTTGTGGCACGAGAAATCTTAAGAGTTCTCGCCTCCATTCCTAATCCAACTAGGTGTAGGTCTAGCTTACCTCCGCCGGTACCATCACTACAAACCGAGTGTGGACTAGTCCCTAAGGAAACCCTCAGCGCCCTCAGGCTAACTGAGCAGAATGCCACCGCCCGTTACCCTTAGGCCAATGCATAGGTCGGTGGATAATTACTACTAAGTACAACTATAAACATCTCATTCACACACCACTACCATTATTCACACTCATATCGAGAAGCTAGCTAAGGCCCAAAGGACTTACCTGAATCAAATCATAATCCTATTATCTCAACTCGGTCCGCATTCGCACGAACTCAACCACCTGTTATAAAAGGGAAGTGGATCAATAATGTATTCCACTTTATTAGAAGTCTTCAACTTTTAAGATATTTAATTCTATCATCAAATAAATTACCAAAATACCCTCGTAATGGCAAATGACTATTTTGCCCCTAGTGTCCGAAACCCTAGAAGTATTCGTAGAATATTTTTAAAACTTCATAAGAAGTCCAAAACCATAATATATCACTCACAAGAAAGATCTATTTAAGTTGGAAGATTTTTTCCAACTTTTTAACTTCCATAAAAATATTCACTAACGATCTCACTTTGACCTAACTTAGAACGCTCATACAAAACTCTAAAAATCTCAAATAAAATATCTAATCCTTATATGCAAAGTATTCTACTCACTAGAAGAAAAAATCTCACAAGGAATCAATAACTAGTCTTACACAAAGATCCCAAGTTGACTCTTCAACACAATTTCTCCCATACTTAGCCAAAAATCTGTACTTTACCAAACTGCACACTAGGCTACTTTGGAACCTTATAAGTCTAGATTCGATCGTTGGATCGACCACAACTTTTGATACATCATAGTATGCATCTCACTCTATGTTCCATCAAAATTTCATGTCCATCAGATAGATCTAACCCATTCATATCTAGATCCAAAAACTGCTTCAACACATAGTTTTCCCATACATAGAATATTTCACCAAAAACAGAAAAAATTGTTTACTGTCTCAACTTTGAAAAATCATAACTACTAAACCTCTTGATGAATTTCCCTCAATTTTTGATATACTCTACTATGTAATCCTAACTAAGACATATCCAAAATTCAAGTCCAACAGAGATCAAAAACCTATCTAAAGCTGTCTCACAAAACTGCATCATATGCAGTTTTTCTCAACACTCAGCACACTTATAAAAACTGCATGAGTAGCCAACTTTGGAACACCATAACTCTCAAATTGTAACTCTAATTCTTCCCAAACTGTAATATGATCTACTATGCACTACTGACTACAGCATATCCGGAAATCAGCAACAAAGGAGGAGTCTAACTTACCCAAATCTGGATCACAAAACTGTATCAACATGCAGTTTTCCAACACTTAGAAATTTCAGCACTACAGAAAAAAACTGCTTACGACCCAAATTTTGAAAAATCATAAATCCTAAACCACTCGCTGGATTCCTCTCAAATTTTAATATGTTCTACCACAATATCCCATATATAACATATAAAAATTTCAGCCAAAAAGGATCAATCTTTCATACCTAAATTTGGTCTCGAAAATGATTGCTCGTCACTTCGTGAAAACTCGAAAACGCCTCAGCTTTTCAAGCTATCTTCCGAGGCTGTTAGGTACGGCTTGGAGACACAACAGGTGTTCACATCAGTATATTAAGGTTAAAGCCAGAGAAGGACCAAGAAAGAATGGGTATTGATCTTACTCGATTTCGTGTCTCAAAAGGGGCGAAGGAATTGATGTTTGTGCAGCAGAGAGGAGTTCGCAACTGCAGCAGAGAGGAGGGCGCGACAATGGCCCAAGAGGAGCACTTTCGGCCCTAGAAGGTGCCCCCGCGGCCAAAGCAAGGTGCATCTGCGGTCTGGGCTCCCAACTACGCCAACGGCTAGGGCAAGGCGGGCCTGCGGCACCGCTGTAGAGGTGTAGTCCGTCATCTATCCTGGCGCTGCGGTTGGTGTACTGCTCGACTGGATGTTGGCACCGGCCGAAGAGGTTGTGGGGGGTGTCTCTCCGCTACTGTCGTCGATGCAATGCAACCGAAGGGAGACACGTCCGATTGTAGCTTTTGGCGTCGTTGTCGGTGTGCAGAAAGGAGAGAAGCGATCCATGGTTGCTGCGTTGTGCACGGAGATGGAGAAGACGAGAGGAATCCCAGAACTGCTCTGCGTGTGCGAGGAAGGCCAGGTGCAGACTAGCGCTTTGTGTGCCGCCGACGAGCATCACCAAGGTTGGGATCCGGAGGGCGAGGTTAACGTGAAGGTGAGGAGAGTTTGTTAGGGTTCCGGCGCTTCTGGATAGACAAGGAGAGATGTGCGAGAGAGGAGAGGCTTGCGAGGGAGGATGGGCGTGCAAGAGAAGAAACGTGAGAGAGATTGAGGGAACTGTAGATCCAAAGTGTAACCCTAATGGGCCCGGATGGCATGTTCATGACGGGCCCGACTGGCCTGTCATGGCGGCCCGTAAGCGCGTTTTTATTTTTAAAAAAAATTAAAACTTGAAAGGAGAACGAATCGGTCGCAGTCTAGTGGACTCGGAATTAAACCAGAAATAAAATTTCTGTCGGAATTAAACCAGAAATAAAAATTCTGGATTTTACATCAGTTACCCCTTAGAATAAGTTTCGTCCCGAAACTTAAAATAAGGCAACATAAGGACGAAGTCTATACAAAACAAATAAAGCGCCAGAAAAAGTCATAATTGGTCAAGTTCTGATGCAATCCACAAGTTATAAGAATGTGATGGCGCGGTTCATTGATTGCACGTCCCACTCACTTCTCTCACATGTGATTATAAATGTTTTGTGTAACGCAATCTACTGGTTCTCCACCCTACCGCCTAACAGATTGGGTTTTGGTTCGTGTTCCGGTGGTTACTTTGGCGTTTGTTGTGTTGATGGAGTTGGAACCTCGGGCCAATTATGTTTGTGCTCAAACATTGGAGGCTCATGTTAG
Source organism: Fagopyrum esculentum (assembly GCA_033239045.1). Classification (NCBI taxonomy): domain Eukaryota; kingdom Viridiplantae; phylum Streptophyta; class Magnoliopsida; order Caryophyllales; family Polygonaceae; genus Fagopyrum; species Fagopyrum esculentum. Next base: position 22,119,341 of record BSUD01000007.1, read on the forward strand.
ATGGCATCGTTATAAGCAACCTTCAAGGACTACTCCAAAAGCGATGGTTATAGGGGCATGGGAAGCTCTCTTGATAGGTGTACTGAAGATAAATTCAGAGGGCTCAAGGCGGGAAGATGGTCATGCTACAATTGCGGGGGTTATTAGGAATAATACAAGGGAATGGTACATGTTTTTTGTGTCAGCATTGGGATATATAGGACAATCAAGGGGGTGTGAACTACCGGGTGGAATGCGCAAAACACGGGACGCAATTGATGCTCAAATCTGGAATGAAAGAAGGTTGAACGTCTTTGATTTATGAATTTGTTACGAATTTTTGTAAAGCATCATGTGTGTCGTTCAGTTGATCATTTTGTAAACTATTAGGGCCCGTTTGGCTCTAACTCCGGAAACAGAAACGAATGGAAACGAATTTAGCCCATATATATATATATCCTTATTCATGAATTTTTATGGAATCATTCCTTGTGGTTTCATGCAAAATGCACTTGCCTCCCCACATTTTGTTTCCCTATAGGGTATCAAAAGTAAAAAAAATTCAACTCCAATTACTTCAAACCACAAGGAATGATTTCAAAAACTTTCATGAACAAGAGTATACATATGGACTAAATTCGTTTCCATTCCGTTTCCGATTCCGGAGTTAAAACCAAACGGACCCTTAGTGTATATTTCAGCTGATCATTTTGTAAACTATAAGCGTATATTTCAGTTGATCATTTCAGTAAACTAGCAGCAGTTCATAAAACTATCATCAGGTAATCAAACATAAATTCATTTGTCTACTGACTGACTGCAATTTGTACTGATTTTTCTGTTTGTTTTTTTTTTCATGTTTCTTGATTTCATACATTTTCAACTGCTTACAGAAATGAAATCTGATCATTTTTATGATTTTGGAAGATGGATGCATAACTTGTACTTGGTTGGTGACATTATGGTAGATAATTGCTATTTTCATTTTGCAGTTGGTATAGTTCTAGAGGAGGAGAATTGACCACCATTTGTTCCTATTATCCATCATGATACTGCAAATGAAATCCCAGTTCATCTCTAGAAGTTGCAGTATACTACTTTCATGACATTATTAGGTTTGTTTTCTTCTTCTATATATTATCTTGGATATTTACATCTCAGCTACTCAAGTATGGGAGACTGGAGTGATGTGATACAAGGACGGAAGTAGACTTATATTTTATTCAACAAAAGCTGATACTTCAAAACGTTTCTGCAAATATATTCACTTATGGAACATAGGATCAAATAATTTATCAATTTGCCACCGGAGGTCATGGTGGACATTTGCTGATCATACAAAAAATAATGTGTGACACGTTTATCTTCATGGATGATTTAGTTAAGCTTTTGAAGTTGATAGGATCTGATTATTTGAGCTATGAATTCTTACATTTTATCTGTATATTAATATGTGCTTTATTTCTCACATAGGTCTCAGTTCCATTTCTCACCATTTTCTGTTTTAAGTCATTAGTGTAACTTATTCTTGCTGCAATTCTCTTGTTACTAATACATGGTGTGAAGCTTCTTATCCCTTTACTGAGGTCCTGTTCCGTTCAAGCAAACGGTGTGAAGCTTCTTACCCTTTTAAATTCTCCAACATTTACCCAACAATCTATGCAGGACTAATCAGTGTGTACACTACAAGTCATTGACTACAATTTCTTATCAATATGGGTACATTTTCTGTTGCAACAACACCAAAACCAGACAGTTTTTTCTACATTGATTGCAACAAACATTCCAATATCAGCTCACTTTGTATAAGACACAACTACAAAAGGTAGAGGTCCGTATTACTTGATTCCTATTTGGATCCTACTTGTAACAGTAAAATAAGATTTGATCCTACTATCAGCAATAGCATTAAGAAGTACTCGAACCACAGTAGCCCTGCCCTTTCATTCTCACGATAAGATGATCTGACTGCTAGCTTTCTTGTTTCAGGATGTGGTCGCGTTCAACTTATCAACTACAACAATCATAAATTGTACATAGGTAACAAAATTAAGCTGAAACAATAATCAATGCTCTTATTACACAACAAAATACATTCAATAGTCATATACATCATCGTACTGAACCATAAATTGTACATGGATAACATTAGTTGATGTAAATTTAAGGTTTCTAATTAACCAAAATGTGAATTTAACACAAGACTGAACCAAGTTCTGCATAACACACTACCACATCACATACATCATCGTACTAGCATAAGGTTTCTCCTTCACCAAAATGATGGCATGCAAGCACATCCAATATCAAAATACATTCACTAGTCAAAATACATCCAATAGCCAAGCTTATGGGCAATACATGTCAAAGATGCAAATCTTTAGCTGGCTTGACGTCTTAGCATGTTGACTTGCCTCCAAACGAGCCTCTTCAAGCCTGAGATATAATTGAATGTTTGATGCTGCTAGTTTTGAGATGTGGTCGTAGACTTGCAAGTTTGTATTCTCCACATTTCTCATGTTGTGATTGGTGATGTCAATCTCATCTCGCAATGCTTGATTGTCAACCCTAAGTCAGCGAGCAACCTCTTGGGTTCGTGCAATACTGCAATGATAGGATGGATTGTAGGTGTGTCAATGAGCTCATCATCCAAGTCAAGTTGGAGCATCTACAACAAATCAACACAAGTTTGATTAGAGAGATAATACTTTTTATGTATAAGTTGTGTAATAAAAGCAATGATTTTAAAGAATGCAACATGAATTGAAAACAAACAAATACAATCTGTAGTACCACAAGGCCTGGATCAGGCAACGGAAGATCAACAGATACAAGTCATCAGAAACATCGGGGTCAAATTCGTACGGAAAGGAGGCATCAGACGATAACAAAACGTGACTTTCGGATGCAGAGGACATCGTGATCATTGATGTTTGCTAGGTAATCAGAAACGCAAAGTTTAGTTTAACAAAGTTTAGTTTATTCTAATACAAACCAAGATTGTAATAACCTAACCAAACATGTGATAACCATTGTCCAAACACAGAAAACCATGGTCCAACCAAGAAAATGAATACATATGAATACACATCTTATTCAAACAAAAGATAACCATTGTCCAGGCATAAAATATTTTAGGACTTTTACCAAGGCACCAAGTTATGCCAAACACATATGAATACACATTTCTAGCCAAACAATATAATCATCCAAGCATGAAGCCATGGTATCCAAACCAAGAAAATGATTGCCCAAGAACATGAAAAGATAACTAATGTCCAAGCCAAACACATATATGTGTTTTGATAACCACTGTCTAGCCAAACCAAGAAAATGAAAAGACAACCACCAAGATAATATGATATTGTCCAAGCAAGTACATGAATACATTAGCATCAACAAACAAAACATGACACCGTGGTAGTGTTGTAGATACATAGAAGGGCTTGCATACCTATATATATCCAAATCATAAAATTGAAATGAAACACTACCAAACAGTGATAACCACCGTAAGAATCGGAGTAGCTAAAGAACAATAATACAAATAAAAATCAATGAAAATGAATACAATACTTGGCTCAAACGATTTGAAATGAAACACTACCAAACAGTAGTAATCATGGTCCAAGCAAGAAAACGAATACAAAATGCATACAAGAAAATGAAAAGATAACCATGGTAGCCAAACACATAGATGAGACAAAAAATGGGAAGCGTAAATTAAAATGAAACACTAATAAAGAGACTCTTGTGTTTGTGCTTTGAATCCTTCTCAATCTATAAAACGTTGCATACTGTAATAAAAAAAAATGGGAAGCAAATATCGATCCATGCCTGATTTTGTTTATCAAAACAATAATATGGCTCAAACGATTACAACAAGAGATGAGAAGAAATGAGAAAAAAAAAACTCAAAATATGAAATTACAAAGGGGAAGAGAAGAGTGTTGAAGAGACAAACGGGAATGTGGGCTGAATGGTGAAGAACACTCAGCCTCAAACGATCAACGAGCTAGAGAAGAAGAAGAAGGACAACTTACATAAGTTTAGGGTTCCGCTGAAAGCTTGAGGGTAGAAATGAGAAGTGAAATCAATAAACTTTGATAAGTTGAGACCCATCGGTTGAAGATTTCAGTAGAATCTCAATCATCATCAACCAATTCAACCATATCTTCAACTTTCCTCAAATTTTTCACCGAACATGATAAAGTAGTTTATCGATAAAACTTTCAACTTCAATCAATGTATTTTTATATCCGAACGGACCCTATGTTAGAAAGAAAAGTGTATTAAAACATAAAAGCATGGTATTATGTCTTGAGTCTTGACCCATATTTTCTAACCCAAAAAATGTATTAACCTATGTTTATACTAATTCCATCAAATAAATCACCTTTCTCTTGAATGTGTCAGGATATTTATTATTTGCTGTTTTGATAAAATAGTTTGATGATGTGTAATTTAAAAATAATTATTATTTTTTTTTTTTGCTATATAGGTATAGGTAAAAGATACGAATTTTCTTAAATCAGTAGAATGCTTAGCTGAATTCATCCTTTTATGAACAATCGTCTATTTAAAAATTTTAGTGATGGTTTTGTCTCATCCGCCAAAATATTAAACGAAAGTTAAAGGAGCGAAAGGAAAGGAAAGCTGGGGGGAAATCCAATTCGTTTTCGGACCTGGAAACCGCGAATTGAGAAGCTACCGAAGCTTGCCATGGAAGGAGGCATGGTGGCGGTCGATCGGTGGTCGAGTGGAAGCCAAGCCTACTTCCTCACTCACCTCCATGCCGATCACACACGCGGCCTCTCTTCTTCCTGGAAGAAAGGCCCCCTGTACTGCTCTCGCACCACGGCTAAGCTCTTGCCCTTCAAATTCCCCGATTTCGACGTCTCTTTGCTTCGTGTTGTCGACATCGGCTCCTGGTACTCTCTCTCCCTGCTCTCGTCTTCTACTGGATCCCCCTCCATCGTCCAATTCATGGCCATCGACGCGCTTCACTGTCCTGGTACTCTTTTCTCTCTAGGTTGATGTTTACGTGTTCACCGACTGTTCATTCTTTATCCTGATTAAGTTTAGATGTGCAATTTGGATGTTCTGATGGCTATCGATTGTCGGAATTGCTAATTTTGTGAATATGTATCATCTGACGACTACTTACTTGCTTCGACGTGTTCATATGTTTGTTTCAACTGAAACCTTCCTCTTCAGCTGCATTAGGAACATCATGAGTCTCACTGCCAAAACACTTGCGAATTCCTAATGATAAATTTTTCAGTCACTTCCGTGAATACTAGAACTTACTTTTATCATTTAACTGCCAGAAGCTGAACAACTGAAATGAACAGAAGTCGATCATAAATTTGAAACTACATAACTATCCACAAATAATCACGTGTCTCTGAGCTAAGCAATCAGGATTTCAGAAGTAGTGTGTGTACTGAAAAGTATGTGGAGAAAATACAATAGTGATTGTACTAGTACAATCTACTGTGTGCATAGGAGGTTGAAGGTCGCTCTTAACTGCTGCCATTGTGGTGTCATGCTTAAAGGATTCAGTGACTTTATAGTTTATTTCTTAATCAACAGGTGCTGTTATGTTCTTATTTCGGGGGGAATTTGGCCATGTGCTTTACACTGGTGATTTCCGTTGGCAAGCGGCTGATGAGAAGGCACACATGGGAAGAACAATGCTCTTGAATGCGCTTAATGGTGCCAAAGTCGATGTCCTCTACATGGATAATACGTACTGTAATCCTTCATATGCTTTCCCTTCCAGAGAAGTTGCTGTTCAACAGGTAATTTCTATATACTTTGTAATCCTTCGTTCAAAGTGTGTGCAGTTCTGATGAATCAAAATAGTGTTTGTAGTTCCGATGAATTCCTAAATTCAGAATCATTATTTTCACTAGCTAGCTATTGTAATGGTCTTTCTATATAAACTTGTGCAGTTTACTTGACTTCTTATTGAATCTTAGGAATATCCTATGAATTGAAGCAAAAGGGGAAAAGGTTATATTGAACTAGTTGAGCTGTCAAAAACCATGTGAATTTTTTCTTGTAATAACAAGGGAGGGCAATATCCGGATGCTGAATTGCCTCTTTTAGTGTATTGGAGCAAATTTGTTATCACGGTTGAAGGAATAATATTGATGGGTTATTGCAGGTTATAGATCTTATTAACTCACATCCTGAGTGTGACATTATAATTGGAATTGACACTCTTGGAAAAGAAGACCTTTTAGTTCACATTTCACGTGTGCTGAAGATGAAGGTATGTAACAATACTTGATTTTGGCAAATGGGGTTTGTGGCTTCCCTTTGAATTGCCTTGTTCACAAAATGTGATTTATCTTCAAAATTTAACCAAGCACCTATTATAAACTTTTAAGCTGAGAATTTATCCATATATCCTCTTCAATTTTATGAAAATGCAGATATAATAAGTTGGAACCAATATATGCATCAGACAATTTTAAGCTTGGAGTTGAAGAATCACATTAAGGGAATATATTAAATATGAATCTATGAGCACACTCCTGTAGAATTAGTCAATGAGTAAGCATGTGCTTCATGAGAAAGCTACAATGATAGAATGAGATTGATGTGATGCTTCTTATTTGCTAGTATTCTAATGTTCTTTTGTTTGTTTGAAAGATTTGGGTTTGGCCAGAACGCTTGCAAACTATGCATCTTCTCGGGTTGCCTGACATCTTTACCACTAAAACCTCATTGACAAGGGTGCGAGCTGTTCCTCGCTACAGTTTCAAAGTCGACACGTTAGAAGGACTTAACAGTATACTGCGTCCAACTATAGGAATCATGCCCTCTGGTCTTCCTTGGATGGTGAAATCACATGAAGGGAAAAAATCATTTTGTTCTCCTTCACTTACCGTGAATAAGCAAAACATGTTGGTCAGAAATGATGAGCAGCACACAGATGAGCATTTGAGGTCAGTAGAAAAGATCAGTAAGTACATCTATGCAGTTCCATACTCAGATCATTCATGTTATTCTGAGATCATAGAGTTTGTTCGGCTTATTCAACCGTTGCATGTCAGAGGAATTGTGTCTATATCGTCTTGCTACGTTGATCCAATATACCATCTTAGGCACCTTCTTAGATCAAACCATGCATCTCCTAATAGTCAATCGAAACCGGAATACGAAAAGGGGAATGGAAATACTGAATCAAAGGATCTAAGAAATAGAAAGAAGAGGAGTCCTGGGGATTATTTAGGCATTCTTATTAGCAGAATGAGAAAAATGAGAAAAAGAAAGAGACAGGGGGGTTCGAAAATTGTGGAAATTGATTAGTGATTGATGCAAGACAACTCTTTGTGTTTCTTGATGCCATAGAAATACTTGGAAGTAACTGCTTGTAAATAAAGCTGAAGAATGTTGAGTTTGGTTTTATGTTGCCTCTATACCCTGCACCATACTTGACATACACAATCGGGACTGCTTTGGCTTTACAGGCGAGCGACCCTAATCCAACTTGTGTAGCCGATTATTTTTTAAAGATTAGGGTATATTTCCTTTTTAGTCCATAAACTTATACCTTTGTTTTATTGTGGCCCCAATCTTTAGTTTCGGTCCCTATTATTTAGTTTCCGTGATAAATATACACAATCAAGCGAATCCCTTTAAAAACAATTTCCCATAAATCACCACTTTGGCGGTACACAACAAAAGGTCACGGCTCACTGAAAATGAAAGTGGAACATAACATAAGGTCACGGTCCACTAAAAATAAAAGTCTAAGCTTAACTTTATCATAAATTATAAATATAGGACTTGATTTCTAACTTGATTATGTTAGTATTAGAATGCAATCAAGAAACAAGACAAAAAAAAATAAAAAATTATTCAATTCGCCACAAATACGTGATTATGTCTAGGAATACTACTAAGTTACAAACTTACAATATAAGTGTCCGAAGTTAGGTTTTGTAATATATTTTGTGGTGACGATAGTCAACGCAGATTAATATTTTAAAAAATAGGACCCAAAAATTAACACATTAGACCTAAAAAGTAAATCTTCTATATTTTTAGGATACAATACTTTAGGTTCCACGATCCAACAAATTCATCTAATACTTTGAATTCATCTTATACTTTGTGTTAAGTTAAAGTAGTTTATACATTTCTAACATTATTCAACACTTTATTCTTCAAAAACAACACAAAATCATTAAATTTGAACTTTTATTATTAAAACTTACAATTTGGGAGAATGAGATGTAAAATAGAGAAAATAAAAAAAATCATTTTTTAATCCTATTTTTTAATTGCCATTCAAAGTAAAATTGTGATATTTATTTCCAGTACACTACTTTTTATGTCTCTCACCGGTATATTAAGAAACATTGCTTCTAAACGTACCGGTAAAATTCTTTAGTAGTCATCACAACTACGCACTTTACGTGTGGAGTTGATAGGGTCCTTAATTACGCATATGGGGAGCGTAGTAGTAAAAAAAAAATTGGGACTACTACTACTACGCTGCTCATATGCGTAAATTTTTTTTTTTTTTTGACTCCAACTGCGTCACCCATATACGTATTTAAGGACCCTATCAACTATACACGTGAAATGCGTAATTATGGTGGCTATTAGAGATTCTCGACGCGAATCAATCTTAGGCTTAAAATTATTTATAAATAAATTTTCGTCCTGTCTAATTGGCCAAATGAAGATAGGCCCATCATGATTAAAAAGTTTCATAAATCTAAAATTATAAAATATATATATATGATAGGCTGATCTTCCATTGACAGAATGGGGAAGTTAGGTACGCAGCATAAAGTATTAATTGCGAGTGATTGACACAGAATACACAACTCCCTTGGTGTTGCCTTCATATTGATAGACTGATTGACACATAATACACAATTCTCTTGGTGTGGAGTACTGGAAATAGATATATTGTGATGTTTTGGTAAGATGGCAACATCATATTATGACTTAATTGTTTTAAGTCTTTGGTGGTCAGAAATCATGGTTTATGACTTATGAGTCAACCATGGGTCGGGTTTTATATTTATACAAATCATGGTGGATTACTTATGAGTCAACCATGGGTCGGGTTTTTTTTAATTAATACACCGGAAATGAGGGTCAACTTCTAGAAATTGGTCGCCTAAAGCATTTGTGCGGAATAGTCTTGTCATATGCGTCCGAACTGTGGCCTAGGCGTCCGAACCATGACCTAGAAATGCGAGTTTATCTTCAACAATGTTAATTTTCCTAAAAATATGTTGAACTCTAACTTGAATGAACCGAAAGATCAAAGAAGTTATGTCGAAAATGATAATGTGTGCGTCACAAGACGGTTTCCAAACTTGGTTGATAGCGTTAATGAGCACGTTATTATTTCCTCGATATCAACGGTCTTGAATCCTAAAAAATTACAATAGAATAAATTGCTAGTAGTGTTTTCTAGAAATCTAATAATTAATATTATTTCGCAAATTTTTATATTTTTCTAATTACTACTTATCATATTTATTTTAGATAATTTATCATATTTTCATTAATCATGTTCTTAGTTTTTGTCATATAAGTGAGATAGAATAGAAAAAAAATTAATTAAATAAATAAGAAAAAAAATCTTACTAATGATATTATAATTTTATAAAGACGTTTTCGTTTTGATTCAATATATACTATCAACATATATTTTTTTTTGGTAAATATACTATTAACATATATACCATACTGGTACATTATAACGAATTAAATATCACCAATTAAGGAAAATCTACTTTCATTACTATTTTTTTTTCAAAACTAATATAATAACTGTTATTAATAAAAATATACGACTCTAACAAATATTTTTCAAGTAATAGTTAAATTAGACTTATTTTGTAGTAAGTTATTGTTTCATGATAAAATTTTCTTGTTTTTTGCTCAAGAAAAATGTAATTTAACTAGTTTAATTCTCGTGCCAAGGCACGGGTAAACAAATCAAATGTATCGTTAAGAATAATTTTAAAGAATAGGTAAATATTTCTTAAAATTTTATAAACAATATTGATGTATCATAAGAATTTTAATGATAGAGTAATTTTAAAAAATTGAACTAAATAAATTATATTAATTATTTTAAATATTTTTTTTAAAAAATAAAATATAATATCACATATCTTATTTAAAATTAATGTTAGTAGACTAATTATGAAAATGATAAAAGGTGAATAAAAAATTAAAAGAAAAATAAAAATAAATTCTTGAAATTAAAATATAAATGTTAAAATAGAGAATATTTAAAAACTTCAATTACAAAATTATCTTAGGTAGTTTTAAATAATATTTTTAAAAACAAAAATGTAATAACTATATTATAATAATTTATAA
>BSUD01000007.1:22130392-22228883 GCA_033239045.1 Fagopyrum esculentum
TAAGATGAGAAGAATATCTTAAGAGTATATTGAAGATTGTGGTAAGACTAAAAAGGGAAACAATATGTTTATTATATATATTAATGATTAAATAAATTAGTTATTTTGGTATAAGTTTTATCATAGAATAATGATTCTATTAGTATAATTTGAAGTATGTTTATGTATATGTGTATATATATATATAATACATGTTTGGTAAGTAGATATATATATAAGTTCTATTATATTATAATAATTTAGATTTAAAAAATCCTAAATTCTAAAAAAATGACATGTGTCATTATAAGATTTCGGAAGAACCACATTGAAGTAAATAATTTGGCTTTAATATAGTATATAGATATATACTCTTCAATTTTTTAATAAAATTAAAATACATTAGCATCTATACAAAAAATAAAAAAGTATGTTTGGTATAGATAAATATATGTATAACTATATATATAAAGTTATTTTGGTACAATTTTTATCATAGAATAATAAATCTATTAATATAATTTTAACTATGTTTATGTATATGTGTAGATATATAAAAAGAAATGTATGGTAAGCAGATAAATATAACTTCTATTATAGAATAATTATACTATTACATTATTAACTAATTTAAATATGATAAATATATATATCATTTTTTAAAAAAAAATTAAATTTATAAGAAAATGACACGTGGCATAAAATAAGGTAGGATGAACCACGTTGAAGGAAATGCTTTGGCTTTAATATATGTATATGGATAGAAATTACGATGTACTCACATGTGAAGTAAATGATAGGAGACTTGTCATTAAATTTAATTTGATGAACCTTCTAGAGTTGTGGCGTTGATTGAGGATACTATATTATATTGTCTATTGTTTCCAAGTGAAGATGAAGTCCACATGGAGTAAGGATCACCACATATATAAGGATAATCAAATATAATATCCTTTCTATATACGAAGAAACTAAATATATACAAAGAGAAATAGAAGATAAGATAGAAGTATTCAAGGTGTTCTCAAGTTGATGTATAAATTTCCACCAAAAAAAAAGTTAGATCTATAAACATTTCGAATGTTCAACTTACAAAGTAGACGATGAAATGGTTGTTGATCAAGAATATTGGAGAAGATGTCTGCAATTTGGTTATCGGAACGAACATGAACGGTGGAAATGGATCCGGTTTGAACATGATCCTGAATGATATGACAATCGACTTTGATATGCTTCGTACATTCATGGAATATAGGATTTGATGCGATATGAAATGCACCTTGGTTGTCACACCAAAGATGCATTACAATCTTAGGGAGTGCTTTGATCTAGACGAGCTCACGTGTGGTAGATGTTATTGCTTGGTACTTGGCTTGGGCGGATAAAATAGACATGGTTGATTGCTTCTTTGTTTTCGAAGATACGGGAGCCTCACCGAGCATAACAAATAAACCGACTAGAGAGCAACTTGTAATAAGACATGTAGCATAACCAGTTTCACAATAAGCGTTAAGTTGTAAAGGATTAATATGAGCGAAAAAGTTACCCTTAAGGGTTCAGGTTCGGGTTTGCATTTTTAAGATACCTCAACACCCGTATAACAACAACCTAGTGAGCACTCGTCATACCCTTAAGAAATCGAGTAAGGATGGGGACACTATAACTTGTTTTCGACATGTAATCCTACTAACCAAAGATATTGATCTAGATTGTTAAACGGTTAAAGAGTGTTCAGTGCAAGTCGACGGTTGGGCTCGACCGGGAACGTCGTAGGAGGAGCGGCTAATTGACTAGATTAGCTAAGTATGTCTAACACGTACTTTCTTTTTGTACAAAAACAGGCCCGTTGGTGTACTAGTAATTTCTTTTTTTTTTTTAAAAGATTATTTGCGCTCTGAGTTGAAACACTATCTACACTGTCGAGATCCTCAGATGGGTGACGATTTTTGTACATACTATCCCAAAACATCTGTACTCGCTTTAAAATCAAAATCCTTTAAAAAGTCAAGCCACATGTGGGTTCTGTTTATTTATCCACTCTACCTTTATTGCAGATAGCAAGTGCCATTGTTGTCAACCTAAGGCTCTGATACCAACTCTGTAACACCCCGAATCCGCGGGACTCGGAATGTTACATTGGGCTAGGATCTCACAATGGATCCTGACCGTAGCCTGAAACCAAGTTCACTGGATCTTACAACAAGGCACAAGTAGAGTAAAAACAAATACATAAAAGTTGTATGATACAACAAAAGAGTTTACAACTCAAAGCCGAGTACAAAACCATAATAACAACATCAATTGGTACAAAAGATCCCCAACCCACGCATCCTAATGTACTGAAGTCCTCGGCTGGTCACACCATCTGACTCACTCTACAGTCTTCCTAACCTGCAGATCAACTACAACACGGTATACACCGTTAGCTACAGCAAAAGATAAGCATGATAGTAATAGCACAAACACACCACAACAACTCATACATGCAATGTCACACACATTCATTTATTATCTTTAATTATGTTATTCTATTACTAATTCAACTTCTTTTGTAACACGAGGAGCCTCAAGAACCCCGTCCCATCCAACGTAACACAGGAGTTTTGCATGGGGGTGACCGTCACTCGTCCCCTCCTGTGAGATCATCTTCAGGCACCTCCTCCTAACCCAGCAGGCGGAGACCCCTCAAGAACCCCGTCCCATCCAACGTAACACAGGAGTTTTGCATGGGGGTGACCGTCACTCGTCCCCTCCTGTGAGATCATCTTCAGGGCACCTCCTCCTAACCCAGCAGGCGGAGACCGGTGGTTACCGCCCGTTATAATACACTTCGGCCAAATAAATGTAATAAATGGTCATCCTAGTCCGGTTTAGGTTATAAATGCACAATCATATGAACACACACAACCATCACAATCATACAATCCACAACTGCACGCTAAGTAAGTCCTATGGACTTACCTGATATACTCGTAACATGTACCACGTCACAGCTTCCCCTTGGTGAAGTAATCAACGCCAACAATAGCAAGGCACACACAATCACATACTGCAAAGGTTAGGAGACTCGTCTCACTAACCACAACCAACCTATATCTCAAATCTAAACCTTAGATCCTCAACACATTCATAAATGTCTAAGGCATATCCTCAACATAACATCTCATCATACTCGTACGCATACTAAACCTTAAAGCCATAATCAATATCCATAACATCATCATGATCCTCAACTCATTCTGACACCTAGCATGCATCTAATCAGTATTCCTCAATCTCAAATTAAATCCTAATTTAATTAATTAATTAAATTTCATCAAAATAACGTTTTGCCCGCAGATTATTTCTAAGCCCACATGTCATCAGATTTCATCAAATAAACAACCCATAAACACCATAATAATATAATGATCATAATGGAATTTCTAATTATCCATTTTGAAAAGCCTAAGGTCAATTTAGGCCAAATCGCAGTACGGAAAACGAATAAATTCATAACTTATTCGTTACTAACCCGACTAACGATCTGAAAGAAGATTCGGAATCACAACGACGCAGGCTACGCATGTACAACATCAAATTCACCGGAATCTGAGCGACGGAACTGTCATGGCGACATATATGCTCGACCAGGTCCTTATCTGCTCGGAAATGCAAAACTTGGTACCGATATGAAGAGAATGAAGAGAGGAATCCAGAAAGTCAAATGGAATTGAAATCGGATTAGAAACGGAGAGTAGATATGAGTTTGAAGTTTGAGAGAAATCAGAGCTTTTACGAGGAAACGTGAAAGGAAATGAATTAATAAACGATTTTCCGCTATTTATAGTGAAGTCGATAATTATCCTTTAGAGAAGTCGATAATTATCCTTTAACCGATCCAATGGCGGGTTGAACCTCCTTCTCCAAACTTCTCGAAATTGGAACAATAAATCTTGAATATTGTAGGGATAATTATTCGACAATTGCCTCGGAAAACTTGTATTCGTAAGCCGTCTTTCTTAGCCGTTAAGAAGCGAAATAGCGATTCTTTTGGCCGTTTTGTCTTTCCATGTTATTTCATATCTAGGACATGTCCGATGTCCTGATCATTTCTCTCAACTGCATTTTTATTAATTGGAGCTCTCAAATGCTCCAAATAATACCGGGGGTAAAAATAATTACCCGGGGGAAAAAGTGAAAATTTCACCATAAGCCCAAAATTACGCCAGGAACATAACGGTGTGACTTATACTCATCACTTACGCAATCTTCGCGAGTTATATGTCAACTACTGTCAATGATTAAATTAATCAACATTAATTAGAATTCGGAAATCCTAGTTATTAGAAATAGCACCTACAAGCTTTGCAATAGTGGACTTGAAGATGATGACCACATCTGGAATGGATGCAGTTACTCCATGCTCGTCCTCGATATTATCTCCCGCTGGACAAGGATACCTTACCCCGCACCGTATATCCATTGTCTATGGACCTGGCTAAGAGCACGCCACCACCCTAAAGACAACCTCCTTGAATCCACGCGAACTGCTGCTATCATTACAGCAATATATTACATCTGGAAGGCACGCAACAATTATCTATACAACAAGACCTTCACAAGAGCCATTGATTGTGCTGGTGACGCCATCAGAGCCACAAAGCTCCATCTCTCTCACAATTAGAAGGACAAATCTCCCCAGTCCCTTTCTACTGCTAGCATGCTAGGCATTACCCTTGTTTAACTCCTCTCCCCTCAATCCTCAATCCTTTCTCTTGTTGAATGTACGTGCTCCAACTCTATCATGTAAATTCTTCCTTCTTAATACAAGTAATTTTTCAAAAAAATAAAATAAAATATATTGATGTCCTTTCTACGAAAAAACTAAACAAATACAATTACAAAAAGAGATGAAATTTTGTCTATTTTAGCAAATGAAGATGAGGTCCATATGGAGTATGGACCACTACAATAGTAATCCATCCACACTCAAATTTTATGGCACTAATTACCTAAGGATACTCATTTAGTTGACATTAAGTTGATTTTTTTATTGGTTTACCTATAAATCTGTCACTAATTAGTGCTCGTTTTATCGTTTAACCAATAATGTGATCCATAACACATCAATAATTTAAATTAACTTATACACAAACTTGCTATAAATAATCATTTTTTGAATCTATGCACTAAGTTTATAGATTCAAAACATTAATTTAAAAGAAAAACCTATAAAAAAAAGAGTTTTAAAGAAGAAAGAAAATAAAAGCTTAATAAATATAATTGAAAATAATTACAACAAAATTCTTAATCCACGTGTTTAGAAATTAGGGCATAATTTGAAAAATCGATAGAATAATAACACACCCACTATCCATTAGCTTAGGGAAATCATTATCGATCATGGAGCACTAATCAATTACTTGTATTCATAGGCAATTAGCAACAATATTAAAGGTTGTTTTCTCTTTGTTTTTGCCGATTCATTTGGATTAAGTTAGCCCTAATTATAAAATTCGTGTAAAGTAAGTCGAGATTAAGGGGTGTATTCAATACATCCTTTTAAAGATTTTGACGGATTCTTAATAATCATAGGATTTGCAAATTTTATGGGATATTTTAATTTTATATAGAGTCAATACAGATTATGTGGAAATCTTATGTGTTGGGGGAAGATTTTTATGGAGTTTAGGTATGTATAAAAATAATGAAAAATCCTACAAAATCAATGAAATAACAGATTCTTTTAAAATCCACAAACTTTTAAATAGTATAGGAATTTTATTGAAAATTTTAAATCTTAGTTGAAGGTTTTAAATTTAAAATCAATGACCCTTGACTGGTGCAACTGACGGCATATGAGAAGGTTTCTAAGTTATTTGATAGTTTAAGCATTCATGCTTTAGGGTATGCAGGTTTTGCTCCCGCTTTTAATTTCCTTACGGAGTAATACGACTCATTTTGCTTGATTCTTACCATAGTGAATCACAAACGGAGGAACCCAATATGAATACAAACTAGAGACATTCAATAAATATGAAAGAGATATATTTTGACTCAAATTATAGTTTTGTTGTGCCATACTCATCTGTATTGTACAACACAAGACGTAAATCACATATAAGTTTTATCAAGTTGCATTGTTTTCAATTTGGTAGGCAAATGCATTACCTGGTGAGGAACTAACATGGTTGCATAGCGGCCTGCTCACCACTCACCAGCTCTCGAGTCAACCAACACCGATAGCCATGGATACGCAACATCAAGCCTTACAAACCAGAGTCCAATTGTCAGGGATTTCGAATTGTTCCCTTAAATCATCATCCTCCCTTGTGTATTTGATATTAATTGTTCCTCCTCCCTTGTGTAGTTGATATTAATTGGACTCAGTTGTACGGTCAAAAGGATCAACTGTGTTATGATAAATTCATAATCAATCCTCAAAATTCATTTCCACTTTTTAACTTCAACTCAATCTGTGTGTAATCCATATAAAGAAGAGTGAACCAATATCTCAGCTTAGCTGTTAAATTTATTATGCTATAGATGTTTTCATATACATGGTGTGAACTTTTGAAGCAAAGACTTTTAAAACGGGCAGTAGACCCAATAAAAGCAAATTATGTACAACTTACGAACCTAACCACCAAGGCTCCCGCATTGAACATTCACCGCCAAACAGGCCTCTACGCAAATACACACGAGCGCGCGTGATTCTACCTAGTTAATAAAAATATACGACTCTAACAAATATTTTTCAAGTAATAGTTAATTTAGACTTATTTTGTAGTAAGTTATTGTTTCATGATAAAATTTTCTTGTTTTTTGCTCAAGAAAAATGTAAATTAATAGAAATTACAATGTACTCACATGAGAAGTAAATGATAGGAGACTTGTCATTAAATTTAATTTGATGAACCTTCTAGAGTTGTGGCGTTGATTGAGGATACTATACTATATTGTCTATTGTTTCCAAGTGAAGTTGAAGTCCACATGGAGTATGGATCACCACATATATAAGGATAATCAAATATAATATCCTTTCTATATACGGAGAAACTAAATATATACAAAGAGACATAGAAGATAAGATAGAAGTATTCAAGGTGTTCTCAAGTTGATGTATAAATTTCCAACAAAAAAAAGTTAGATCTATAAACATTTCGAAGGTTCAACTTACAAAGTAGACGATGAAATGGTTGTTGACCAAGAATATTAGTGAAGATGTCAGCAATTTGATCATCGGAACGAACATGAGCGGTGGAAAGGGATCCGGTTTGAACATAATCCTGAATGATATGACAATCGACCTTGATATGCTTCGTACATTCATGGAATATAGGATTTGATGCGATATGAAATGCACCTGGGTTGTCACACCAAAGAAGCATTACAATCTTGGGGAGTGCTTTGATCTAGACGAGCTCACATGTGGTAGATGTTATTGCCTGGTACTTGGCTTGGGCGGATAAAATAGACATGGTTGATTGCTTCTTTGTTTTCGAAGATATGGGAGCCTCACCGAGCATAACAAATAAACCGACTAGAGAACAACTTGTAATAAGAAATGTAGCATAATCAGTTTCACAATAAGCGTTAAGTTGTAAATGATTAATATGAGCGGAAAAGTTACCCTTAAGGGTTCGGGTTTTTAAGATACCTCAACACCCGTATAACAACAACCTAGTGAGCACTCGTCATACCCTTAAGAAATTGAGCAAGGATGGGGACACTATAACTTGTTTTTGACATGTAATCCTACTAACCAACGATATTGATCTAGATTGTTAAACGGTTGAAGAGTGTTGAGTGCAAGTCGACGGTTGAGCTCGACCGGGAACTGTCGTAGGACGAGCGGCTAATTGACTAGATTAGCTAAGTATGTCTAACGTGTACTTTCTTTTTGTACAAAAACAGGCCCGTTGGTGTACTAGTAATTTCGATTTAAAGAAAATATCAACGAAGTCCTAGATCTTTCATATGAAAACACTAGATAAGATATTATTTGAATTTCGAAATAGCAATGGAATTATTACCGTTATTATAAGACCATCAACGTATATTTAACATCAAAAACGATAGTAGAAGTGGTTAGAGAAAATTGAGAATAGTCCGCGTAGGACTGTTTAAATGTGCTATTTCATTCAACTGTCCCAATTTTATGTCCGACTCTGTTGATTGGTTAACTTCTATTTTAAAAGTTAATAAAGTTCTGATTAAAATGATTAATTGATAATTGAAATATTAACCAATTAGGACAATGAGACATGAGATTGTTACAAGTGAATGGGACATAAGATTTGTATATGTTTTGCGGTGCTTGTCAAAGCCTATATAGAGATTTTTGGAAGCAACAAACTCGAGATGATCCCGTCGACGAGAGCCCGGGTGCGATCGTCATATAAACTTTGTCATAGAGATCATCATGAATAAATGCATTATGAATGTCTAAGTTGGTAAACTTTCCGATTTCGGTTCGGTGCTACTGCAATAAATAGCTTAACGGAGGTCAATTTTAACTACAGGAGCAAATATTTCAGAGAAATCAATACCTAGTTTTTGTCGGTTTTCCAATACAACGAGTCGTTCTTTGTAGCATTGCAAAGATTTTTAATGCAAGGAAGATCGAAAACGAACCATGTTTTGTTTCGAGTTAGTTTGTTGATCTCATTTTTCACGGATTCACACCTTCTGGATGAGCCATGAGCTGACGCGGTTTTGAAAGAAGTAGGTTCTAACCCGATTCACTGATGTAACCGGAGTGGGACAAATCATAGGCGTAGAGGATAGAGGTCGAATGTTGTGCAAATGAAGTCATCGTACCGACTTGGTGGGTGGCTCGTACGAGTACTACATAGGGTTGGGGAGTAGAGCAATATATAGATAGTTCTAAAGTAGGGAGTTGGGTATATAATTAGTAGGATAATAAGGTTAGGGTCAGAAGGGAAGGAGAGGAGAGAGAAGTGATAGGATGAGATTAGGATTAGAGGGTGGCGGAAGATTAGGGTTATGTGGCCTCCCCTCTCTTGGATAAGTGATGCAGTACTAAAGAGGAAGTAGGGTTAGGGGAGGGCAAAATATCTATTTCATAGGTAATTCGGGAAGGATTGGAGATTTCAATGTGATAATGTATGTTTAGTGAGGCGAGATTTTTTTGGGTAGTTTAAGTTTTTTTTTTTTTTTTTGAGTAGTTTTAGCTTTTTTGTAGGTAGAGTTTCAAGAGTTTTATAAATTATAAAAATCTAATAATGTTTGGTACGAGTTGTGGATAGATTTTCATGGTCAATTTAAAAAAAAGGATAAGTTAAAAACAAATTACCATATAAATAGGTTAAAAGGGCAAAATTATTGTAAAAGCTACCAAAAAATCTACTAAACTCTAATCTTCACAAAAATCTCTCTCAACCAAGCACCCATTGCTTTCAAAGTTCTCAAGACTCTCCAATAATCTAACGAAAAATGTATAACGAGCACACCCAAGTATGGAACGGAAATGAATATGTGAAGATATATTAGTGAGATATAGCATCACTTTTTGTTTGAAAGGGAAATATATTTTCAATGTAAATAACATCACCTGAAATAAAATGGTTAGGGTACATGTTTTAAATAAACGTCATCCTTTTTTACCATTAGGATATCCTTAAAAAATCGATTTTCTACTACGAGGTTTAAATTTATTTGTGTCTCGTAGTCTTAATGCTTAACAAAGTCAACCAAAAACCTTTAAATTTCCATATCCTAATAGATATTTACAAAATATTTCTAAGGAGATTTTCCATGATGACGTGACATATGCATGCGATTAAATAGATAACATGC
Source organism: Fagopyrum esculentum (assembly GCA_033239045.1). Taxonomy (NCBI): domain Eukaryota; kingdom Viridiplantae; phylum Streptophyta; class Magnoliopsida; order Caryophyllales; family Polygonaceae; genus Fagopyrum; species Fagopyrum esculentum. Next base: position 22,140,176 of record BSUD01000007.1, read on the forward strand.
AATGAAAATGCATTACCTCAAAATTCGATAGGTAGGGAAGCGTGAAAAAGTAATATCCGTACAACGTTTAAAACGGGTCTACGCTAAAACGTCAATTTTTTTTATTTACTCTTTTGAAAATGGTACTTATATTATAGGAAGGGAAAATTTATACATCAATGGTCGACTCGACAAAGAAAAGAGCATTTACTTGCATTGTCCGATGTTCTCTTGTTATTTGAGAATACGTGGCTCGTTACCCATGAAGAATTAGTTTCCAAGATCATCCCATGGATCCTTGACCAACTCGAAATAGGATAGAGTCGAACGAAGTGAGAGATCAATGGCTAGAATTATCCAACAAATTAACACGAAGTTGATGGTGATCCAATGCGTGGGATTCAAAGATGTAGTTTCTTGTTAGGTGTCGTTGATGAAGTCATGCTCACGAAAAGCGTTGAGCATTTTGCATCGTCAATCAGTGCAATTATCACTTTAAGTAGGGTTATTAACGGTTCATAAACGGTGATTTTTTTTGGAACTGGAAATCGAACCGTTTTAGGTGTGTGGTTTGGTTCCTATATTTTTAAGGAGTGAAAACGTTTGGAACAAAATCATTTTAGGTATGTGGTTTTATTCTTGTATTTTTAAGGAGTGGAACCATTTGAAACCGAACCGTTTTAGGTATGTGGTTCGCTTCTTGTATTTTTAAGAACTGAAGCAAATTGAAGCCAAACCACAAATTAGCCGTTCGGAAGCAAACCGGAACAGTTTAAACTATATTGTAAGTGTGATTATATAGAAACCAACCCGGTATTGAGATAGTTTAAACTAATAATGACATATTAACAACTTCATTTGCATATTAGTTGTATTAGTTAAATCCAACTGCTTTACTTTTTGTTAACTATATAAATGCTTTTAATATTTTTATGGTTTGTATTAAAGTTCTCTAATTCTCGATAACCCAAGCATGTGTTAGAATAAGTAATTATGTATTACTACAATGGAAGATAAAACTGAAACGTCAAGCCTACGTCAAAAGTGAAATAACAAATTGCACCAACATTATGTAAGTGTGAGAATTTAAAATTTTAAAGTTTAAATTGATAAACTAACAAAATAGGGGTTGTGCGCGAATAAATTACCTCGTATTGAAGACAAACTCAAGTTACAAAGAAGTTGAGAAGTCCATTTAGTGAGCAACAAATGAATGATAAGATAATATTAGTCCCTATTATAAATGAAGAGACGATGATCTCTTTAAACTTTTTATTTTTTGTATTATGTTGGTTTATACTAATTTTCTGTAAGAAAAGTAAAACGGTTTCAATTTATTTTTATTCTAAAGAACCAAATCGGACCAAACCATTTTTATAATGGTTCGGTTTCAAAAAAATTTGCAAACTAAATAAAGAAACCGGACCGAACTACAAAAACAAACTAATGGTTCCATCAGGAACCATAATCATTTAACAACCCTACTTTTAAGGATCACCGAGCTTACGGAAACGCTTAGGTAATCCGTAGGATGAAGATAGAATAAACTTATATAATTATGAGCCATTTGAGTTGACATGATCAAGACCTCGGATTTATATTTACGGAGAAAGATTATAGATGTTTGATACCATGAAAAAACCGAAAAAGGCTCTTGATGTATTCTTATGTTCAAACAATTACGTAGGCTACATGTAAAAGAGAGGAGAGTAAACTAAATAAGGATAATCAATATTGATTTCTTTTGGGCTAAGCTTCTCGACATTCACTTGTTTTAATTGTCTTCTTTTTGTTCGTGGATCTTGCTTGTATTTTATGGTCTAGTAGACTCTCCCTGTAAATCCTCCTTATTCTAATACATTAACCTTTCAAAAATATTGTTGTCCTTTCTACAAAGAAACTAAACATATACAAATAGAGATGACATTTTGGCTATTTTAGCAAACGATTCATAACAATAACGCCAAAGACACACTTTGGGACTGCCATGCCAAATCTCACCACAGTTTCTACTGGAAGACCCTCCTCAGTATCCGGGATGAGCTTCCCACTCCCTTGCCTGGAACCAGTAAGATCACGACCATTACCAAGTCCAATGGATCTTTTGACTCTAGGAAGACCTACTCCATCTTTCGTGTTTCTTCCCTACCTTCTCCGGTTCCTACATGTCCCATCATCTAGCGCAAGTCAAATAACCCTAAACGCAAGTGTATTGCTTGGATCACTAACCTCCGGAGACTACCCACACTCATCAAGCTCCAACAATGGAACTTGATCAACAATAGTGTAACACCCCGAATTCGCGGGACTCGGAATGCTACATTGGGATAGGATCTCACAATGGATCCTGACCCTATCGTGACAACAAGATCACTGGATCTTACAACAAGACACAAGTAGAGTAAAAACAAATACATAAAAGCTGTATGATACAACAAAAGAGTTTACAACTCAAAGCTGAGTACAAAACCATAACAACAACATCAACTGGTACAAAAGATCCCCAACCCACGCATCCTAATGTACAGAAGTCCTCGGCTGGTCACACCATCTGACTCACTCTACAGCCTTCTTAACCTGTAGATCAACTACAACACGGTATACACCGTTAGCTACAGCAAAAGATAAGCATGATAGTAATAGCACAAACACACCACAACAACTCATACATGCAATGTCACACACATTCATTTATTATCTTTAATTACGTTATTCCATTACTAATTCAACTTCTTTTGTAACACGAGGAGCCTCAAGAACCCCGTCCCATCCAACGTAACACAAGAGTTTTGCATGGGGGTGACCGTCACTCGTCCCCTCCTGTGAGATCATCTTCAGGGCACCTCCTCCTAACCCAGCAGGTAGAGACCGGTGGTTACCGCCCGTTATAATACACTTGGGCCAAATAAATGTAATAAATGGTCATCCTAGTCCGGTTTAGGTTATAAATGCACAATCATATGAACACACACAACCATCACAATCATACAATCCACAACTGCACGCTAAGTAAGTCCTATGGACTTACCTGGTATATATACTCGTAACCTGTACCACGTCATAGCTTCCCCTTGGTGAAGTAATCAACGCCAGCAATAGCAAGGCACACACAATCACATACTGCAAAGGTTAGGAGACTCGTCTCACTAACCACAACCAATCTATATCTCAAATCTAAGCCTTAGATCCTCAACACATTCATAAATGCCTAAGGCATATCCTCAACATAACATCTCATCATACTCGTACGCATACTAAACCTTAATGCCATAACTGATATCCATAACATCATCATGATCCTCAAATCATTCTGACACCTAGCATGCATCTAATCAGTATTCCTCAATCTCAAATTTAATCCTAATTTAATTAATTAACTTTTAATTAATTAATTAAATTTCACCACAATAACGTTTTGCCCGCATACCATTTCTAAACCCACATGTCATCAGATTTCATCAAACAAACAACCCATAAACACCAGAATAATATAATGATCATAATGGAATTTCTAATTATCCATTTTGAAAAATCTAAGGTCAATTTAGGCCAAATCGCAGTACGGAAAACGAATAAATTCATAATTTATTCGTTACTAACCCGATTGACGATCTGAAAGAAGATTCGGAATCACAACGACGCAGGCTACGCATGTACAACATCAAATTCACCGGAATCTGAGCAACGGAACTGTCCTGATGACATATATGCTCGATCAGGTCCTTATCTGCTCGGAAATGTAGAAACTTGGTACCGATATTAAGAGAATGAAGAGAGGAATCTAGAAAGTCAAACGGAATTGAAATCGGATTATAAACGGAGAGTAGATCTGAGTTTGAAGTTTGAGAGAAATCAGAGCTTTTACGAGGAAACGTGAAAGGAAATGAATTAATAAACGATTTTCCGCTATTTATAGTGAAGTCGATAATTATCCTTTAGCGAAGTCGATAATTATCCTTTAACCGATCCAATGGCGGGTTGAGCCTCATTCTCCAAACTTCTCGAAATTGGAACAATAAATCTTGAATATTGTAGGGATAATTATTCCACAATTGCCTCGAAAAACGTGTATTCGTAAGCCGTCTTTCTTAGCCGTTAAGAAACAAAATAGCGACTCTTTTGGTCGTTTTGCCTTTCCATGTTATTTCATATATAGGACATGTCCGATGTCCTGATCATTTCTCTCAACTGCATTTTTATTAATTGGAGCTCCCAAATGCTCCAAATAATACCGGAGGGTAAAAATAATTACCCGGGGAAAAAAGTGAAAATTTCACCATAAGCCCAAAATTACGCCAGGAACATAACGGTGTGACTTATACTCATCACTTACGCAATCTTCGCGAGTTATATGTCAAATATTTTCAATGATTAAATTAATCAACATTAATTAGAATTCGGAAATCCTAGTTATTACATCACACACCCCTTAAAAAAAAGTTTCGTCCCGAAACTTGAACAATTTCCAAATCCTCTCGGACCCATACGCCGATGTATAAACACTCTCTCTATCGGAGGTATCACATCTCCGTTCAAAGGTACCAACCTATAACACTCTATAACCTCAAAACATCAGCATGGAGGAATCACTAGCTCCAGCAACAAGATCGTAACGCTATCCAAAGGTATAGAGAAAAAATCATCTCTAGCCAACTACTAACCACGTCACAAGGCATGGATGAAAGCCGTCTCCAACCAATCGTACTCGTAACACAACTATGTGGAGGAAAACCGTCTCCACTCACACTATGTTCATCAATAATAGCATGGAGGAAATAACCATCTCCAGCTAATCCTAAACATATTACAATAGCATGGAGGAAAGAACCATCTCCAGCTATACCTATATCGTGCTAGCAAAAACAGTATCTAACAGATCATATGCACACACAACTAGCACGGAAACACAACATATCACAAAAGCACATAACATACAAACACTCACCAAGAAGGCACTAAGGACTCGTGGATTCTACTGGTGCCTCTAACTCAGCGTAGAACTCCGGATTGTTCCTCTGGATACTATCCTCTGTCTCCCATGTAGCCTCATCTGGTCCGCGTCTAGACCACTGTATCCTCAACATAGGAATGTCCTTCGAACGCAGGCGTCTCACACCTCGCTCTAGGACTGCAATAGGGTGCTCTGCAAACGTGTGGTCCGGCTCAACCACCAGATCATCATAACTCACAATGTGCCTCGGATCTGGTATGTACTCCCGCAGCAGAAACACATGAAATACGGGGTGAACGCCCTCTATCCTCGGAGGCAAAGCTAATCTGTAAGCTGCTCGCCCAATTCTATCTAGTATCTCAAAAGGACCGACATATCGGAGACTCAGCTTCCCTTTTATGCCATAACATCTGACGCCTCGCATCGGGATACTCTCAACCATGAGCTTCTACCTTGAACTCATAGAGGTCGACGCCTCCTATCTACATACGACTTCTGGCGACTCTGTGCAGCCATCATCCTTTCTCTGATCAGCGTTACTCAAGTCACAACATATTGAATCTGCTTTGGCGCTGGTACTGTTAGGCTCATCCTAGCATAAAGGTGTACGACACCTATGCCATACAGTGCCTCATAGGGGCCATTCCTAGAGTTGCATGCCAATTGTTGTAGTATAAGAGCTCACGAGTGGAAGGTAAACAGATTGTTCCTGTTCCCAATCCATCCCATACGCTCGTAGCATGTCCTCTTCGGTCTGAAGGGTCCTCTCAGACTAACCGTCTGTCTGGGGGTGAAACTCAGTCATGAAGTATAGACTCGTCCCCCCCCCCCCCCAAGCAGTCTGAATCTGTTACCAAAATCTCAAAGTAAACCATGCATCACGATCCAAGACAATCGTCCTCAATACACTTATGGAGTCTCACTTTCTATCTAGTGTACTCTTCCGTTAATCCATTCACTGACCACGTCTCTCTGGTAGGGATGAAACCTGTCGGCTTCGTCAATTGGTTATTAACAATTTGGATAACACCAAAACTCTTACTGGTTCTCAATCCCATCACAAGGTCCATGGAAAAGTCCTCTCACCTCCGCTACAACACTAGTAGTGGATGAGCTCATCTCCAGGTCAGCAACACCTTATCCTGATCTACTAATTCGTGGTACCTCTTATTCGTACACGGATGTACTAAAGAAGGTATACTATGAGTGTACTGTAATTTCTCCACTCAACTCCGCATAAGCGGTTATATAGACGCAGTTGCAGAGCCTCATACTCCTTCTGTTTCATTAAATAACTGTGGTGCCTCGCCATGAGGCATCCTTCCATCAAGTTCCCTCAAGGTCAAGCAAGTCCCCTGTTTTTGTTGGACCTCCTCCAACAAACCAGGTAAAATCCCTAAACATGAAACTAGCGTCCCTATCAGCAGCTGTAGGTCCAACTCTAGCCAAGCTAGATCATTCTACAACCGAGGCGGTATAGTAATTCCAACAATCGCCTTCTCTCGAGGCGTCCTCTTGTTCAATGCATCAGTGACCACATTCTCCTTGCCAGAATGGTACAAATTCTCAAGGTCAGCATCCTTGATTAACTCAAACCATCGACACTGGCGATTATTCAATTTCTATTGTATAAAAATATGCTTCAACCTCTATGATCGGTGGAAATCTCACATGAAATGTCACACAGGTATTGTCTTCTAGTCTTGAAACTTGAACTACCACCACTGACTAAGGAAGTAGATGAAGACATTGTTCATCAACTCCTATAATGACTACTAGGACGTTCCTCAACTCAGATGACAACACTATTACTCGTAGTGTCCATAACGGGTATGGGATGTTGTCTTATACCCACGCTGCTCTCTCATCCTTAGCTGATGATATCCTAAGCATACGGAAATCTTAAAAACACAATTGTTTCTCTTAGTTGATCCAACAAGTCGTCCATACGTAGCAATGAACGTGCTAGGGCGAACGGAGCCCGTCTCAAACCACTCTTCAAATTGCTTCTTCAATTTCTAACAACTCAACAAGCCATATACCTCATAGGCCTTCTCCCAACCAGTCTCGTACCATACTTTAACGCAATATCAAAGTCCTCATTCTGCTGAGGCGATAGATTAGACGGTTCAGTAACACGTCTATAAGATCATATACCACTGGAATACTCTTCAGCGTGGAACTATCTCTTTCCTTCATGACACAACATTAAAAAAAACATCACCCTCTGGTCTTATCAACCTCGCTGCTCATACGGCACTAAAGACAACTCACCTCCTCAAAGGTCATAACCTCGGAAAACCTCTACTTAGTCGATCTCAGTAGAGACTATAATAGTCCTCCTACTGCTATCTAAACCAACATGATATCTATTCGTCCACCACACACATAAAGACCTTCTCATGCACCTAAGGCATGACAAAGAAGTCTTCAAGCCATACACAAGTCCCTGAACAAAGGGAACAACCACATATCTCGCGGGTACCTAAGACCCGTAACTCGTAATCCTATAAAGGAAGTTCTATCTTCTATTGTATCCACAGTTAACTATTAACACATGCATCGAAAGACAAGAGGTGCATAGCACTCACAACAAACAAAATTCCACTAGGTAAACCATTAACAAGTATGGTACCTGTAACAGCTAACGCCCGAAGCTCTACTGCATATCATTACTCAATCTCAGACCTATGCTCCTCAGGTATCACTGAGGTCATCGTCATAGCCTCCACTTCCACTCTTTCTAATCGGAAAGAGGAAGGTCTTGATGAGAAGAAACACTATCTTGTTGACAGAAAGGGGCCAGATGGCCTAGTTCACCACAGGTGAAGCAAGCTATCTCTGTCATGGGGCACTCAGAGCGCAAATGACCTGGATAACCACAGTTGAAACATATACGTCTCATCCTTGCCACTAGTACAGGTGGCTTCTCTGCACTGCCCAGCTCAAAGGCTCTACCTTGAGCTCTTCTAGTATCCGTGGTACTCCTACCACAGCCCTTACCTCTACTCAGCCTGGGAACGGATTCCTGAGTAGGCAAATGATCTGGGACTCTCTGCTTCCCCCGCGTCTGCTGCTGAGGTGTCTTCTGACCACCTCCCGTCACACTAGTAGAAATAAAACCCTGTCGTTATGGCACTCCAATTTGCTTACAGAAGACAGCTCTATGACCCTGTCTACAACAGGTAAAGCAAGTCACTAGCGATCAAGGACACTATGGTCATACATGTCCAGGCTTCCCGCAGTTGTAATAGGTCCTCGTTTCACCAAAAGTCCGTGTGAAACGAGAAGTACTCAAACGTCCACAAGTCGGGCTTGGTTTGCAACCCGGATATCCAACCTCGTCTTTCACTGATTCAACCCGTTGTTTCTTCTCAAATCCAGAAGCTTCAGTCGATCTCACAGATGTTGGTAAATCCGGTGTAGATCTACCCGTTATCACCACCTCATATACTTGCTGCATATACTCTTGAAACTCGAATCTACTCATGGAGACACGATCAATCTCTTCAAACTCGTTCTCTGCCATAGGCAACACAACAGCGGATACTGGTCCCTGACTTGACGTAACTGGAGGAAGAGGGGGTGTACCCCTATCTCGTCCCACTACAGATACTGCTCTAGTCTGAGCCATCTGTAGAATATACGCTCCTAACTTATAAGGCTATATATATGTCGTATGTATCGATATATATATATATAATACTCATTATTACATGCATACACATCAGCACATAAAATATATATATATATATATATATATATATATATATATATATATATATATATATATATATATATCTACACTGTCGAGATCCTCAGATGGGTGACGATTTTTGTACATACTATTCCAAAACATCTGTACTCGCTTTAAAATCAAAATCCTTTAAAAAGTCAAGCCACATGTGGGTTCTGTTTATTTATCCACTCTACCTTTATTGCAGATAGCAAGTGCCATTGTTGTCAACCTAAGGCTCTGATACCAACTCTGTAACACCCCGAATCCGCGGGACTCGGAATGTTACATTGGGCTAGGATCTCACAATGGATCCTGACCGTAGCCTGAAACCAAGTTCACTGGATCTTACAACAAGGCACAAGTAGAGTAAAAACAAATACATAAAAGTTGTATGATACAACAAAAGAGTTTACAACTCAAAGCCGAGTACAAAACCATAATAACAACATCAATTGGTACAAAAGATCCCCAACCCACGCATCCTAATGTACTGAAGTCCTCGGCTGGTCACACCATCTGACTCACTCTACAGTCTTCCTAACCTGCAGATCAACTACAACACGGTATACACCGTTAGCTACAGCAAAAGATAAGCATGATAGTAATAGCACAAACACACCACAACAACTCATACATGCAATGTCACACACATTCATTTATTATCTTTAATTATGCTATTCTATTACTAATTCAACTTCTTTTGTAACACGAGGAGCCTCAAGAACCCCGTCCCATCCAACGTAACACAGGAGTTTTGCATGGGGGTGACCGTCACTCGTCCTCTCCTGTGAGATCATCTTCAGGGCACCTCCTCCTAACCCAGCAGGCGGAGACCCCTCAAGAACCCCGTCCCATCCAACGTAACACAGGAGTTTTGCATGGGGGTGACCGTCACTCGTCCCCTCCTGTGAGATCATCTTCAGGACACCTCCTCCTAACCCAGCAGGCGGAGACCGGTGGTTACCGCCCGTTATAATACACTTCGGCCAAATAAATGTAATAAATGGTCATCCTAGTCCGGTTTAGGTTATAAATGCACAATCATATGAACACACACAACCATCACAATCATACAATCCACAACTGCACGCTAAGTAAGTCCTATGGACTTACCTGATATACTCGTAACATGTACCACGTCACAGCTTCCCCTTGGTGAAGTAATCAACGCCAACAATAGCAAGGCACACACAATCACATACTGCAAAGGTTAGGAGACTCGTCTCACTAACCACAATCAACCTATATCTCAAATCTAAACCTTAGATCCTCAACACATTCATAAATGTCTAAGGCATATCCTCAACATAACATCTCATCATACTCGTACGCATACTAAACCTTAAAGCCATAATCAATATCCATAACATCATCATGATCCTCAACTCATTCTGACACCTAGCATGCATCTAATCAGTATTCCTCAATCTCAAATTTAATCCTAATTTAATTAATTAATTAAATTTCATCAAAATAACGTTTTACCCGCAGATTATTTCTAAGCCCACCTGTCATCAGATTTCATCAAATAAACAACCCATAAACACCATAATAATATAATGATCATAATGGAATTTCTAATTATCCATTTTGAAAAGCCTAAGGTCAATTTAGGCCAAATCGCAGTACGGAAAACGAATAAATTCATAACTTATTCGTTACTAACCCGACTGACGATTTGAAAGAAGATTCGGAATCACAACGACGCAGGCTACGCATGTACAACATCAAATTCACCGGAATCTGAGCGACGGAACTGTCATGGCGACATATATGCTCGACCAGGTCCTTATCTGCTCGGAAATGCAAAACTTGGTACCGATATGAAGAGAATGAAGAGAGGAATCCAGAAAGTCAAATGGAATTGAAATCGGATTAGAAACGGAGAGTAGATATGAGTTTGAAGTTTGAGAGAAATCAGAGCTTTTACGAGGAAACGTGAAAGGAAATGAATTAATAAACGATTTTCCGCTATTTATAGTGAAGTCGATAATTATCCTTTAGCGAAGTCGATAATTATCCTTTAACCGATCCAATGGCGGGTTGAACCTCCTTCTCCAAACTTCTCAAAATTGGAACAATAAATCTTGAATATTGTAGGGATAATTATTCCACAATTGTCTCAGAAAACTTGTATTCGTAAGCCGTCTTTCTTAGCCGTTAAGAAGCGAAATAGCGATTCTTTTGGCCGTTTTGCCTTTCCATGTTATTTCATATCTAGGACATGTCCGATATCCTGATCATTTCTCTCAACTGCATTTTTATTAATTGGAGCTCCCAAATGCTCCAAATAATACCGGGGGTAAAAATAATTACCCGGGGGAAAAAGTGAAAATTTCACCATAAGCCCAAAATTACGCCAGGAACATAACGGTGTGACTTATACTCATCACTTACGCAATCTTCGCGAGTTATATGTCAACTACTGTCAATGATTAAATTAATCAACATTAATTAGAATTCGGAAATCCTAGTTATTACAAATAGCACCTGCAAGCTTTGCAATAGTGGACTTGAAGATGATGACCACATCTGGAATGGATGCAGTTACTCCATGCTCGTCCTCGATATTATCTCCCGCTGGACAAGGATACCTTACCCCGCACCGTATATCCATTGTCTATGGACCTGGCTAAGAGCACGCCACCACCCTAAAGACAACCTCCTGGAATCCACGCGAACTGCTGCTATCATTACAGCAATATATTACATCTGGAAGGCACGCAACAATTATCTATACAACAAGACCTTCACAAGAGCCATTGATTGTGCTGGTGACGCCATCAGAGCCACAAAGCTCCATCTCTCTCACAATTAGAAGGACAGATCTCCCCAGTCCCTTTCTACTGCTAGCATGCTAGGCATTACCCTTGTTTAACTCCTCTCCCCTCAATCCCTCAATCCTTTCTCTTGTTGAATGTACGTGCTCCAACTCTATCATGTAAACTCTTCCCTCTTAATACAAGTAATTTTTCAAAAAAAAAAATATTGATGTCCTTTCTACGAAAAAACTAAACAAATACAAATACAAAAAGAGATGAAATTTTGTCTATTTTAGCAAATGAAGATGAGGTCCATATGGAGTATGGACCACTACAATAGTAATCCATCCACACTCAAATTTTATGGCACTAATTACCTAAGGATACTCATTTAGTTGACATTAAGTTGATTTTTTTATTGGTTTACCTATAAATCTGTCACTAATTAGTGCTCGTTTTATCGTTTAACCAATAATGTGATCCATAACACATCAATAATTGAAATTAACTTATACACAAACTTGCTATAAATAAAACTACAAAAAAAGTGTTTTAAGGAAGAAAGAAAATAAAAGCTTAATAAATATAATTGAAAATAATTACAGCAAAATTCTTAATCCACGTGTTTAGAAATTAGGACATAATTTGAAAAATCAATAGAATAATAACACACCCACTATGGCACTATCCCAATAGCTTAGGGAAATCATTATCGATCATGGAGCACTAATCAATTACTTGTATTCATAGGCAATTAGCAACAATATAAAAGGTTAATTGTTTTCTCTTTGTTTTTGCCGATTCATTTGGATTAAGTTAGCCCTAATTATAAAATTCGTGTAAAGTAAGTTGAGATTAAGGGCCCTTTGGTTTTAACTCCGGAACCCGAAACGGAATGAAAACGAATCTACTCCATCTTTATACTCTTGTTCCTGAAAGTTTTTGAAATCATTCCTTGTGGCTTGAAATAACTAAAGTTGAATTTGATTACTTTTGATATTCTATAGGGACACAAAATGTGGGGAGATTAGTGCATTTTGCATAAAACCATAAGGAATGATTCCATAAAATTTCAAGAATAAAGATATAAATATGGACTAAATTCGTTTTCATTCCGTTTCCGTTTCCGGAGTAGGAACCAAACGGACCCTAAGTGTATATTTAGCGTTATTGTTATGAAAAGGTTTTTCATGTATAGTTAACCAGTAAATAAGTACCAAGTGTACTAAGTATGCCCTACCTCATCAGACACCTTATTAATATTAGTTATGAAAAAATAAACGTTTATTTTTTAAAATTAGAAAAAATAAACGATTTTAGGATAAAAAAAATGAACAGGTGATCTAAAAAATTGACGACAAGCATACAAAATGCTTGTCGTTTTCTCACAACAAACATCTTTCTTACTTGAACCGCCTCTATACATATTTTTCCCTCATCAGTAAAATTTTGGAGAGTCGTGATTCGTGAGATGTTCAATATCACATGCGCATTGAAACAGTTCAAGGTTTTATACTAAAACCATCATACAATAAGAGTTAAAACCGATCGACAATATAAATAGTTTCCATCAACGTTATATCCTAGGTCGGTAAATCCTTTATCTATTTATTATCAATGTAGAAACATTTACTCTTCCATATATTCTCGTGAATCTTATCTAAACAAAATTCATGTACAACACTCCATTTTTTTTAGGAAGATTAAAATTTCTTCACTAATGTCTAAGCAACAGTTTGCATCCTATTGCTTTTACTCGTTATTTTATCACAAATAGTGAGTTTACTCTAGGCCCTGGGGTTGAATAGTGAGTTTATTACAGTATATTCCCACAGTACTTCGTACTTATAACTTTTTATCCATCCAGTTTTTCTTACCGCATGTCATTCCAAAAACAAAATATAAGTTACTGCACGAGAAAAGTAAACGATCTCCATCATAAAATAAAAAGCAAACTTAATTTCATTAATTTGACGTACAGCAGCCAGCAGTCGAGAAACTGAACATCAATCTTACAGTTACATACTTTTTTTTTAAAAAAAAAGATTATTTGGAGAAGATGAAGATGCAGCGCGCAGTATATGATCTTCAGCTTAGCATTGGATGGTGACGCGGCATGCGCTGGCAACCCTGCGGGCCCCAGGAGAGTTAACGTACTGGCTGAGGTTAGGGTCCCTGTAGTACTGGCACAGGCATGGCCTCTGCTCGTTCAGCTTGCTACAGCACTGGCTCGACGGCGGTGACGACATTGATATGGCGGTTGCGCACGGGCTCAGCTGGATTGGGTTGCAAGTCACCGCCTCGGCTTCCTTGGTAACCGCCAGGAGAACCACCATGGCTGCTAGGGCTAGGATTGCGAAGCGGGCAGCTGCCATTTTTGAGATTAGTTGTGTGATTGTGCGCTGTGAGAAATGAGTGAGGGTTATGGGTTGGTTTTATAGAGGAAGATGAATGAGTTGTGGGACCGAGTTGCGACTCGGTTGGTTCACGGGTTGGTGAAGTGAGTGGGTGACTCGGTGAGGGTGTCCATTTGTGTAATTTATGGAGTTATGGTAAGTGGGTCCCGCGTGGAGTATGTGATTGGAAGTTTGGAATGTGAATTTGCGTGTAATGTGATGTGTTGGAAATATGGAAGTGCATAGATAGATAGAGCATTTGGTTGGTTTAGTTTCTGTTGAAATTTCAGGTTATGTTGACGTATGTATGTTGGATTCAAATTCATGACAAGTCTAAGTCATAGCACATACGTATAAGATTTCATAAGCTAAGATATGTTGAGAGTTAGCCTAACTTTTGACCCGGGTTTAGTATTAACCTCATAGTAGACTCGCGAGGCTTCTACCAATCTCGAGCTCGTTTGCATATTTGTATGAGGTTGAGTTAAAGTTGGGGCTTGTACATGAGACAAGTTATTGACAAGCCGAGTTTGAACATCTCAATGCTCGGGTCGTTTAGGTAAAGTTCAGCTCGCTAAAATAACACGAGATGAGCCATTATTTTTAGACGAGTTGCTCGAACTCGACTCGTCAAAAACTCGACTCAAACTCGACTCATTTATAAACAAATCGAGCTTCAACATGCTAAGGCTCAATTCATTTGAATGGTAAACGCCCCTAATTAGTTTGAAGTCACATCCGGGTGCACAACTCTCGTACAATTGACCCACAAAATTTTCACATTTGTCCTTGTTTGGTTGGTGTGTGATATAGCGAAGGATAAATTAGATTGTGATATTTAATGAGCGAATTTGCTATGTAGCCTTAGTTCACTAATTTTGTTTTTCGTAATTGTGAAACTCAATAAATTTGTTAGAATATGACCTCTTTTAAATTTTTTAGACTAATTTACCCTTCTACATGAATTTAAAAGATTCCTAATTAATTATTGCCTTTTAATTGACCTACAATCCCTAATCGTAGAAGGTGTATTTTGAAAAAGTTACCAATTTTAATCAGCGTAATCAATTAGTAAATCATGAAGAGTACAAGAAAATTTTACGTGAATTGATAAAACAAGAAAATTTTACGTGAATTGATAAAACTGTACAAGAAATTCTTGATAAAATTTTACAAAAAATTTACAAGAGTTGATCAGCGTAACAATTAGTAATTAATCGTGTACAAGAAAATTTTATAAGACGATAAATCGTGAAATCCAACTTGTCCAATTGATATTAGGGTGGGAGGGAGGGGCAACCAACCGGAGATTGATTCTTGTTGACTACATTTGTTTAATAATTTTTCGTATTTCTTGTAAGAATTATAAACTTACAAGAAAATTTAAGAAATATAATTACAAGAAAATAAGTATCATTTATAAGGATAAATTATAAATTTACAAGAAATCTGTTTCATTTATAGGAATAGTTACGGTAAAGTTATAAGAGTAACGTCTAAATTAGCATAAAATTTATTATAATAAGTAATGGTAAATATGACATTATTTGTTTAATAAGGATATTCACTTAAAAATTTATAGGCATAGGTTATTTATTAAATAAAATTAGTTATTGGTACATTTCATCCAATTTTCTCATATTTAATTGGGTAAAAGTTGATGATATAAATTATAATATCGTTTTGCTTGTTAAGGCAGAATTGTAGAATTTACATTTTTGGTAGAGCAAAGAGAAATATTCAAAATTAATGAGGATAAAAAGGGAAGTCCATAATTCGACACCGATTATTGTTGTTAAGTAAGATATTCGTATATTTCATACAGCTGTAGACTGTAGTGTTTACTATTTTGGGTCGTGTTTTCTTTCTCTTTTAACTTATATTTTGGATGTATTTAAGAATAATTAGTTAATTATAATTATGATCCAGTTCACACGGAACAAAATTACAACTATAGAGTTACAGAACATTTTTCACCGTTGATGTACTTGATTCAACAGTTCATACTAGTCAACGTCATTTAATGATTTTATGGGCAGTGCGATGATATTTTTATAATTATATGAAGTTTAGACGACAATTTGTCCTTTTAAAAAGTTGTTTTAAAAGGTTTTGACGCGGTGATAATTTGCAATTTTAAAATGTGTAGTGAGAATTTGTTTTATTATATTAGTTCAAACTGTTTGTTCCAATAGTTCATATTTTTGTACAATTAGTTCTGCTTGTTCTAATAGTTCTTATTTTCAACACTTTTTTTGTTCAAAGTTTTGTACATTTTCGTTCAACTAGTTCAAACTATTTGTTCTAATAGTTATTATTTTAGTACACTTTTTTCATTCAAAATTTATATACATTTTCGTTTAAACTATTTTTGTCCAAATTGTTTGTTCTAATAGTTTTTATTTTTTTTTTACCACTTTTTCTGTTCAAAATTTTAAACTTTTTTATTCTAGTTTTTTTTCCCTTTAATTTATTTTTCTTTTATAATGGACACTTTTTCGTTCTGATTATATTGTACTAATAATTCATACATTTTTATAAATTTTGCTCATAAGTTAAAAAATAATGTTTTACTAATAATATAAAAAATTAGAATTAATAAAACACTCAATTCTAATAATCATAACTATAAAAATATAAACTTTTATAATACTAATTTAAAATTTAGGTTTCATTAATTTTAATAATTGTGCAACATTAGTTGAAAGTTCAATGAAAAGCTTAACATTTGCATCATTTGTGACGAGAGTATTTTCGTTTAATTATTTTCATATGCTAATTTTATTTACTAAATAATAATTTTTTAATTTTTAAATACTAATAAGTTATGAAATTAACAATATATTATTAACATTATATAAAATAATATTTAACAATGATGATAACATTTTTAGATTAAGCGTGTTGTATATGATTGCGTAAAATAATAAATTTTATTTAAATTAAATATAGTTATCTATATTTCAGTTTTGCCATTATATTATGAGAATGGATGGCTACCCACATTTTCTGCTTCGTTGCTTTGTCTCGATGTTTAATAATCCAATAGTTGATCCTTATGGAAAAAAGTGGACGTTTTTGTCCACTAGTGAGATTGGTCTGAATTTGTCACATGAAACTCTTTATTCAATGAATGTATAAACCATTTGAATGGCATGGTTCCCAACATAAGACAAATAATAAAATGTGAAATTTTGGTGCTGCATTAATGTGGACCCAACACACTCCATACTAAAATTAATTGCTAATGTTCCCTTGAAAAAAAAAGTTAATTGGTAATGAGAGTAATACACTCAATTAAATTACGAGATTGCTGCGACTACGCATGACGTATGTGATCAAACAAAAATGAAAAATGACTACGTCAACGCAATGCGTAGCCATAGTAGGTGTTAATTTTTTTTTTCTTTTTCTACGGCTGCGCACTGCGTAGCCGTAGTCGGGATATGAATTGTACGTTCCCGTTGTGCGAATAGCAATAACCGTTAAATTAGTATCCAGCGAAATAACTGTACAGATTCAACGACATTATGCATTTTGTATACTACCTTCTTTCCTTTGAATTCAATTGGTCCTATACCTAACCTAACTACTTTTTAAAAACCAATATTAACAGAATGAAGAGCTGATTAAAAATTACAAAATTTGGAGGAACCGAAAACTCACTTAACAAATCCTTTTCGATCAAAACCCATAACACTTAACGATTACCAACTGCTTTCACTGGTTCTGTCAAGTATTTGATTTGCTCCGAAGCATGCCCGCGAACCTACCACTCATGATCCGTCGAAACCTAGTATCTTCTACCGGTGCTGGTTCGAGGGACGGGACTGGATTCGGGGGCTTGCTCGGTGGCTGTTGACGAGACTGTTCAATGGTTTCTTTCTTGCTTACCAGGCCAGGCTCACCAAAGAAGCTGGTAACTGAAGAAGAAATTCCTAGGTGAGAACTTATGCCCATTGCCTTGCCGACATTCTCAAGCGTTCCACCTGATCTTTCCTTCAGTATGATTTCCAGAGCTTCTTTGTGCACTGGATCAATCGCCTTTGGGTCCTTTAGAAGGTTCTGGATTGAAGGGAGGAGGAATTCACGCACACTTGTGGCAGGTATATCTGAAGTGAAAATGGTGCACATGTAAATACAAATGCTTCCAAGGATTCAATCTACAAGATAACCCCTCATATAAAGATTACTAGAAAGAAAGAGAAGAGTAGCAATATCAATCAATCTGAGGAATGACTAGTCCAGCACAGATTATAATAACTCGCATTAGCAGAGATGAGTTACATTCTTCCTTCTTTTCTTTCTCAAAATGAAGTGAGTTGTACTCCTAGAGCTAGAAGGACAAGAGAAATGAAGATCTTACCAGAATAATCAAACAGATAAAGATTAAATATACACATATTTATGTGGTTCACTAAAATTTTATACGTCCACATGCACAAAGTATTATTCAGGGAGTGTGGATCACAAGATTCCTGATCTCAGATTTCAAGATGGTTGCAACAAATTTTCAGATGATGATTCAATAAGGCTATATATATATATATATATAGGAATAAGATCATAAGAGAGAACCTTTAAGAGACGTTCGATCTAAATAAACAACAATCTTAATTTGTCCAGTGCGTGGGTAATAAGCCCACGCATAAAAAATCATTATGATCCACTTAAAGGAGTGAACTGACCGGTAGCATCAAGAGCTCGTATTGCTTCACAAAAAGCATTAGCTCTCTCATGGCGACGCGCTATGTCCTTTGAGGGATTAGGTAATCCACTAAGATGAAAGATCTTGGCTAAGAGATGTAAAAATGTATGTCAAGGAATACAGTGGATCAAGAAAAATTATCATAGTCAAAGAGGTATAGGACTATTTTTGGACAAAGTAATTCACAAAGAAAATTTATGACAGAAACAGGATATAATCTCTGAGTTTGTCTGTTGAATGTGGCACAGAAACCGATAGTGCACGGATGACTGCAGTGGTAGCTTCATGAGACCCTTCTTCCAGAAAAGCATCCATTTGGATACGTATTTTTTCAACAATCTGTAAAGATTAAGACCATCATCAAGGTTGTCAAATTTAGGATATTGCCATTTATAAATCATGGAGCTAGCTATACAATTACCAAGTCATTTTTGAAATGCAGAGCTACTGCTCCAAATGCATCTATACTGGTGTACTTGGCATTCAGATTTTGGTCTGAACCAAGGGTGACGAGAGCTGGTAGAAGATGAGTTGAAACCATCTTCGCATCAAGATACGGAACCTGTTGCACAAGATGTTGAGTTACACTTGCAGAAACAGGCAACATAGAGATGGATAATTGCATATTTATTATAGCAATGTTCGTGTGATCCTACCATGACTTTTAACAGATATGCCGCACAGATTTTCATGTTCACACTTGAACTAACTACCATCTCCCACAGTATATTGAAAATCAAGTTCTGATTTGTTTTAAATGTGCTGCAGACGAGAAACCAATGTTAAATACAGCACATTAAGTAGATGAGATGGGAAATTGGTCTCAAAACTAATACAAACCAGAGAAACCGGATAGCATCTACTATATCATCATTATGCCTTGGGGACTCTGGTGTGGGACTCTGAACTAGAAGCTTTCTCAGATACCCTTCCAGTTGGTCACGCATGTTGGGAGCTCCTAGAATTCCTGCTAAGAGAAGTGGCATAACAGACAAGGTAGCAAGTCTCTCTGATGTAGAGCCATTTGGCTTTAACCCTGCAATTTTGATCATTGAATCTTAAATATCATATAATTATAATATATGTCCTTGTAAGAGTAAGCAATATATTCACCTTTGATTTTCATTTGAGCAGTTGATGGGAAAGAGTTCAAATCAGCAACATCACCAGCAGATACCATAAATACAGGTAACATTATGTTTGTCAAGTAAGAATCTCCATATTCTTTAGCTACCGTCAGTAAAAACTGCATGAACATTACTAACATGATCAATAACCTGAAACATATAATTTACTAATAAATTTCCTGAATTTTTTAGAGAATCCAAGAACAGATTTTGCGACACCTTTGTCATGCGATTTCTTAGACCATCTTCCTTTCGAGGTAAAAAAGAGGCTAGCTGAATCAAACCTGGAAAGCACTCCATGTGCAGCCATTCAAAAGCAGGCCACTCCACATGGTCCCTAAGAAAGACATTAAAATTGTTGGAAAGGCTGCTGACACCTCAAGTCGAAAAAATATTGGTAAGAGAAGTAGAAAACAATGGGAAAATAAGGAGATTATTACTCTGCATATAGTTCGAGGGATGTGCATAATAATGTTTCTTCTGACTGTGAAGCATGAGGGAAAGGGCATGTCTCAATTGCCTTCTGGTACATGCATGGAACCAATTCTATCAGCATTCGAAGCAAAACATCTATATTCCAACGCTCACGTTCACCTAAAGTCCGGAGATGTGATTCAATAGAACCTTCAACTCCAGATAGAGGTGGGCAACGCTGATAAGAGTAGGAAAATGTAGTTAGAAACAATATCTAACATAAATCAAAATGAAGAGAAACATTTCCATTATTTACCTTAACCGTACTCAACATATGTGAGAGTAGAGCTAACAAAACATGGTCCAGTTTATTTCCCCATTTTATCAAAGCAGGAACCAACTCTTTCAGAGTAGTGTCCACAACAGTTCCAGCAGGATCACAGACCAATTGAAACATCAGCTCCTCAACCTAGGCTCCATTAAATTATCACAAATTAGTTCATCTTACACGTTAAATCTTGAGGACAAGGCTCCATTCCATATACCATGTTTTATCAATCTGCTCTTAGATTATGGAAAAATCTAACAAGTCAGGTAACTTCTCCATCAAAACCTGAGCACGTATTAGTAAGGCTGACCTTAAAATATTTCTCTTTATTTGGAAAGAGCGGAAGCAACAAGGCCAAATTGTGAGCAGCAGCTTCCCGGACAATAGTTGCAGAATCCTCAACCAATTGTTGCAAAATAGACAGGATGAGAGAATCACGTATTTCAGGATGAACAAACTTTGCAAGCTCTCCACATGATTGAGCAACAAGCAGTCTGCGCTCTTCATACATGTGATTGATCTACAATAGGAGAAAAACACCTCCTAAGCTGCTCAAAGGGAGATGCTAAAGCAAGACCTTAAGCTATCAATGCCCTTAGTATTTAATATGCAAACTTACTTGTTCCCAACATTGAGGAAGCAACTCCGTCTCTGTTCTTATCTCACCCACATTCTTGGCAAGACTAACACAAGCCTAGAATTTAAACATACAATTTCAATCTTCAAAAAAGAAAAAAAATGGAGTTGAACCAGAAACTTACCTCCATAATAACCCGTCTTTGTTGTTCATCAGGGCGTTTAATTAAATTAAACAATGTATGGGTCAAAGAATCACGGGTATTGCTATCTGGATGGAGTTCAATTGCACACATTATCAAAGGCAGAAGTTCCTGCAAGTAAATACCAGCAGATTATAGATAGTTTCTTCTAACTTCAGCAAGTGAAAAAATTATGATGTTAGCAAACAAACCTCGCGGTGATTAATCAAAACATAAGGAACAATCTTTGGCAATGTATCCGAAAGAATTTGAATGGTTTCTGAACCCTGTCAAAATAGATAGATTGTATCTTAGCACATAAAAGAATAACAGGAAAGTACAATTAAAAAAATAAGCATAGTGACAATAACTTACCATCTTTAGAGAAGCACTTGATAAAGTGTTGTCATGATTGAAAGGAGTGCATGAAAAATTCCCTGTAAGAACACAGGCATCTTTCTCTTTTTCAACAGAACTATCATTACTGAAATCTTCGTGAGAATAGTCTAATTGAGTTAAACAATACTTTGAGACTTCATTTTCAGGATTCTCCAGAGTTTCTTGCTCTACTTGCACAATTTCCCTGTTATCTAAACAGAGAGGATCAGCATGATCACTTCCATTAGACAAAGAATCCTTTCTTGATAATGAACCTTCGACTTGTGTTTGGAGTGAAGTGATTTCAGATCTGCAGTTGTTAAGCTGTAGTCTCTGAGCATCTACCAAGTTCTTCAGCTTTCGTACCTAAAACATGGTCACAATTTAGTTTTTCTATACATTCTAAAATAATAGAACATAAGAAAAGTCAAATGTACTGAACCACCTGCAAGTCCTTGTCTATAACATCCTTTTGTAAGCTGTCTATGGATTTTGTTAGAGATGAAATTTCAACTTCAGTCAGTTCTTTGTTCTTCAGCAACAACTCTATATCATGATTCAGTTTTTCATTGACATTAGACAAGGACTCAATTTCCTTGAGCATGGCCAGTTTTTCCTGCATAAAGGCATTTTAATTAGATATGTATAGTATTTTCATGCCTACCGTTTTGTAATATAAATATGTAGGAATAAATTTAGGCTGGTTGACAGCCTGCAGTCTTTGCTTTTACAGGATGAAGTTGTCAATGATACGATATTTAATTTCTGGATAGAAATAGAACATGGGGACAGATATTGGCTTTTTCTAAACACCAAACTACTGTAATTTCGTGCAAGTTGCAAGATTCTATTAGCCAGTAGCTACCTTACATAGACACAAATTTGTCCATCTCTAAACAAAACTACAGAAAGAAAAAAAAAAAAAGTTTATAATTAGACTTTCAGTGATACAAACTAGAAGGAAATTATAGCGCCAGGCCTTGGGCTTTGCTGCCTTAGTAAGATGCAACAGAACTATAGTTTCTCTAATCTTGTCTGGACTGTGCAGGCAATTTCTGCTCCACTGTTTTGTATAAATGGCATAAACCAGGAGGTAAAGCAATTCATTTCAACTATCTTATGTATGTCAGTTTCGATCTTGATCCTTATTCCAGATAAGTGGTAACGATACCTTAAATAAATAGGAATGAAATTTTAAACCTAATCTGTAAAAGCCATGACATCAACCTTGATCACTATGCTTGGGTCTCATCAGCTTTTATACAATTTAATTTTCTCACAAAGATTTGTAGAAACAAGTAAATAACAAACAGCACAAGGATATATGAGTACCTCAGCAACATTTTCAGTTGAATTAAGGTATTGATAGTAATATTTGCGCAACGCATCTGTTACGGATGCAGGTGAACTTGACCAATTATCCAGGTTTTCTTCAGATACCTGCAGTAAACAGGAATTCTTCAGATCTGTAGTTTTACTGGAAGCATGTTAAGACATAGGATGACTCATCAAGATAAACACATTGTTGAGCATTCTGCACTTTTTTTCACACCATAAATCAACAAGTGTCAATCATTTTAATCCTACATAAATATGATACTGAAGCAAGATATACAAGTAGCAAATGTACAAAATATGTCAACTGATGAGGAAAGTGTAAGAGGAGAAGAACGACATATGCATTACCTCTTCAAAAAATGTCATTGCTGTAAGACGATACCCGGCCAAAAGTAAATATTCTTTTACAGCACAGTTGAGATCTTTCCTTTCATACTCTTTTAAAGGACCCAGAGCAGAGAGGGAGTTGTCTTTCTTATTCCTTTCTATATCAGTTAAGTTATTTAGTAAACCATCTCCATTTTCACCTGAGGAATTATTTTTACTCAAGTTACATATGAAGCATAACAAACCAAAAGGAACCCTCAAACCAGAAATAAGAAAACAGGACAGAGAACTATCTGCAGTGCAAAGTTATTAAGAAACATTTAGTTTTCTTGTATCTTGCACAGATCTTGATTTCCAATTTGTATCTTCGAAGATCCAATTTCTGAGGATCTTCTAGAAATAAGCAAATGGAACAGTGAATTCAGCAATGCAGATACTTCCATGTAATCTTTTCACAGTTCCGATTGCGCAATCACTCATCATAGATAATCACTAAGAGCAGAACACATTAAGAATCACTAGCTTTATAGTATCTAGATATCATGATTTATTTGCTGTGACATCCTCTGGAATCAGCCACATACTCAATCCAAAGGTTGGCTAGGTAATCAGGTTGTTTTTGCTAATGTTAATGTTGATATACATTTTGTATGTATCAAGCATTACATATAAAAATGTGTAAAACAGGTAAAATTGTATCACAGAATTACGAAAAAGAACAAAATTCAACATACAAGAAAGACAACACACAAATTAATAGTGGTTCACGTAATAGTGGCTACGTCCACTTTCACAGAAATTTTATTGAGGAGTTTCAAATTACGGATAAACCGTTCATAATCAGATTATGTGGAGGCAGAGGGAACCCTGCAATATATATAGAGTAACGAAAGTCTAGGTTATACTTGGTAGCCAAGTATAAGAGTGAACCAAAGGCCAAAACAGATGGCATATCAACAAAAACAGACAACAAAAATGTTGCCAACATCATATATTTTAATACATACCATTAGCTTCAATCAAGGGGAGTTCAGACTTCTGTAATTCAGCCTTCACTTTTAATAAATCTTCATGAGCTAGGCGAAGTTCATACTGACTGATGGCTAATTTTTCTTGTAGCATTTTTTTCTCTTCAAATAAAGTCTGGGGATCCGCAACTGATTAATTCAAGCTAAAAGGTCAGTTAATTTTATACCAGATAATAGGATCACTTCAAGTTTATCGTTAGGATAAAGCAGCAAAAGGTAATCAACTTGAAGTTTTTGTTAGGCTCGTAGATGATTGATGATCAAATAGCCAATGCAAGCGGAAATCAATATATCAAGTGAAACTGATGACTTTATAGCCTATAAAGTCATCAGTTTCAACTAGTGATCACTACCAATAAACAATAACAAAAATCATTACATGATGATGCAAAATGCACAATAGAGAACACCGAACCTTTGAGAGAATTGAAACGAGAGATCTGTTCGGGAGGGAATTGGAAGGAATCGGAGAAGAAATCCTTAAGCCTGATAGCCTGAGCGTCTCTTCCATCATCTAGAAGCTCATGAAGAAGCTCGAAGGCCGTCAAAAAGTAATTCTCTTCCAACAGGAAATTGACAACGCAATTGCAAAGAGAAGATCTCACAACATCCATCCCTATCGCATCTGCCTCTCTCATCTCTGCGTAGAGAATTGAATCAAATGGAATCCACCATTGACGAACTCTTGTCCGTGAATCGATGCAACAGGAGAAGACGAAAAGGACTTTGGAAATGTAACAAAAAGGCCTGTCAGTTTGACAGAAAAAGTATCGGAAATGGAAAAGGTCGGATTCATGCGCGAAAGTGGCATAGACGTGGGCGACACTGTCATAGACGAAGAAGGTTCAACCTGGAGGTTGAAGAACCATCTCATCATATTCATCTTTCAGATACAAAAACCGATTGTTAGAAAAAACTAAACCAAACGAACAAATGCATTTTAAGGATATTTTCACTAGACCGCCCCGTTTTGACACCATTTGACATAAAATCACCCACTTTTCTTACCGATTTAAAGGCTTTATAACTTTTATCCAAAAAAAAATCCTTCAAAAGATAATAAAAATAATATTGAAAAAAGGGAATTTCCGGTTGGTACCCAAGTAGTTTGAATTTTTTTTAAATTTGCCCAATACTCTTTACAGTTCGGTTTGTGTCCTGTGCTTTTTATATGTTTCCCAATTTTGTCTTATATTGTCCAAAACAATAACATATGTTAGCTTATCGGTTTGTAGACAAAATATTTTTTAAAAAGAAAAGAAACAAAGAAAATGTTGAAAGAGAAATTGTAAGTGTGGATCGGGATGTCTCTCCTCTCCAAGTTTGAATGTATGTATCTCCTCTCCAGGCAAACGTAAATCGAAGCGAACGTATATCCTCTCTAGGTTAGAAAAGAACTCGATCTCCTCTGCTATTTCATATTTCGTTTCTACTGTTTCAGATTTTATTTTTAGATTTTAGGATATTTTACACAAAAGGTGGAGGTAGAACCACACAAATGGTGGGAATAGAACCACACGTTTATTGAGTTTATTATCACCCTATTTATAGGGTTATGGGAGAATAATAAAGATTATATAAGATCATATAAAATAGAAACTATTCTAAAATAATAAGATAACTTCTCTAAATATAATATATCATATCTTCCAATACGCTCCCGCAGTCAAAGCGTGCGTACACAAACGAACGCTGAAGACTGGACCATTTCATTGACAATAAGCAAAGAAAACACTTCGATCAACAATGAGCGGTGATACGAACACCACTTGTAAAATCGATATGACCACCAGTAGATCGGTGACAACATTAGATTGATAAGACCACCAGTAAATCAGCGGCAATGGTAGATTTAGACGCCGATAGGTTGATGGCGTGCCTTAAGGCCGGCTAGCCCAATCGGACGAACTACTATTGTTCATGCCCGTGTTCAGTGTCGTAAGGTGACAAACCCAATAAGTCAGGATACGAGAGATCGAACCTGCTCTGATACCATGATAGATTTTGGTGGAAAGACCACACAAAAGGTGGAGGTAGAACCACACAAATGGTGGGAATAGAACCACACGTTTATTGAGTTTATTATCACCCTATTTATAGGGTTATGGGAGAATAATAAAGATTATATAAGATCATATAAAATAGAAACTATTCTAAAATAATAAGATAACTTCTCTAAATATAATATATCATATCTTCCAATAATATTCAATAAATTTGTCGATTTTAGATCTGATTTGAGATTATTAGTTGATGGTCATTGCTTTTTTATATTATTTCTAGCTTCGATTTAGTATAGTTGTTAATGCCAATTTATGATTATTAATTTGTTGAATGTATGTTAATAGTTGGATATTTATGTTTCCGTTGTCTGTCAATATGGGAGACTAAAAAAAGTGTTTTTATGCTTACATCGTAATTTAGATGAGGTAGCTTAAATAGACGCGGGTGATATCGATTTGTGTAATGAGTTAGACTATACCGACACCTTCAGCCCAGTGGTAAAGCAGTCACTGTAAGAACAGTCATCACCCTAGTTGTTGTTCATGGCTGGCCTCTCAAGCAACTGATGTAAACAAAGTCTATATATACCTATTAGTTAATCGAGAGCATCCAACTCATGTTTGTAAGCTAAACAAAGCTATGCTCAAGCAAGCACACGAGCTTGGTATATGGAACTCAAATGGTTTCTCCTTGAACATCAGTTGCCGATGCTTCACTATTTATCTATCAACATCACAAAGTCCATATATATATACCTACTAGTGTAGTTGATGATATAATCATCGTTGATACTCCGTCTCAAGCAATTCACGGCTCAGTGCATCAACTCAGTGAAAAATTTTCACTCCACACTAGACCTACATTTGGTGATTTTTTTTGGTCGGATACCTACATTTGGTGGTGGTAAACATAAATACGTACATTTCAAGGAAACACAATCGAAGCTTTCAGTACACTTGAAATTACGCAAATTGCAAGGAGCCTACTACTCCGCAAGACCCATCCTAGACTAAAACACCGAAACCCACAAATTCCATCTACAAAATACAAGCCCTCCTAACATAAACAAAAGCAAATACGAAAGAAAACACATTCCTATTTATGGGTAACGTAGAGAGTAACAGCCTTGGTGCCTTCCGCAACCGCGTGTTTTCCGAGCTCCCCCGGAATCAACAATCTCACCGCAGCCTGCACCTCCCGCGACGACATCGTCTGACGCTTACCATAATCACAAAGCTTTCCGGCCTCAAACGCCAGCCTCTCAAACATATCCGTCATGAAATTATTCAACACAGTCATGGCCCTCGACGATATCCCAAGGTCCGGGTGGACTTGCTTCAGCACCCTGTACACGTACGTCTGGTACCCTTCTATTTTCTTCCTCCTCCTTTTTGGGCCCACATTTTGGGCCGGATCCTTATTGGGCCTCTTTCTTTTCTTGGGCTTCGGCCCTTGTTGATCCTTGCTTGGTGGGCCCTCTGCTCTCGGTGGAGTTGAGACCTTCATCTTCTCCGGCTCTTCTGGTGGGCCCTCTGGCTCCTGCGTTTGAGTTTGAGTTTCGTCGTCGTCTTCTTCCGCACCTTCAATGGGGATGGTTCTCCCGGGGCTACGTTCTTCTACTTCAATGGTCTCTGATTCTTGAATCAGCTCCGAGTCTTCTCCAGCGGTAGTGGTGGCGGTCGTGGCGATGGAGGAGCGGGTTCTCCGGCCACCGCCACCGGTCCCGATCACCACCTCCACCACCTTTTTGGTGGTTTTGACAACGGATGAGATCACCTTTTTCCTTGGCGCCATTTGCTTCTTTTCTCTTTCGATTGTGAAACTGATCGAATATATCTGAGATGGAGGTCAGTTGAGTGTTGTTGGTTTGGGGAATAAATGGAAGTGGGAGTGGCGTTGAAGAGAGACACGTGGAGGACACGTGTCAGAGTGGCTGGGAAGTGAAGATACGTGTGGGTTAAAGAGCTGTAACTTGACAGTAAAAATGGAAAATCTCGTGTGGATCAATAATCTCTGTCGTGGATTGTTATCCGATATAGCTTGTCTGCCACTACTTTGTCTATAATTTGAAAAATTGCAAAATAGTGTAACATGTAAAGGGTTCAATATACACTACAATCTGCATGTTACAGATAACAGATGTTATTCTGCATGCTGCCAACAATGTTTTGTGTAAAGTAGTCTAAAAATATGATGAAAATAGAATGTGAAACAAATATAAAGAATCAATTATCAGCTTTATGTATTGCAATTGAACTGAGGCACAATCTATAGGAACTATATGATAATAAATGTAATAAGAGAAGGTCTTTTTGTCATAAAGACTTTTAAACCAACAAACTGTAGCAAATCCATCAGGCATACACACATTAGACCTACAAATCGGGTTTGGGTCGGGCAATACTTAAAAACTCTGCTCAGAATGTACGGATTGGGGCCCGACCCAGTTTGTCCGGGTCACAAATGTTATCCATGTCCACCCATGTAAAAAGCGGACGGGTTGTCGGGCCGGCCCGGATGGCACGTATGTTTTTTTTTTTCACGAAATTTATCGTTCAAAATAAGTAATATAATATATTTAGCACACTTTCGATCCCATTATACTTGCATAGTGTACTATTAACAAGTTCTAACAACAATCAACACACAAAAATGAATAAATTCAAATATCTAAACAACAACAACAAGTACCATTACAGTCAAATTAGTCGTACAGTCTTATATTACAAAACGAGTATAACTCGTCAAAATACTCCAAACAAACTAAATGAAAAATCAAAGTATGTAACACTCAAAATAATATAAAATATATACGGGTCGGGTTGGCCCGCGGGCCAAAATGTTTACCCATACACGGCCCATAAAAATACGGGTCAAGTCTGAACGGGTCAAACTAGTTGTCCATCCCGTGTTTTTTCCCGGGCGGGTGGGCGGGCTTGACGGATCGGCCCGAATTTGTACAGGTCTAACACACATGCATATATATGCATTAAACGATTGTTTGAATCTATAAGTTTTTCATTTCTTCTTACCTCTTCGCATGGCATCAAATTCATGACGATTTCAAAGCCTATACCAATACTCAAATTCTCATTCAACTAAACACATAGTAGATCCTCACAATAAATTTTCGATTCAACTTACATATCAATTTTCTTGTCTCAGTTTATCTGATTCATGGAGAATAGAAGAGAAACTAGATCTGATAACCTACTCTCAATCCAAATTTGGATCGAAATACAACTATCAATAATATACCTGGCGAATTTAAACAATCTTGAAATGCATCTCATTTCGATTCTATTCAATGGATCCAATTTCATATCCCGGAGGAGAAGCAATCAAATGGCACTAGAAGCTAAGTAGAAACTTGGATTTGTTGATGGATCCTGCTAGAAACCTGTTGTTGGAGATGAAGATCAACTTATTCGATGAATTCGAGCTGACTACATAATTAGGCGTTGGATCTTACATTCCATGAAATCAGAGCTTGCTGAGCTGTTCACATATGTTGAATCTTCAAAGAAACTTTGGGATGACATAATCGAGCGATTTGAGGTATCAAATGCTCCTTCAATATACCAGATTCATAAAGATCTTGCTTCTCTAAAACAAGACAATGCTACATTTGCTATATAATATGAAAAATTGAAGAAACTGTGAGATTAATTGATGATTGTTGATCCAATTCCAACATGCCTTTGTAAAGGTATTGTTAACTACAATTGTGAAATCCTTAAGAAAATTTCAGAATGGGGAGCAAAACTTCGTGTAATGTAATTTTTTATGGGATTAAATGAGCAATTTGAACACATGTGTAGCAATATATTGTCCTTAGAAACCTTGCCTACCATGAATCAAGTGTTTTATATTGTAGTTCAAGTAGAGAAAAAAAAAGAAAAAGAAATTACATGTCACTCTCTACCTGCTCATGATGCTCTTGTTGTGTCTCGATCTGTTCCTTATAGACATGCAGAAGGTGGTAGAGGAGATAATAAGAAATAAAAATTTGATAGAATGTAATCTTATTGCAAAGAAAGAGGTCATTTGAGAGAAGCTTGTTTTAAGCTTACTGAAATTCCAGATTGGTACAAAGATTTCAAGGGAAAAGATGAGAAGTCTTGTGCTACCACTCAATCTTCTAAATCAATAAATATTCTGGAATCCTTCATCAAAGACAATCCTCTTGAGTCATCAATTTTCTCTTCATCAGCTTCCATGGATCCAACTATAGTTAATGTAGTCTACCAGAAGGTACTTAAGATGATGATGGATAAACAATTTACTACCTCTATCAATTTTGTAAGTAGTATCAATCATCTTGTGAATGATGTTGTCAACATGTGTAATTGGATAGTGATTCTGGAGCCATTAATCACATCACCTTTTGCAAGGAATTTTTTTTCTAATTTGCACAAGCTTGACAAACCTATTCTTATTGGCCTTCGTGATGGATTTTGTTACAATTTGTTGGCTTAAAACCCTTTATTATAAAAAGGCCCTCTTATTACAGCATGAAAACAAGACTGCTCATCATCTTGCTACTAATCTTGTTTCCCATGAAAGGACAAAGCACCTTCGTATAGACTGTTATTTTGTGTGTAATGAAGTTCAGAGAGGACTTATTTCCACAATTCGTGTTCCATCATCTCTTCAATTGGTCGATATATTCACCATCGCCATGGGTGAACATCAACACATTTTCTTGTTCCACAAGCTTGGTCTGGTTGTTCATGTCCAACTTGAAGGGGGAGTATAGGAACTATAGGGTAATAATTGTACTAAGAGGGGCTTTTTGTAATAAAGGCTTTTAAGCCAACAAATTGTAACAAATCACATCAGGCATACATATATATGATTGTAAATGATTGTTTGAATCCATGAGTTTTTCGGTTCTTCTTACCCATGGGCGGAGCCAGGGGTGGGCTTGATTGGGCTGTCGCCCACCCCAGCCCAAAAATAGTAGTTTAGCCCAAAACTTTTTTGTTTAATAAAAATAAAAACTTTTTACTACCTTTTGCTTACTTTTCAACTAGTGTATTACCCACACTTTGTGCGGGTTGAGTTTTAATAAATACTTAATACTTAGAAATTTATATGTATATTTTTGTAAAATAAAAATCCAGAAAATAAAATTATAATCATTATTATGACTTTTAATTCTCTTTTAAGTATTTATCTATTCTAATTAATTATATATTTAAACTAACGAATTATATATTTAAACTGATTTGTTAAGATATGCTCGTTGGTAAAAAAAATCCGTAAAAGTTTAAAAACTATTTTTTTATAAAACTATTTATTTAAATATTTATAAACAAATTTAGAAATCAACTTCTAATCATCAATATATACTACTAAAGTAGAGTTCTAACCGCTGACATGGCGCTCCTAAAATTCATAAATTTAAAATTCAGCTCTCACATTAAAGCTACAAAATCTTTTTTTTGAATTACTAATTCATTAAAGTGAAATATAAAAACATCTATAAATCCTAACTAACCAAAAACTAAATATACAATTAATATATATTTTTCCTATACACCTCAAAATATTGTTAACTATCTTAAATCCTTTTTTTAATTTACATCAACAGTATTTTAAAACAATTTTTAAAATTCTTAAATCTTTGGATTTGTTACGTAGAAATTTGGATTTGCTGACATGTCAAAACATGAGTCAAAATATTTTTAATTATCGTAAATCCTTTTTTAATTTACATCAACAATATTTTAACACAATTTTTAAAAATAATAAATCTTATTTTATGATTTTATTTATTATTTTTTATAGTTTTCTCATATAAACTATGTTATCATCTTAAATCCATAAATTTTAAACTTTTTTTTTATCGGGTCGTTTAAATATCTTAATTATTATTTTTTAGATTTATATTATCATACATTAGTTTATCTGAAAACTATTTTTATTAAAAAAATTAAATTTTTTTCCATGCTGATTAAAATTAATATTTTTTAATCGAACCTTTTTTTTCTGTGATCATATTTAATATAGCTTTTGAATACTTTTTTTCTTTTATGTAACTAGACCATCATACATTGTATATATTTTACATTGAAGATTTAAAGGCCTATTTTTTTTTTAATTCCTTTTTATCATACATTGTATGTTATGATCAATCAAATATATCTTAATTATTATTTTTAGTATTGTTTTTTAGATTTATATTATTATACATTAGTTTATCTGAAAATTAAATTTAAAAATATCACTCAAAAGATGGATGATTCAAATATATTATCAGGTAATAGATAATTTAAAAACATTAATTTCGCATCTTTGCCATGGGATTCTATGTACTAACAATATTTTACTCAATGCACATGTATTTGGTGTAATTTCATATGTTTCCGAGGTTGAACATAAATATGCAAGAGTTGAAACGGGCAAGCGCGTAAGGACAAGGATGTGCATCAATGTTTATATAAGAAATAAAAGTTCCAAATGAAATCTATCAAAATTTTGCCAATAATATCAACATATAGAACTTGTATAATTAGTTTTATCTTTATTTTATATACCATATGGCTTTGAAATTTAAAATAACTATTTAATATTTACGGGGGATAAACTTTGAAGTGTAGGATATCCGGTGAAACTAACGTCGATTTATTACTATCTTACTATTACAATACAAAGGAAGACGAAGTCGAATATTTAACATTACAATTTGCAAGAGTCGTTACTACTCCTACAGGAAAGTTCAATAAAATTTATTATATTTTAAACATCAATATTACTCATAAAATGTTTCTCTAAATAACAAATTATGTGTAGGCGACCTATATGTTTCAACTAAGGGAGACCAAACAAGAATGATTTTGGGCATAGAGGACAAAGAAGTTTCCAATTCCGCTAAATCGTTGGTGTTTTTATCATATATGTTAATTGGATAGTTAAATTTTATTGTCTATGAAGGACTATTTCACTAATGTAATTCCTAACAATATTTTTATTATTATTCTTACAGGTTTTTGCCTAAAAGGACGATGCATTACAGTTAGGCTCTTAATAAACACTACATTATGCTATAAACTATTTATTTTTAGTTCAGACCTATTCCATTTTTGTCTTTTTTAATCAATTTTGTTTTCTTATTATATATGTAGTCTTATTCATTATAATTAAATTATTGTGGTGGATTCGAGGAATATGAAAATCAAAACAAACGAAATATAAAGACAATACAAACGCAAAATAAACCCATTGTTACTTAAACGTAAATAAACGCCTATCCCTCAACTTATAAAATTTGATTCATATACTACATGTGTTGTATAATTTCTCCTATACCTGAATCAATACTACATTGTGTGATGACATTCTGTTACAAAAATAACAATATTAGTAAGATTTTACCGCAATAAATATGTCAATCTTTCATTAAATATGGAAATTATATATTAACATACGATAAAAATAATAAAACTTATCTTTTTTCATTCTTGAGATGTCTCTCCACACATACACATCACACTGCAACCTAAAAGCCATTTATAAAATATATCAGTTACCACAATATCCTCCTAAGAGCTTGCTATCTTGCCTAATATTTGGAAAAATATATAGGACATTTATAGATTTTATAAGTTGTTATGATACTTCCAATGTAACTTCTC
This sequence comes from Fagopyrum esculentum, assembly GCA_033239045.1. Classification (NCBI taxonomy): domain Eukaryota; kingdom Viridiplantae; phylum Streptophyta; class Magnoliopsida; order Caryophyllales; family Polygonaceae; genus Fagopyrum; species Fagopyrum esculentum. Next base: position 22,174,053 of record BSUD01000007.1, read on the forward strand.
CTTTAATCTTGGAAATCTACTTCAAAGTTTCCTACAACTAACCCTAAGAGCATTTCTTCAGCCTGAAAGTTGGTACTTTACACTTCCAAGTTTCTAAAATATTCTAAATTACAAACCAACAATTTTACACCTCAACTAACAATTTCCTTCGATGGAATGAAAATTTAAATTTGACAGCCAAAGATCACACCATATGCAATTCACCGTTTAACTAAGCACTCTAAACATGATTACCATTATCCAGAACGAATATCCATTTGAGAAACCTAAAAAGAGTAATATTGTAGCTCCAGTTCTTGAAATCCAGTATATACACAATGTCTAAAACTGAAATTTATTATATGATTTACCATCTCTAAATGATTAGGGGTGGTTTAGGTCAAGTTGAACGGTAAGATTTTTGTTGGTTAGGGGTGGTCTAGGTCTAGGTCAAGTTAAATACCGATTTGTGTTTGTTGTTGTGATAGGTGTTGGCGATAAGATGAGATCACGAAATGTCCTATTAAAAAAATTAATATTCTAAATGAATAATAAATTGAGAAATCGGTATTTAACTTCCAAGATTTTTTAACAAACAAAATCTGGAAAAAATATTTTTCATAAGATCTCAGTATTATGTACCCAATCACTGCTATATATACATGATACATTAACCCTAATTCATTTGAGTATTTTTCAAGTATCGTTACTTACAAAACCAAAGTTCCTAAACAACAAGCACGTTGAATTGAAGCAGATCTTGGATTCAGAGTTACTCATCCACATGAATCTGAGAATGAGAATTTGAAGTTAGAAGAGGTGAGTTTTACTTCATATGAATACATTAGGTATATATATATATATAAGTTAAACTAATTACCTAATATTGGGTTGTTTTGATTTCAGGTAGTTGGATACTTGCCATACCATTGAACTCATACACCTGAGATCGACATCCGAGTAAGAAATCTTCATCTGGATATGAGAATTTGAAGTTAGAAGAGGTGATTTCCAATTCATATGCGTGCATATATATATTTCTTAAATAATATGGTAGTTAAATACTAGGATCTAGAACATAAAAATACAATAGGTCTAGATATTAGTGTTAAGTATATACCTAAAATTGTCATTGTTTATCACATGAACCATTATCTTTAACCAGTTGAACTTTCTGAGCCAAAACGAGTAGAATAATGCCGCATCCGTACCATCCAGAACCACCGAACCCACCACTGATCGGCCAGCCTAAAATAGACCGTTCCACACCACTAATGAAACGAAATGATTAGTACATCCTTAAGATTAGAATCAATATATAAAAGTAGAGTCCGAAGCTGTCGGTACCTGTTCAGATCCAGATTCGAAAAATAGGTGTCCAAAGCTGTAGAAAGAGGCGATATCCAGATTTGAAAATTGCGAGTCCAAGCCCAGTTGCATCTAAATCGAATAACTCTTGTCGGTACATATTTAGATTCAGATTCGAAAACGTGATGTCCGAAGCCGTCAAAAGAGGCGAAATCCAGATTTGAAAGATAAGAGTCCAAGTTGCCGGCGGAAATGAGGCGATATCCTGTAGAATCGATGTAGAGGCTTGGTAGAGGGTATTGCGAGTGAGGCGGCGGAAATGAGGGTGTAAGGGATTGATGGTGTAATGAAAACCTAACCCCTTTTATATATTGATATGTTGACCGGACAAGGGCAAGTCAAAATTGACTAAACTGCCGGTTTGTGTAATGTCACTAGGTTGATAGTGAGGAGGCTTGAAAAACATATCATCGAGGCAGAAATATTATCCGGTAACAGCATTGGGCATAAAGTCTAGCTTTATGGCTCCTTTAAATTCAAAATTTTCATTTAAGTTTCAAAGGAGACAGTTCCCTGTTATGGTGTGTTTTGCTATGACTATAAACAAAAGTCAAGGGCAATCGCTTGCACACGTTGGATTATATTTGTCTAGACAGGTGTTCAGTCATGGACAATTTTATGTGGTTGTTTCAAGGGTTACAAGTAGGGACGGATTGAGGATTATGATATGTGACCATACAGGCAAGTTGGAGCAAACTACAAATAATGTGGTCTATAACGAAGTGTTACGTAACATTGATTGAGGTACTTATTTTATAACTATTTTTATATATTAAATCGAATAATTTCAATTTATCTGTATATTGAATATAGTTATATATGTATAGTTAAAGTTAAAAAATTTCATTAAATATTTGAGGTTGATTATAGTTCTTTTTCAAAACAGGTGATTCAAGAATGCTCACGTCCTATATCTGTTTGATTTGTTGTGGAATACTCATTGCATTGTATATGCATTATTATTATTATTATTATTATTATTATTATTATTATTATTATTATTATTATTATTATTATTATTATTATTATTATTATTATTATTATTATTATTATTTACTTTGTTTTGGATATTTTTATTTTTTGAGTTCATTTTCAATTTGATGTTTGACTTGTAAAAGCTATAAAACTTATATAGTGAACACTCCTGGCTTTGTATGCCTCCAAATTAGTCATATTTATATGGTATGTCCCCAGATTAATCGTATTTATATGACGAACTAAGTCAACAATTAAGTGTTTTTTATTTGCTTTAATTACAAGTCCGCATTATATGAAACGTTGTATTTATATATTATTAACAAATAAAGTAATCTTATAAAGAACAATGTCCACATATAAACATATATATTTTTTTTAAAACCCGTGTAAGGCACGGGTCCTAAACTAGTTTATATTACATTTAGAAATCACTTTTTATAATAATTTTTTAGGCTTCGGAAAACATGGCGTTGACACGTGGCAATAGAGGTTTCTGCTTTAATAGATATAAGATTTTTTTTGTTGGGCTAGTGGCTAGTAGTCCCGCACCCCTCCCCTCTCACTTGTACGTAAATTTTGCATTTGTACATAAATTTTACAAAGACGTTTGAATTCTAAGGTATTTTTATATCTTTTTAATTTTTTTTATTATTATTTTACTTTTACTAATAAAATTTAATCATCAATTAAGATTTAGTAATTGATATATAAATTTACACCTTAATATATATTAAAATTAGATAGAGAACTAGTATATATAATTATAAAATAGTTAGTCTTATTATTTTTACTTGGTTTAATTTTTAATCCTGTACAAACTAAAGATACGTCGCTAGTAAAATAAATAAAATTTGATTACTCACGAAGTTGCAAAGGTAAAATTCGTCACAATATCGTTGTGTTTATTTTTCTTTTACTTAATGTACTAAAAAATCAATTGTTTATTATAATGTATATTATATTATGACTAAAATATATATATAAATCTTTTTTTTTTTAATTTTTTTTAAATCTTGTCCACCCTTTCAAAATTTCTGGCTCCGCCCCTATTCTTACCTCATTACACAATCAATATTTGAAAATAGAATGACTAAAGAAAAAAACTCAAGCAACTTCTACAAAAACACTTTGTAAAACCGTATAGTGATGAGATCAAGGTTGATGGTCCCTTCAATATGCCCAAGGATAGGTTCCCTAGAATATACTCACAAGAGTATGATAGGGTGCAAAAGGTTTTCACCGTGAAAGATATTTGGTTGGTTCTCGAGAACATGAACCCCCAAGAGTATGATAGGGTGAAAGATACCCACAAGAGTATGATAGGGTGCAAAAGGTTTTCACCGTGAATGGTGTTGAGCCAAACGGACATGATGACGGCCTTATAAGGACTTGAACTTGGACCATCGTGATAATATATAATTTTGCAGGGAGATGGTATATATTAAGCTATACATATAAACATATTGGGCAAATGAAAGATGATAGAAGTACACCAGTTTAATTTGTAATTTGTAAGTAGATCAAATAGACCAATATTAATTACTCAAACGCTTCATTTATGTGAAGTCTTTTGCTATCGATATTGCCCTTATAAGAGGAATAATTATTCATTAAAATTTTTAAAATGCTTCTCAATATCTTTAAATTATATTTTCACATTCAATAAATTAAACTTATTGTTTGTATCGTTTTGTTCTTTTATTTATTTGCCAAAAAAAAATACATGAAAAATTACTAAATCAATTCCTATTCTAAATGCTCATTAGTTTTTTTTGAAGTGGTACGTAATTTATTGAAGTTAAAAGGAAAGTTAATAGGAATTTGGTTAGCAAATGTATGTTGTGTTGAATAAATAGGGGTGTGTTGTATACATGCCGCCGCTCAATTTATTTGTGCCCACAAAAGTTACAAGACGTCGATAACTTTTTTCGATTTTTTTTAAAATAAAATAAAAATTAGACACTGGTTGATGGTGACCAGTAGGGTTGTGCATACGGTCCGGACCGGTGGATGCGTAAATTGATAACACATTGGACTGTACACTGGATCGGGACCGAACCGTTACGGTCCGGTCCAGACTGGCCCGATTCCGGATTGGCCCGATTGTACCTAAATTGTGCAATTTTAAATATTTCGGACTGGACCGGTTTGTACCTAAATTGTGCAATTTTGGTAAGGTTTTTCGGTCCAAAACCGGACCCGGACGGACCGGACTGGACCGGAACAGACCGGATATTCACAGTTTACGGTTCAACCCAGGTTACGGTTTAATACGGTCCAAAACCGGACCCGGACCGTAACCCGGATTTTCAAAAAACATGGACTGTAAATTCCGGACCGGCCCGATTTTGCATAGCCTTAGTGACCAGAGTTGATTTGCAAATTTTTTTAAAGTCCTCAAAAAGCCCACTTAACTGACTCCTCCAATTTATAAATTTCTTCTTTTTTTTTCCGTACAAAATAATGCAAGCTACTTAGAGGTCGTTCGAAATCATATGGAAGGGACGGTGATTTAAAAACAAAGGGAGATAACACAAATCTTATCTTTCATCGGTGGTGATTATTTTCAAAACCCTAGGCATATGGCGGCAAAACAAAGAGATCCCATCGGCGGTGGCAGTGGTTTCTCATCTTCCAAGCCCTATTTCTCCTCCATTCGACGACGGCGGCGGTTTCCCGTCGTTGATTCCAATTTGAAGTTTGAGCTGTCAAGAAATTTGAATCTCGTGTGGCTTGTTCAAGTAATTTGAGTTGTTGGGTTTATAAAATTTGTTCATCAAAAATAACATAGTGGAATAAGATGACCTTATGGTTCTCCAAACGAAAACACTTGCGACCCCTGTGATTGGGAAGTAGTTAGGAAAAACAAAGGCAACAAAAAACACAAAGATGATCATATGAGAGGTTGTAATAACCGAAAATTTTAAACTCCGTTTAAAATTCGGAGTTCAACCGGATTCCGATCCGCAGACCTCTAACCTTTAAATAAAGTTAAAATGAATTGTAAATCCTATCATTTTATGCGACCTTAGTTCACATAAAATGATAAAAGATGTAACCGGAGATATTTCCGTACCTTGAAAATAAAATGATAAAAGACATAATTTCGGATATAATCTCGAAAATAATTTTGTAATATTATTTCCGTACTTTAACGATTCCGGGCGTATAACTAGTATTAGTTTCAGCTCATGGTATTAAGGCTGGGGCAGCCCAACCTTGTAGCCCAGTTCGGCCGTCCCAAATTGATGAGGAGGAAGCTGGGCCTTGTGATCCACCAGCCAACCCATTCCTCTAATTTACCCTAATCTTCCCTTAAACCTAAGCCTAACCTAATTACCCCTCTAAACCACGTCTCTTGACAACCTCTCTCTTTTTTGCGTAACTTCACGCCTTCGCCTGCCGAACTACCTACCAACATCGACGCAGTCGACACAGCAACAGCAACCCGCCCAGACACCGCCGGAGATTGCCGCCCAGACACCGCCGGAGATGGCCGCCCAGACACAGCAGCAGCCTCTCTCTTCTTCCCGGCTCCAACGCTCCGCTACACCACCTCTACTTACGCTGCTGTACACAGGGAGATTGCCGCCGCCTCGAGCCAGTAGCGCAACAGCGTCGGGGTTGTTCCGCCATTCCGTCAACCACTAGTGCCGCCGAGCTTTCCTCCGCCACTGCAGTGGTGATGCCGATCTACACAATAGCGAGGGTCCTCATTCGTTGCAGTAGTCGCCAGCCAAGAAGGGTGGTGCAGCGGTGGGAGTGCAAGCCAGCCCTCTGCTACGACTTTGGGGTAAGTCGGGTCTCAGCCCTGTTGAGAGTGTAAGCAAGCGAGCCAACCTTGAGTCGCATGACTGGGAAGCGGGTCTCAGCCTGTGGGTGAGTCTTCTTTGTAGCCTCCTGTTAGTATAGTAGTAATGCAGAGGAAATTAAAGTGTGTTTCCAAATCATAACCAGTAGGACTTAGATGCAAAAGTTAGTAGTACAAGATGTGAAATTAGAGTAGGAGTGTGTGTAGCTGTCACTTTGGTTTGTAGGATGTGTGGGAATGGTTTTAATTTGTTCAGAATAACTAACAGTGAGTTTTGAACCCAAAGATCCCATGAACTGCTTGCCCAGTTTTTTTTATCTAGTGCTCATAAACTGTCGAATTGGAGAATAAATTTCGATACCTTAGATTGAACATCCACCGTTGAATTTTTAATATATTGTAGATGGAAATATGAGGTTTACTGTGTTAAAATTTGGGAGAAAGTTAACGGTCGGATTAGAACTTACGAGGGCTCAAAGTAAGATAGTTGGGCTGTTTTTACAGCAGTAGAAAATTTGACTAAGTATAGAAATTCTAGCTTTTTCCCAAATTTAGAGAATTATGTAAGAGTTATGGTTGAGTATTTTTGAGAGATCTTTACTCCTAGGTTTAGTATGTATATCATAGAGGATCTAGGATTTTATCTCGGGATTTTTATATCCTTATCCAAGCCGTGTATATGAACCCAAAGTCGAGCCTTGACGACTTTTGTGTAAACTGAGAATGTTGGGTAACTTTTATAAAACCTTACTAAACTTTTCTATGAGAACTCGATTGTGGACTTAGGTCCTAGAGGAGAATATTAGAACTAAATGATAGACTTTTTGGAAAGTCTCGGGACCAGGGGTAAAATGGTCTTTTACCGTAAGAGAGCTTTTTCCGTAATTCTTTCGTATGAGGTTGGACATCTGGATGAGATTCTGATCCACGTGCCTTATTTGACAGGCGTTTGAGTTACCACGAGTACGGACTGTTTTGAGACGTGTTAGAGTGTGTTTTGACTCAGGTAAGTCCTTGCGACTTACTTAGCTGGTTTCTGGATATTAGTTGGGTGATGATGGTTGTGTGTGAAATGTGTGTTATAATAAGAATAATAACTTGTTAGGACGACCGTGGTTATTATGTGTTAAGGCCCAAGTGTATGTATAACGGGCCGTGACATCACTGCCCAGCTCTGCCAGGAGACTGGGAGGTTCTCTATACCCAGACCATCCAGGTACACGGTGAGATGCATCGGATCCACTTCTGATGGGTACACGGGGGCGAAGGCGAGGTTTGGAAATCCCTCGTGTCACAAAATAAGTATCATTAGAGTGAATGACTTAAACGAAGATAATAAATGGATTGTTTGAAAGCATGATGAGTGTTTATTATTTTATGTGTATGTGTGCTATTATTATTCTTCAAATGTTTAGATAACTAGCTAATGGTTCCTCTTGTGGTTGTTTTTAGATTTACCGCAGGTTAGACCAGCAGTTGAGTGATCCGGAAGTAGTGGTCAGCCGGGTCTCCGTACTCCTTAGAGTGGGGGTTGGGGTTGTGTTTGTCTTTTCTTCCTTTTGGTTAAGACAGTTGTTCGTTCTTTTGTTTAAGTACTTTAGGCTGCTAGACAGTGTTGCATTCATTACCCTAAAAATACTATTTTATGAATTTCGGTTTCTTTATTTGTGTCTTGTTGCAAGATCCTAGTAATGTTGTTGTCAAACTGAGGTCGGGACCCATTGTGAGGTCCTAACCAGTAATGTCCCGAGTTCTGAGAATTCGGGGTGTTACAACATGGTATCAGAGCCAGGTTGGCAACAATGGCACTTGAAATCTTCTGAATGACCGAATAAGTTTAAGTAGAACCCGAAAAGGGGTCTGAGTTTTAAAAAGAAAATTTTGGTTTTAAATGCATGCATAGTCTGGTTGGGAATAGAAAAGTACGGCTGACCACCACTACTACCGCGGATCTCAGTTTGCTTAGTATGGACTTTAGGTTTTACTGTAGTTGGACTTTTAGCTTGTTTATAAAGATATGTTATATAGATAGGTATATGCCGAAGATTAGTAGAAATTGTAGTTATGTTATGTCCTTAACGGAGATAACATAATGAGTTTCTCACCCCTTGGACACATCTCAGTAGTTTTTGAAGGGTGTCAACGTGAGGATTAGTTTGTACATCTTATGTGCATTAGGGTAGACGAACGTCGGACAACTCCTTCGAGTTTGGTGAGGAACATCGAGACGGAAAGGTGAAGACTAAAAGACAACACCAACTACGATGACAAGAAGGGAATCCCGAGTCAACTCAACAGGATCAATGAAGAATATACATGAAAGTAGTTCTAGCAACGCGTTGGGTGACCGACAAATATATCAATTGGAAGAGACAACCCATAGGTTCTTTCAAGATGGTGTAAAACAACGTTACAACCAAAAGGGATGTCTTTAGAAAAACAAATATGCATGAAGGTCAAGGTGGAAGATAGTAGCAATCCAGACAAAAGACATCGAATCTAAGCTTACTGACGGACCAGAAGGTGAAAGTTTGAAAATAGAAGCAGAGCGGAATATGATCACTTCTAACCAGCTACTTGACGCCACAATCAAGATGGGAAACCAAGATAATCATAAGCGTAGGCGTCAAGATGAGATACCTTGTCCATCCAAATACGAAGAATGAAGGAGCCACAAAAGGGAAGCTTACAGGTTGCTAGAAAGTGGAAGGCATATTTCACCAACATGGAAGGGGTGTAACCTCCTAGAACACAAGAATTACAACAAGGATCGGGATACAACAAAGACCGGATTTCTACAAAGGCGGAAGTACAAGCAGCACCCAAGGGAGGAGGGTGTAAAAGATTTAAGCTAATAATACTAGCGGGTCATAACAGCGAACCGCCAGTGGACAATAACTCGGATACCAAGAATCATGGAGAAATGCCTACAAGTTATCGTAGAAGAATTTATAAGCCGTTGTTGGAAGATGAAAATACAACTAGACGCGTAAGAGTATAGTGCTCTTATAGGAGTGTAAATTGTAGGAGGAGCTAAAGAAGAATAAACAAAGAGACTGAAGGAGATATATTTCACAAGTATATCAAGCCTCAAAAGAGATGGAAGAAAAGTAAGTCCATGATGTTGTAGCAGGTCAACTACATCCTACTTGGACAACTTAAAAGTTACATGTGCGGGTTAACTAGTGATGGTTAGTTAACCGATAAGAAGAATAACCACAAGGTTATAAAAGAATTTTATCGACATCTAGTGAATTTATTTCGGAGATCCACGACGAAAATGGTGAAGTTAAATCAATACAAGTACTAGTAGCCTGGATGGTAACGTTAGATGAGTCCATTCTGATAACTCTAATAAAGAAATTTAAGAGCAGCTCTTGATGGTCGGTAATGACCCTTGATGATAGTAATGGTGGAAAAGGGAATTGTTGGGAGTAGTTACTTACTACTGACCGAAAGATACATATCAGAGTTAGAATGAAGGGATCCCTGTAAGGAGAACTAGAAGACTAAGAGGAAGTAGATGATTGGAAACATGTCCTATGTCTTAGCATCCCACACCAGTAAGACTGATGGTGCTCCTTCGAGAAAAAGTAGGGTCAGACTGTCTAGATTGACAGGGAAAACCCTTGTGATTTAAGATGTGACACAGAATAATTGGAAATTCCGAGGCGGCACAAACATAAGGAGTATGATGTAAAGCCTTGGTGAAATGTGTGGTCGAGTTGTGAGGTGATTGCAGATAGAATCTACAGGTCGACTAAAACAGACATGAGAAGGAGTAAAAGTGAAAGACTAAAGGTTGTTATATGGATCCGGTATCACACCAATAAGATGGTTACCGAAAGGACTAAAGACTGTTATTTAAGGAGAAATGGAGGTACTCCATGGAAAATTCAGCTGGACTGATGACCTAAGAGTTGATGAAAGTAATAAGACCAACCAACGCGGTTGTAAAGTGTGTACGAGAAAACTCAAAGGGATTTAACTATCTTACGGGGTGTAAATATCAAAGAAGGTAAAACGACATGAGTATAAGGAAGACATAATAAATGCGATGCGAGAAATTTGATTGGTGGGAAAATCATATGCACCTAATGTGTTGTATACAAATGGTACCATTGGATGTTTAATAACAATCATACCAACGGACTGATGACACTATGATGGATTTAGTGTAAACCAAGTGTATAACTTATCCAGTGAGAAGGAAAGTTATGTATCAAAATTGCGGGTTATGATAAATTTTAAATAAAGTTTCGAGATGAGGATGTCCTTAGGAAATTTAGGCAAGAGTATAAAGCAACTGAAGTTCCAACACAGAATGGGTAGTAATGATCAACAGACAGTTAGAGACCGATGCAGAGAAGAAAAATGTATAAGACGAGTCACCTAGTAGAAGAGTTCACAAGACAAGCTTGTAAGGCCAAAAGAGATAAAATGTCGACCAGGATATGAGGGTCTAAGGTGCATGGAAGGGATACCTACAATGGAGTGTAGATGCAAATGTAGACTTTACAAGTGTGAAGAGGTTTTAACCTCCGCAAAAATATAGGAATTTGAAAGAAATTGCAATGTCGGTATCAAAGAGTTGAAGCCCTGTAGCGGAAACAACGGAGTATCATGAAGGCAAGGTTGCCGGTAACACCACCGAAGGAATGTATATATAAGAACGGTCTTGGCGGACTTGAAAGTCCAAGGTAACCCCAAATATCACGGGACATAAGTCATCAAAACCGACGGTCCGTGCAAGGGGAACTGCAAGGGGATGATAACTAAAATCATCAGCACTACAACGATACTTACGAGCTATTGTTGAAGACTTGGAATGATTATTTAGGTCAAGATGAATGACCCAGTTGAGCTCGAGAAGTAGAGTTAGCCTAAGGAAACAGAAGTGTGGACTAGAAAACGAATTAGTGAAGCATGAAAGGATTAATCGAGCAGATGATGCTCACTAAGAATTTAACGCCAGTATAGGTATGAGAAGAGCAGGTCCGGAATATTGAGATAAGTCAATTATAGAGTGACTGACATCAACTGAGGACGTGCAAGTGTTGATTGGTATTGACGAGCAGGTACCGTTGAGAAGAGATATTAGTGACTGCAAATTTAAGAGATAACTTTACCGATGACTTGGAGGAATCCCCAAGTAGGCAACGACAACTTTCTGGAATGATCTAAAGATATAGAGAGAATCGGTTAGAGGTTGCTTACTAGTTGGTTAAGAACAGTCTACGGGTGGGTAAGAGAGTAAGGATTTGTTTGAGGAGGATCTTGATAGTAGTAGAAGAGAAGTATAGGCGGGAGTTGGGTAAATCATGTTGACCCTTAGAAAGACGCCATTGGGACTAATGAGTGTTATACCAAAAGCGTGGTAGGCCCATAAACCACAGATGAAGTAAATCAATGTTAGGTTAACTCTGATTTCAATAAGGAATTAGAGTTCTATATGAAAAAGTCCACTTGGGTGTGTGATTTGTTGGATTTATATAAATTTTAAAGCTTGACAAGAAGTAGGTGAAAAGAATTAATTAAGGAACGATCCGATAAGGTCACATTGAGGAAACCGGGTCAAGCGGTTTGTATTACAAAGAGCATTAGGCGACAGAAGTTTAAGATCATTATTTCATAATCGATAGTCGGGAACTTTCGAAAGGAAAAAGTTTTTATGGTTTGGTAGAGTCATCAACAGAGCTGGAGGTAAGTTTAGAAAACCAAACCGTGAGAAAGTACCTACCGAATCCGAGATACGTCATCAACTATGAAGATCAGAAAATTTAGCCGGTTGATGCTTTTGTAGAATTCCAGTGGTTTAGACGAGGAGCGGATGAGGCTACTTGGGAGACTGGGGAGAGTATTAGACGTAACTATCCCGAGTTCCTTGCGGGATTAGAGGTTACTCCTGTATTGACGAGTTAGTACTCGAATGTTGTGTTGTTTGACCTTTCAGGTTTTTATTGATTTGAGTGATTACGTTTTATGTGATACCTGTCTGCTTTCGATAATTGAGTAGTTGCATGGTAACAAACGAAAATGTTTAGAAAACTAAAATATACCAAAGGAAACGTGTGAGTAAAACAATGATTCTAAGTTTCGGGACGAAACTTCTTTTAAGAGGGCACTGATGTAATAACCGAAAATTTTAAACTCCGTTTAAAATTCGGAGTTCAACCGGATTCCGATCCGCCGACCTCTAACCTTTAAATAAAGTTAAAATGAATTGTAAATCCTATCATTTTATGCGACCTTAGTTCACATAAAATGATAAAAGATGTAACCGGAGATATTTCCGTACCTTGAAATAAAATGATAAAAGACATAATTTCGGATATAATCTCGAAAATAATTTTGTAATATTATTTCCGTACTTTAACGATTCCGGGCGTATAACTAGTATTAGTTTCAGCTCATGGTATTAAGGCTGGGGCAGCCCAACCTTGTAGCCCAGTTCGGCCGTCCCAAATTGATGAGGAGGAAGCTGGGCCTTGTGATCCACCAGCCAACCCATTCCTCTAATTTACCCTAATCTTCCCTTAAACCTAAGCCTAACCTAATTACCCCTCTAAACCACGTCTCTTGACAACCTCTCTCTTTTTTGCGTAACTTCACGCCTTCGCCTGCCGAACTACCTACCAACATCGACGCAGTCGACACAGCAACAGCAACCCGCCCAGACACCGCCGGAGATTGCCGCCCAGACACCGCCGGAGATGGCCGCCCAAACACAGCAGCAGCCTCTCTCTTCTTCCCGGCTCCAACGCTCCGCTACACCACCTCTACTTACGCTGCTGTACACAGGGAGATTGCCGCCGCCTCGAGCCAGTAGCGCAACAGCGTCGGGGTTGTTCCGCCATTCCGTCAACCACCAGTGCCGCCGAGCTTTCCTCCGCCACTGCAGTGGTGATGCCGATCTACACAATAGCGAGGGTCCTCATTCGTTGCAGTAGTCGCCAGCCAAGAAGGGTGGTGCAGCGGTGGGAGTGCAAGCCAGCCCTCTGCTACGACTTTGGGGTAAGTCGGGTCTCAGCCCTGTTGAGAGTGTAAGCAAGCGAGCCAACCTTGAGTCGCATGACTGGGAAGCGGGTCTCAGCCTATGGGTGAGTCTTCTTTGTAGCCTCCTGTTAGTATAGTAGTAATGCAGAGGAAATTAAAGTGTGTTTCCAAATCATAACCAGTAGGACTTAGATGCAAAAGTTAGTAGTACAAGATGTGAAATTAGAGTAGGAGTGTGTGTAGCTGTCACTTTGGTTTGTAGGATGTGTGGGAATGGTTTTAATTTGTTCAGAATAACTAACAGTGAGTTTTGAACCCAAAGATCCCATGAACTGCTTGCCCAGATTTTTTATCTAGTGCTCATAAACTGTCAAATTGGAGAATAAATTTCGATACCTTAGGATGAACATCCACCATTGAATTTTTAATATATTGTAGATGGAAATATGAGGTTTAATGTGTTAAAATTTGGGAGAAAGTTAACGGTCGGATTAGAACTTACGAGGGCTCAAAGTAAGACAGTTGAGCTGTTTTTACAGCAGTAGAAAATTTGACTAAGTATAGAAATTCTAGCTTTTTCCCAACTTTAGAGAATTATGTAAGAGTTATGGTTGAGTATTTTTGAGAGATCTTTACTCCTAGGTTTAGTATGTATATCATAGAGGATCTAGGATTTTATCTCGGGATTTTTATATCCTTATCCAAGCCGTGTATATGAACCCAAAGTCGAGCCTTGACGACTTTTGTGTAAACTGAGAATGTTGGGTAACTTTTATAAAACCTTACTAAACTTTTCTATGAGAACTCGATTGTGGACTTAGGTCCTAGAGGAGAATATTAGAACGAAATGATAGACTTTTTGGAAAGTCTCGGGACCAGGGGTAAAATGGTCTTTTACCGTAACAAAGCTTTTTCCGTAATTCCTTCGTATGAGGTTGGACATCTGGATGAGATTCTGATCCACGTGCCTTATTTGACAGGCGTTTGAGTTACCATGAGTACGGACTGTTTTGAGACGTGTTAGAGTGTGTTTTGACTCAAGTAAGTCCTTGCGACTTACTTAGCTGGTTTCTGGATATTAGTTGGGTGATGATGGTTGTGTGTGAAATGTGTGTTATAATAAGAATAATAACTTGTTAGGACGACCGTGGTTATTATGTGTTAAGGCCCAAGTGTATGTATAACGGGCCGTGACATCACTGCCTAGCTCTGCCAGGAGACTGGGAGGTTCTCTATACCCAGACCGTCCAGGTACACGGTGAGATGCATCGGATCCACTCCTGATGGGTACACGGGGGCGAAGGCGAGGTTTGGAAATCCCTCGTGTCACAAAATAAGTATCATTAGAGTGAATGACTTAAACGAAGATAATAAATGGATTGTTTGAAAACATGATGAGTGTTTATTATTTTATGTGTATGTGTGCTATTATTATTCTTCAAATGTTTAGATAATTAGCTAATGGTTCCTCTTGTGGTTGTTTTTAGATTTACCGCAGGTTAGACCAGCAGCTGAGTGATCCGGAAGTAGTGGTCAGCCGGGTCTCCGTACTCCTTAGAGTGGGGGTTGGGGTTGTGTTTGTCTTTTCTTCCTTTTGGTTAAGACAGTTGTTCGTTCTTTTGTTTAAGTACTTTAGGCTGCTAGACAGTGTTGCATTCATTACCCTAAAAATACCATTTTATGAATTTCGGTTTCTTTATTTGTGTCTTGTTGCAAGATCCTAGTAATGTTGTTGTCAAACTGAGGTCGGGACCCATTGTGAGGTCCTAACCAGTAATGTCCCGAGTTCTGAGAATTCGGGGTGTTACAGAGGTGAAGACCTAAAAGACGCAGAGTTAGTGTTTTATTTTCTATGGCTTTGGATGAATGATGTTGTGAAGGTAACAAGCAACATTTAGAGCTCTCACCCAATAAGAAATGGGCATAAAGGCATGAATTAAAACACTTCTAAGCTTGTCATTAAGTGTGTGTAAGATTCGCTCTACTTTACCGTATTGAGGAGATCTTTGAGGACACGAAAGCCTTATGATAAGACCTTGTCTTTGGCAAAAAGAATGAACACCATTAGTATCAAACTCACCCCCATATCACATTGAAACCTTCTTTTATCTTTTATGAAATTGTGTTTGAACATAGGAAGAGAATTGTAATATCTTGTCATAAGTGTCGGATTTGTGTTTAAGAGGAAACACACAAACAAAATTTGTAAAATCATCCAATAACACCAAGTAGTACTTGAACAGATTGACACTAAAAACAGGTGATGTCCATAAGTCACAATGAACAATATGAAAATAGGTCAAAGTTTTTGAAGTAGAAGACTGAAACAGAAGATGGCGGTGTTTGCCTAGTTGATACGAGGAACACATCTCTTTGGACTTAATAGACGACACGAAACTACTTAAAGACGACTTGAGGAATCAGAGTGCATGATCTCCTAGATGAACGAGGCGAGCTGTAATATCCGGAAAATTTTTTATTCCGTTTAATTCCGTAGCAAAACGGAATTCAACCCGTTTATCCTTATATGTCTACCTAGTCGGACACAATATCTCAAATTTTATCATTTTATGTAACCTCACTTCACATAAAATGATAAGATTTTTATAACAAACCCTAATCCATAAAACCCTAATTTAGAACATGACTTGTCTTTGACAAGGTCATGATGTCCTAGTGACAAGATCAAGACGAGCCCAAGACGAAGTCAAGACAAGACCATGACGAGTTATGACGAGACCATGACAAACTCGTGACAAGGCCATGCATGGGCTTGACAAGGTCATGACGAGACCAAGACGAGATTAGGACAAGGCCATGCATGGGCTCGACAAGACAATGACAAGATTTGACAAGGTCCTGACAACATCAGCCCACTCTTAATTATTACTTGTTTTCAGCCCATTGCTCTCCTATTGGATTCAACTATCCAGCCCACTATCCAGCCCTTACTTCTTCCTTGCTGACGGACTGGAGCACAACCAGGAGAGCCTTGTTTACGAGCCCAGTAACAGCTCCCTCCTTGCAGGCCGCACAACTCCCCTCTCCAGCCCAGTTTGGTCTTGCTTGTGTGCTGGCCCAGTGGCATTTTCGAGCCCATCAGGAAGGAGAAGAGCAGCGAGATTCACTCCCCTCTTAACTCCCTTGTAACGGCTGCTGAGGGGGCTAAAGATCCTCTCCTGTAACTGCTCCTTGATTTACGCAGAAACAAAGAGCCTGTCAAGCCGTGAACCACGTCCCTCTTTTGTCCGAAGCCAACGCTGCACTCTTCCTATCTCTCTCTATCGTTCAATCTCTGCACAACATACGCCATACTCGTCTCCCTCACCTACCTTCACGAGACACCAACGACAGGAGCCCCAGCCTTTGCACGCAACCCATACCAACGAACCTGCAGGACCAAGTTTGCCTAGCTGCACATGGGAAACACCCAGCCCAGTACCCCGGTGATGAGACGCCTGCAACCTTCTGCACGATCACTCTCGAATTGCTGCTTCTTCTGTCGACCCAACCAGGCACCCAGACGGGCTGCTGCTCCTTCTGTCGACCCAACCAGGCACCCAGACGGGCTGCTGCTTCTTCTGTCGACCCAACCAGGCACCCGGACGGGCTGCTGCTTCTTCTGTCGAACCAAACAGGCAACCGGACTGCTGCTACTCCCTCTGTCGACCCAAACGTGGAATCAAGGACTGGTTGCTTCTCCTTCTGGCGACCTCAAATGCAACACCAGCGGGCTGCTTCCCCTCTGTCGATCCAGCATACCGCTGATACGAGGAGCCCAAACCTGATCCGCAACAGCCTTGGGTTGTCTTTCTCATGCCTTCGAATCATAGAATCGAGTAAGATCCAACTCCGTCCTTCCTTGGTCCTTCTCTTTGATCGATTCTGAATATATATATATATATATATATATATATATATATATATATATATATATATATATATATATATATATATATATATATATATGTTGATGTGGGTACCCTTTGTGTCATCAATCCGTCCCTAACAGCCTTGAAAGATAGCTTGAAGAGCTGAGGCGTTTTTCTGAATTTTCGGAAGTGACAAACATTCAACTTCGGGCCCATATTTGGGTAAGTTAGACTTCTTCTTTTTGGCTAGTTTTTGGATATGTTATAGATGGTATTTCAAAGTAAATCATACTAAAATTTCAGAGGAATCCATGTTATGGTTTGAGAGATATGGGGTTTCAAAGTTCAGTTTTATAAATGTGCTGAGTTGAGAAAAACAGCATGGGATGCTGTTTTGTGAGATAGTTTTGAAAAGGCTTTTGATCTCTGTTAGGCTTGAATTTTTGATATGATATAGTTGACATCTTGTTGTAGATCATATTAAAATTTGGGAAGAATCGGAGTTACGGTTCGAGAGTTATTGTGTTTCAAAGTTGACGTTTTTATATATGTGCTGAGTGTTGGGGGAAAACAGCAAGTGATGCTGTTTTGTGAGATGATTTTGAACAAGCTTTTGATATCTTTTCCGGCTGAATTTTGGATATATTATAGGTAAGATTTTATAGTAGAACATATCAAAATTTGGGATAAATCCAGTGAGTGGTTTAGGAGTTATGATTTTTCAAAGTGTACTCAGATTTTGGCTAAGTATAGGAAACTTCAAGGGTTGTAACCAACTTTGAAATTTTTATAAAAATGATGGATGAACAGTTTTGAGAAATTCTTGCTCCTAAGGGTAGAGGGAACATCATAGATGATCTAGAGAATTGTTTCGGAATTTTTATAAGCTTTTACGAATTTTATATTTGAAACCGAAGTTGGACCTTTACGATCTTTTGGAAAATAGGAAATAAGAAAAGTGACAGTTTGTAACCAAACTAAACTTTAGGACTTAGAATATGACTTTATAGTCTCAAATAGAAGTTTAGAATTGAGTTTTGGAAATTCTGGGAGTTTCGGGACCAAGGGTAAAATAGTCATTTTACCATAAATTAGTACTGTAATTGGTTATGTCCTATTACGATCTTCTGTCTTAGAAGTCTTAGACTTCTAATTACGTGGGAGTGTGCTAATGCACTTATCTCCTTTGGCAGGCAACTGAGTTGCTACAGTTTACAGAGCGAGTTTGGTTTACAGAGAGTCGAGATTTATAACAGGTAAGTCCTTTGGGCTTACTTAGCTGACTTCTGAATATGAGCATGAATGATGATAGTGGTGTGTGATTGAGATGTTTATATTTATATTTTAGTAATAATTAATTAACGACCTATACTTGGCCTAAGAGTAACGGGCGGTGGCATTCTGCTCAGTTAGCTTGAGGGCGCTGAGGGTTTCTTTAGGGACTAGTCCACACTCGGTTTGTAGTGATGCTACCGGCGGAGGTAAGCTAGACCTACACCCAGTTGGATAAGGAACGGAGGCGAGAACTCTTAAGAGTTCTCGTGCCACAACTGTAAAATTGAATAAGATGAATCACCTAAATAATAGAAAATAAACGGTTGGGTGCCAGCATGATGTTTGTTTATCATTTTTCTGCGTGTGTTTGTGCTGTTGTTATTCTACTTATATTTGGATAGTTAGCTAACGGTTTAGCCGTGTTGTAGATCTGTAGAGATAAACAGTTGCAGAGAGATTCGGGACGGATGGTCAGCCGGGTCCACGTACTCATTAGATGGGGACGGGGGAGTCTTCCATACGTCATGCATGTTATGTATCTTTATATATGTTTGTAAGGTTGTCACATGTGTACCTTCATACCATTAAAAATATTATGTTTTTGGAAATTGTTTTAATTACATTTGTGCCTTGTTGTAAGATCTTAGTAAAGTTGTTGTTAAACCAAGGTCGGGACCCATTGTGAGGTCCTAACCAGTAGCTCCCCGAGTTCCGAGAATTTGGGGTGTTACACGAGCATGCTAACGTGTAGACTTGACAACGATGTTGGTGAATGGTGGAGTGTTTTATTTGAGGCAGACGCGGATGACACGTGATATAGCGCTCCATAACTTTCACAACATTGAATGTTCTCCCCGTGTGTAGGTCCTTCACATAAAATCAAAAGGATCAAATTGTACAACCACGTTATTATTAATGGTGAATTATGTGACTAAGTGAGGGGCATGTAGGACATGACACAAGTGTAGGTTGGGGGACTTGGGAAGGTGAGTATTTTCTGCACCAATCACAGGTATAGAACTACCATTACAAATAATAATAATAATAGACGGTAAAGAGTGAGAATTAAAGTAGGAAGATAGGATATATGCCGAGTTGTTCATGTGAGACGTCACTCTAGTAGGACATAGGAAAAAAGGATGTTGGCGAGGGTTTTGTGGTGACGGAGACATGGTCGGATAAGGACATGGCGGTGATGGAGTTCGCTAGTACTGTTGTCCTCTAAGTAAGGATGCGGTTGATGGTGAAACGTGTAGTATCGCTGTTGTGATCCGTGGGTGTCGTCGTGGGTATCACCGCGAGTATCACCATATGTGCGGGTATCACTGTGGGTGTGGAGACCATTCCTCCCGCGGGTGCGGCTCACGTTATTGTTGGTCTGAAGTCTCGCTAAGAGAGGCGGTATGTAACTAAATACCGAGGAAGAGATAAGAGCACTGTCTTCCTCGGTGGTGCGAGTGATGCGAAATTCCTCCCGACTTAGTATGCTCCAAGCCGTCAGAATGGACGGGAGTGGTTGTGTTTGACTATTGATGTTACCCGGTCCACAACTCCATATTTTGATGACAAATCATTGATAAATTGGAGAACAAGTCATGAGTCATTAATAGGATGGCCAACATCTCCTAGTTGGTCCGCAGTAGATTTTGGAGTTTGACAGTATATTGAAGTGTGAGATTCAAGGCGACAATTAATGAACATACTTTCTAGATCGGCCACCTTGGCAGATTGATTGTAATGGAAAAGCCCTTTTATCCGCAACCAAGATTCTCTGGCAATAGAACCTGGTTTGAGAATTGTTAAAAGAACATCTTCATGAATAATTCTACCCATGTGTGATACTATACTTTGAGAAGATCTAGAATGTGATTGCGGATATTGGAGACCGACAAAGCGGCGTGGAAGGTGCCAACGACGTGGGGCTTTAGGATCGTCGGATCCATTTTCCCGAGCGAATTGTTGTTGGTGACATAGGGATCGGCAGAATCAGGGGTGACTTCGTTCTCATTTGACATTGCAGGTGGAAGGGTGAAGAAACGGTAGAAAATGATAAATGAATTGAGTTCTAAAATAACTAGGGTTTTGAGAGAAAGCCTGATACTATTTTAGATCGAATGTCGATGATAGAGAATGATCCCGTGAAGGGATCTTACCTCAAATAATGAAGATATATATGACAGGATTGGATCTAAGGTTAAGAGCGTAAATGTACATAATCAATAATATATTTAAAATTGTCAGATCTACCGTGATTGGTTGACAATAATCAAGAGATTTTGACAAAGTACTTTGATTGAACGGGAGACGATATAATAGGTTACAAACATATTCCATGTTCTCTCTATAACTAGTGTATTACCCGCACTTTGTGCGGGTTCAATTTTAATAAATATTTAATACTTAAAAATTTATATGTATATTTTTATAAAATAAAATTTGGAGAATGAACTTATAATCATTATTATGATTTTTAATTCTCTTTTAAGTATTTATCTCTTCTAATTAATTATATTTTTAAATTGATTTGTTAAGATATGCTTGTTCATAAAAAAAATCCGTAAAAGTTTAAAAACTATTTTATAAAAATATTTATTTAAATATTTTAAAAAAAAATCTAGAAATTAATGTCCAATTTATATTAACATTAAAATTTACTTTTTAAAATAATTTATTAGACTCGATAAACATGACGTTGACACGTGACAATAAAGGCTTCTGCTTTAATAGATATAAGATAAGAAATAATTTGGAATTTCAGTCCTCCTTTAAGTTTTGAAACTTTCAAAGTCAAGCAAAGAAACGGTTTGAAATTTTCGACTCCTAGTGTCTTTGAAGTTTGATACTCCAGTGGAATGCATAGCCTCGGATTGTTAAGCAATAATTCATCGACAACGTACACATACTAATGAAAGTTGGGTAATGAACTTAGGGTATTAAAATCGGGTAGCACTAGTTTGAATAATTAGAATTAGAACTTGTATATTATAACTTGGGTAACACTAGTTTGGGTAAATGGAACATGTGTATTATAATTTAGGCACACTATTATGGATAATTAGAAATTAAGTATAACTTAAAAAAAAAACAGAATACTCGAGTTCAGTTAGTCCAGCTGGTAACAAGGTGATCCGTTTGCCGGGCTTCGAAACCCAAAAACAACCAGATTCTAGTATTTTGAATTGTTTATATTTACTAAATAAAAATTAGCCAATTAATTTTATTTTAATAAATACAAGGAGCCTACTTTGTTTTAGGTAAAACAAAAGAGTCTACTTAGGGATGTAATATGAGACAAGCTACTCGGACTTGACTCGTGTTTGGCTTGTCAAAAGTTCGAGCTCGTTCATTTTCTAAGCGAGCCAAATATGAACACATTTTAAAGCTTGTATAATATTTAGGAGCATTATTTTAGCCGAGCTACTAGGAATCGGCTCGTTCACTTTCTAAATGAGCCTAATATAATAGAAATGAAAAAGGGGGAAATATTTTAATAAATCGGAATATAATGGAAACAATAAAATAATTCATAATTAATCGGAACTTTAAAAATCATCCATATAATCTACTAAAACAATATACGTTGGCGCGATGTGAAAGCAATATTTTGAAATGGATCTCTCACAATTAACGGCATATTTTTTTTTAAAATTACCTTATTGCTTTTGTAACGTTTTTAGTTAAAACAAATCCTTAGTTTAATTTAAAATTTATTTTGTTTAAGAAAATCAATATGTTTTTTTCCCGTAAAATACATATTATCTTTTACGTAATTGATTTTATTTTTTGGAAAAGTTTCCTTAATTTTTTTTTTTATCTCACATCATTTATCACCTAAGGTAGGTAGTTTGAGAACTTGTATAAATAGAGGTTTTTAAGATTAAACAATTCATATATTTGTTGGCTTGTTGGCTAAATCACTTTTAACTTATCGGTATTAGCGTCGTATCAGACAATTAGTCTATAAATAAATTGCATCACAACTAATCTTAATGCCCTTATTATGCCTCGTAAATTTTGTAGTCTCAAGTCTTCCTCGCAAATCCTCTTAATTTCATATAACATATATGGTTTTTAATAAACCTTCATTTATGCTCCTTGTATTCTTTATCAGGTAGCTCGGTTGATTCTTGTCAGAATGCAAGGAACGATATGATCTTAGTAATACCTTCTGTCACACTACTTTTTTCTCTATTGATTGAGTTACTACTTTCAACTAGATCATCAAAAGAATTAAAAACAAAAACTGGACTTGCAAGTTGACGATTATACAACTGTATGATCTGAACTTTGATGGTGTTGCTACATTAAGATGTTTCTTCACCTTCAAAAATTGGGTGTAATATACAAACTGAAACATTCAAATCAAATATAAGTATAACCATTGAAACATCACTTGCAATAGTTAACATTTAGCATATAGTGTTCTTATTGGAATAAGGTTCTATGTGCAATAACACACTACACTGCTATTGACAAGAACGGTAATAAAAATACATGGTTGTAGAACAACAAAGAGATTTACCACTTCATAGGTAAGATTGAAAACTCGCTGAAAAATAGGTCAGATTCTACAACTATCTATATAGTAAACGACACATTGTGATAAAAGCTGAATATTTAAAATATTTTAATTAAACTAAAACTTCTTATAGAAGCTAAAGATCTCAATCCGTAACATCTTTAACAAAATTTAACTTATTTTGTTGATTGATGAATTCCTAAAAAAGTACCAATAATAATTTAAATTAGAAATGTAAAACAAAGAGTTGTGAGTCCTATAGTTAGAATACCTTAGAATTAAAAGAGATCCAAAGATCTTGTGAGTTTTTTCTAAATAGTTTTTTAAAATTCTAAAAAAAATAATTAAACATATATAAGTTAATCAAAATTCTACATTACAATTTAGATTTAGTAAAAATAAAATTTTAACTTAATTTGTGGTTTAGTAAAAGATTTAATACAAGAAAAAACATGACGCCGTCACGCTTGTTTTAATTATATTATTCACCTAATTATTTACATATTCAATTCTATCTTCTACTTATTCCCCTTCTTCCTTATATGGCGATTTTTCATGATATTGTCAATGGATGTGTAAAAAGCATTCGACATTGACATTCAGCCAAGCTTCTTCTTCAATTCTTCTAGGGTAGAGACTTTAAAGATATACCATTTTTGTGTCAAAGCTAGATCGCTGAAGGAATTTATGCAACCATTAGAGCCACTGGTCAAACACACACAAAAATCTTTGCTTGCTAATGGTCTTTTGCAATGGAACATTAGAAATAATGTAGTATGGTTTTTCATGCATGACCTTATACATGAAAAAACTACGGTCTAAGCACAAATTTTGGATGCGGTTTATACCCAAAAAAAAAAAACTACGGTTTAAGCGCAATTTTTTTTTACAAGAAAACACAATTTTAATTGCGGTTTATGCATGAAAAAATTATAAAGAAAGCGCAGTTTGAAACTGCAATTTATGCACACACAAAAGTTTTAATGAAAATCGTTGTTTTAAACATGTTCTTTCATATAGGTTGTGGTTTCAAACATTCTAATAATAATTAATCGTATAAAAGTAACATATTAATAATATCAACTAATCGTTCAAGACATTTTAATGATAATTAATCGTTCAAGACATTTTAATGATAATTAATCGTTCAAGACATTTTAATTGTTTGTGAAACTAAATCCAAATAATAACAACTAATCGTTTATATTATAACCGTTCATGAAACAACTAATAGTTCAAGTATATTGTAAACTTACTTGGATATGATGAACAAATTCACCAAGAATACTATACCTGGAAATAACGAATGAAAATGAAACTTCTTCACTTTCTAATAACTTCACTAAACTAAACAAATTTTGGTTGCGAAATGAAACATATAGGATATTCACAAACATTGAATCACTATCATATTTATAAGGTTATTTAACCTCAAAAGTTCATGTCCGACGAATAAAATTATGGCCGTTGGACAACATTTGAATCCAACAACCATATTTTGAACTTGACCACCGCCTAATACTGAATTCCTTTTTTTTTGGATGCCTCGCCTAGTGTTAAAATTAAACTTTTTGGGCGCCGTCAACCAACTTTGATGTCGAAATATTTCATCGGCGTCACAACGTGGTGAAGTGTGCACCTTGTTATTTGTTGCACGTAGGTCGGCCTGCATGAAAAGTTTCTCCAAATAAATTTTTTAAATCGAATCAAAGCGAATTGGTTCAAACGAACTAAAAATCGATAAATTTGGCTTACTCCACGCTTCATGTATCATTTTCTATTATTGATCTTGACTTATTTAAAACAATTTATATTGACAAATATAAACCGGGAGCATAATTTCCGCAGTAGTAGGTAGAGTTGCATTAAAAAAATCGGTTTTTAGTTAGGGGTCTCGACTTATTTAAAATGATCTACATTAACAAAATATAAAAAATAAATTTTATCCCAAAAATAAAAATAAATTTGTAAAAACTTTCATGAAACATTGTTACTTATTGCTTGCTTTATAATGTCTTATATCTATACTTGGTCCAACACTATAATTTGGAAATTTATGTTTAAAAATACACACAACTATATGTATAAAGATCAAGTGATTAGAGAAGCGTAATCAAATCGGTTTTTTGATCGGTTCGGTCCATACCCTATCGAATTTCTATATTGCAGTCCAATCCGCCCTGCAACGGTTTGGCTCAAAACCAACCAGTCGTAGTAATAGGTGCATATGCCAATGTAGAAGTGTAGTAAGACAATCAATTATTAGAGAATCGTCTTGAAATTTTAGCTTCATCTAATATCTAATAAAAGCATTAAATTCGTATTTTACTCGAGAATGAGTTAAAATTGAGTAGGACCATACAACCAGTGGACTCAGAAAACCCAGGCTACACATTTATATATGCAGCAGCGTTTGGTCCACACAATGCCACAAAGGGATCAAAATACAAGCACAACCTGTCTCCACATCAAATATGAAACAAATGAATTATACACACAATTTCTCAATTTTGCCTTGTGATTTTTATGAAGGAGAAAAAACAAGAGCAAATGGCATCCAACCATCACATACAACAACATTCCTTTTTATCTTCTTCTTAGTTTTGTGTATGGAAACCAAACTCCTCTCCCTCCTCATCTCCCCTGGGACACTGACTAAAAACTTCTAGCTTGAAGATGCCTGCAATCATGGATAAAAGAGAAGTGACCGGGAACGAAACCCGAACCGGGTCCGTTAAGGCAGCCATTCACATGTTTGGGGAGAAAATGATGCTTGAGGGTAACCCATCTTCATATCCATTGAAGAAGCCATACCAAAAGCTAGATTTCCTTCAGGTATGTCAAGATCCACTTAGATTTCATGTTTCAGCAGTTGTTATTAGGTTCGGATCTGGTGAAGTTATTATCATTACCCTAATAGGAATCAGTTAACTGTAAAATATTTAATAATAATAAAATAACGGATTTTAGTTTGTGACACAGAAACAACCTTCAAAGGCGCGAGAGCTGCACCTAGTGAGGAAGAGCATTAGTGATCTGAAAGAGAACAGCAAGGCGGCGGAGTCAAAAGCACAGGCTGACCTGCAGCTGTTAAAGGCCAAGAAGACAGTGAAGGAGCTAGCATCTCAAATTGAAGAATCAAGTGTAAGGGCCAAGAGGAATCAGAGTGAACTTAAGGAGCTCAGTGATATGAGCAAGAGCCAAGTAAGTCTGGCAATGGTGGACCAGGAGGCCGAGGATCCACTTAAGTATGACGAAGCAAGGAAAGAATTGGAGTTGCTTAAGGGAAAACTGAGTAAGCTGAGGGTCGAAATAGAGTTAGTCAAGGAAGATACTTCTAGAGCACATGAGGAGGCAGAGATTTCGAATGGAAAGAAAGGATCATATTTGACTACGGTTGAGTCACTAAGGAAGGAGATCGAGGAGGCTAATGAAGAGCAGGTGCTGGTTGAGTTGGCTGCAATTGAGGCTCTTAAGGAGCTCTCGGCCATTGAAGCTCAGAGGAAAGACGAAGCCAACAAGTACTCGTCTTTAATGGAAGAGATGAGAGAAAAGATGAGTGTTATGGTGGATGAGCTCAAACATGCAGAGGAGATTAAAGAGAAGTTAACTTCAGTAGAGTCTGATATTGAGGTGTTGCAAAGGGAGATGAAGTTGTTGAATGAAATGGAGCCAGGGGTTGGCTCCAACGGGAGCTCGGAACATTCTGGAGCCAGTTTGCAGGAGTTGTTTCTTCAATGGAAGTTGATTACGGAAGAAGTAGAAGAAGAGAAGCAACAATTGGCGTCCATTCGACAAGACGGGTTTCAGATCATGTCTATGATGGATGTGATCAGAAGAGAGAAGATAAGAATGGGAGAAGAGACAGACAGATTGAAGAAGTGTGATGAGAAGGCAGATAAGACGGTTAAGAGTCTCAACTCGAAATTAATTAGGGCAAGGAATAAACTCGAAACAGCAAGTTCAGCTGAAGAAAAAACCAAGGGAATTTTGTCAAGTATGATGATGAGTCTAGACCAGTTGAAGAAAGACATAAAAGTAGCAAACGATGAAAGAAAGCTGTTAATGGAAGAAACTGAGAATGTGAAGCTAGAAACAAAGAAAATTGTATCTGAAAAAGAATCAGCAAAGGAGAAATTGCAAGCTTTATTGCAAGAGCTTGAGGTAATTGGGTCATCAGAGTTAGATGCACTCGAGAAGCTAAAATCACTTACTGAGGATACAATGAGAAAAAGAGAAACTGTTTTACAACACAAATCCACAATTACCATTTCAAAGTTTGAGTATGAATACTTGTGTGGGTCTGCATCCGCTGCGCAAGAAACTGCAGACAAGAAAGTAGCGGCGGTGCAGGAATGGATTGAAGCATTAAAGGCCAGTGAAAGGGAGGCGAGATCAAAATTAGAGAGAGTGGATAATGAAAGCATGGAACTAACATTAAAAGAAGAGGAAGAGATTTACCAGAAGCAAAAAACTTTGACTGCAAACGAGTTGGTTCAAGGAGAGCTGCAAAATCAGAAGGATAAGGGGAGGAGCACTGAAGTTGAAGATGATAAGATGACTCCTTCAAGGAGGGCAAAGATGAGGAGATCTTCTACATCCCCGGCTAGCAAGCATATGTCTCCTCGATCCACGTCTTTCACTGTCAAGAGAAGAAGAAAGGTAATGCCTATAATTGCAAAGTATTATGCAAATATGAACATTCAAAGAGGTTCTAGCTTTGAGGAAGTATAGATTGTAATTGAAACCTTTCCCACGAAGGGTGATATTTTTATCTATCTACATTTTCAAATGTACACCACCTATGAAATGCAATTTGGAGGCAGTTCTCTTGAGTATTACTTTGCCTCGCATTATGTTTCAGAGTTTCAAGTAGACTTCTGCAGCATCTGATTATGAAATTTTGTTATTTTGAATGGTCTAGGTTCAATTGGGTGGAGCACTAGTCTCTCGGATTTTGTCCAGCCTAACCCGCTAAAGTCAGGAAATCTGTGTGCTAAGTTCAAACTCCTAGCAGCTGTTTGAATTACAACTCTAGTTCTGTTAATGGAAATACAGCTAACTTGTAGGTTCCTGGTTGCTAAACAGAAGAAACAACGGTTCATCTTGAAAATCATGAGAGCTAGACACTGAAAAAGAAAACCAAAATTGCAAGATACATACCTGTCTTCATCAATTCTTAGTCATGATATTTGGATTATTGGTGTTTGCCCTCAAGGTCAGGGAAAGCTCATCTATAAAAGAAAACAGACTACAAGATCCTATCTAATCAATCGTATAATCAAGCAGGCAGAAAATTCGTCAATGATCTCACACTTGCTAAACTGCTGAAACTATATAGAAAAGGAAACTGGTTAGTCTAGATATGTTAATCAATTAAAATGAATTAGTGTAGCAACACACCGAAAAATATAATAAAGATAAAATCGATTTGGACAGCAAGTTCTTCCATTCAAGCATGAAACAGACACGCGCCCATAGGAGTAGACACTTCATATTATCAATACTATATAATACATATCAGGAAAACCCCTGCTGCATCAAAAGTTCAAAGATGCCATTTATACATAACATACATAACAGGAATAGCATCTGCCATTGTGTACATATCAGGAAAGGCAATAGAACTTACTACAAAACTGGTTTTCCTTCCCAAGAGGAAATAACAACTTCAAGAATTGGAGGGCCATGTACAATCAACTTCTAACCTGCTTACTTGGTGCTTTCCAATTGCAATTGGGTCAAATTATCCATCAACATTGCAGTTGCAGCATTTGTCGTAGCTTGGCGTTGAGAGCCTATAGCTTGTACGGATGGTTGAGTCTTATATAGCTGACCATGCAGCGGGTCATCAAATTCAGTAGTTGTAGCACCGTAATTAGCACCATCAACAACAGTAGAAACAGTAACAGGTTGCGATTGACTCATCTGTGCAACCGCCAAAATTTGGGTCTGATGTTCCTCAGATGGAACACTAACAGATTGAACATTAATGGGTTGGGAAGCTGTTGGCCCTGTTCTGAACACCTTAGTAGTGAGTTCAGTGGGTTTAGGAGATCCGAGTCCATCATAAACAACTGGAGAAGTAACCATCATAGGAGAGTTTGAGATCAACTGAGGATGACTAGAAGAAAGACTGGTTGCAGTAGTCAAGTCACACTGAGCTTGTGCTTGCCCTACATGCATCAAGTAGACAGGATAAGAATTATTCAGCTGGTAAGTCGCCTGTTGTTGTTGTTGTGGTTGTTGTTGTTTCTGTTGTTGTTGTTGTAGATATGGCTGGTATGTAGTTTGGTAAGAAGCACCGGGAACTGCACTCGAGTAGTATTGTGCAACATATTGCGGACCGGCATGAATGTATTGGGGTTGTAGCTGTGAGTATGCCTGAAGTGTTGGTTGGCTTTGGGGCTGAAGCTGGGCTTGTGGTGTTGAAGCCTGTTGTTGCATCTTATCTATCGCCTGTGATAAGGTGTAGCTATATGCTTGCATTGGATTGAGTTGCTCGGTTGAACTATTTTCAGTCTCCATTTGATTGTTAAAAAGCCTGGAGTCTTTGGAGTCAGATTGACTCAGAGAATCCATGTAAACCAAAGTCGGTGACTGAAAGTTCGGACTTGTTGCAGTGCTATCACTATAAACATCACAACGACACAATCAGGATGATTGTGAGAATTAAAAAGAGCAACAAGTTCAAAGCAGGTTATAGCTCCTAGTATAAGGTTGCAGCAAGTTCACCCAGGGTTCTTATTTCTAAGAAAGTCATAGATTGTCAAGCAGAAAACGATAACTAGTATTAAAATTTATTTTTCCAACTAAGTTAGGAAGAAATCAAGCAGAAGAATAGAAGATATTCTGAATTTAATTATAGTTTGTTGTACTTGTTTCTTATAATCTGGACATTTTCGGTCCATATGAATGCCAAACAGTAAAAAGTCATAAATTGTCCCTACAAGGAACTAAGGGCTTGTTTTGTATCCATATCTAGATATCGGGTAGGGGTATCTCATACTTAATGTTTGGCATACAAGTATACGGATATCAATCTCATATCTTGATATACTCGAAAAACAAATTTTTCTCTTTTTTGACGTACTCCAAAATTTAGAGGTATGCATATCTTATATTTCTCCTCCCTCTCCCTTCTTCCTCTCTACAACACTCATTTACAAGAGGAAAATCTTCATAAAATTTCTCACTTTTTCATGTTGTCATTCATAAACTACAATCTACCAAACAAAGACATTAAAATCAATCTCATACTCATATGAGATACCATATATCGTTATCCAGATATGAATGCCAAAAGTGCTTTAAGAAAATGTTATTTAACCCAAAAGAATCCATGTAAAAGAAGAGAAACTTCGAAAATTACACTCTAAATTTGGAACTCCTTGAATCGTTGGCCTTGTAGCTAGGTTACGGAAACATCCTAGATATCCACAAAGGTCTATCCACAAAAGCATACAAGAAGCTGAAACATGGAACCCTTATATAGCAAGCATATGATTAGAAATTAGAGTGTGACAAATCCAATGCCATTTCAAAAGAACTTCCGGACTTTTCTGCGTTAAAACCGCATACTGTGATCAATTCTGGAAGTATATATAGAGGTTAGATCCAATGATTTCCTCACCTTTCGTTTAAAACCTTAAACCGAAGCAGTCAACACCAGTAAACAATTTTGCTCAGTAGTAAGAAACCAATTAAACCTTCCATTAAAAATCTGAAAACACAATTCATGAAAAAAATTCGCAGGGTATTTCCGGTACCTTTCAAAAGAATCCACAATGGACTGACTAAGCTTCAAATCCAGTCCCTGACCACTACCACCAATCTCCTCCCCAACACCAACCTTAATTGCAGGCAAATTGGCAACAGAAGTTCCCCCTGAGCGCGTCGACCCTAGCGACGAGCTCGTCTCGAGAAAAACCGACTCCGCACTCATCCCACCCGATCCTGACACATGACAAGGACTTGAATCAACAGCACCTCCCGATTTCGCCTCACTCTCCACCATACTTTCCCCTCCAGATCCCGATTCAGAAGATCTTTTCCCATCGACAGCAATCCCAGCACTCTTCAGCGCATCAAAGAACCACGCCTCAGATCTCGGATCATAATCAGCGGTGCTCGATTCAGCCTTGGAGGAGGCAGGGAAGATGAAGAACCTTAGCCTGGAAGGATTGGATGAGGAAGACGCACGATCGTACTCGTCCATCATGTTGGCAAGGTCTTCATCGGTTGCGACGGAAACAAGAGAGTCTAGGTCATGATCGGGAAGCTGGTACTTGAGGCAGAACGGTCGGCCGTTGAGGAGTGTGCGTGAGATATGAGAGGTGAGGGATGAGAATATGGTGGCGGTGCGGCGGTCGACGGCGAGGAGGCGACTTTCGCCACCGGCGTAGCAGAGCGCCTTGTCGTGAGGGCGAGGTACGATTCTGCCTCCGTAGCTGCAAAGTAGGCGGAGCTTTGCGCCGCCTGGGGAACTGGAGGATGAGGGACTGCTGGTGGTGGGGGTGGCGGGAGACGGTTGAGGTGGGTCCATGTGGGATGTGCCGAGTTTTGGGGGAACGGGAGAAGAATGAAGCGAGATAGAATGCCTTTTGTTTTGAGAGAGAGAGAGACGTTTGTTGGTTTTTGTTAAAAGCCCGCGAAAAACTGCCAGCGAAAGGTTAAAATTGGGAAAAATGCTATTTTGGGGTTTTTGAAAGATGGATTGAGGCCGTTGATTTTTCATCCATCGAGGGATATAAACGATAACCAGATGGGCCTTAGCTGGCCCAAAATCTTATCATTAACCCGATATAATGGGCTTTATCGGACCCGATATATTTAAGGAGACAAAAGTTAGGGATATGTAGTAAACTGTGTTATTCACCGTTTAAAGCATATGAGATTTTCGACCCGACCCCATTCCGAACTTTGCGTTCTCATCCGAAAGAATGCTTTAGGATGGACTACTTCTAGGAGATAGTCATCTCTTTCATTATCAACAAAAAAATCAAGTTGAATCGGAAAAAAAAAACTTAATGACAACCGATTTTTTTACAACTATGTACTGAAAACTTTAGGTTGGACCAAGAACTGAAAATTGATAATATATGACCTGAAAACCTAATCTATTATGTCGGTTTAGATTTGAACCTAAAAATTGATATATCAGAAATATTTAAAAACACCAGAAAAATAACAAAAATATCACTATGAAAGGTCCAAATATAGTCATTCGACAAAATATAAAATATTCAATAACGTAAATAGAAGAAAACATGAAAGTTCAAATCTTTAAAATAGTTAAAAGACTACTTATAACAATCCAACTTCAAAGTAGTCAATTCACCGATTGACTCTTCCACACTTATATGATTTTGTACCTAAACTATATTAAAAACAATTAGGAGATATATGTGTACATTATATCACAACTAATAAGATATAAAATCAAGACATATGACTTACATTCATATCAACAAAAACGGTTTTGTATCAATAATTTTTTTTTTTTTTTTTTGAAAACGGAAAGCGGTTAGGAAAGTCTGTCTTCTAGAGGTAGTCCATCTTAAAGCATCCTTGCGGATGAGAACACAAAGTTCGGGATCGTCAGAAAAGGGTGTGTTGGGGTTCGAAATTCCCAAATGGGTCAATCGGTCAGCAAGACAGTTAATTTCTCTGAACACATGCTTGACCTGAGCTTCCTCAAAGAAGCGAAGATCCAGAATGGAGTCGGATACGATCATCTCGATATCCCATGGACAACTCCAAATTCCTTGGAGTGCGTTGATAACACATAAGTTATCACCCTCAATTTCGATTTTTTTGATATTTAGCCTTATTGCTTCTTTTAGTCCCGCTTTTAGAGCAAATGCTTATGCTTTTATTACCGAGTTAAAGTTGTTTTTTTTAGCGTCCAAACTTATAACTTTACTGTTATAATTTCGGATTACATAACCAATAAACGTTATGCCCGAATCGAGTTTTGTATCAATAATTGATAATGAGCTTAGTATCAACAATTTTTCACATCTAAACACACACCAAATGCACAACTTCAAAAGAATCAATCGACCATTATTACGATTTTATGGCATTTCATATCATATAAACAAAATTAAACCTTTTAATATTTATAAGTTATACCTCCTTGTAGTTTTGAGAAAATCTATGCGTCTTCCTCTATAATGTCATGTCAACCTTTCATATTTGCAAGAAAATCCTGTGAACAAATTAATGATTGACTATCTAATTAATATAAAAAATAATAACAAAAATATTGGATTTTCGGATGGTGTTCATATGATTTTAGTATTCACTATTAGCCAATATTGGAGATTTGAAATATCAAAACTAAAACATTAAGGTGATATTATTATATCAGTTTGTTTCAAGAATCATTCATATCAAAAGTTTATGGAGCTATAAACATATGTTTTTTTTATTGGTGTTCTTATTTCTTTTTCTCTTGTTAGTTAAAGTTGTTTGCTACTCTTTTTTGAATGAGTTGGTTAAGTAGGTATTTTACGTACCTTTGTGCATAAAGTATGTATCTTTTATTTTCTACTAACAAAGTAGACACCCTAATTTATGTAGAAAAAGATCAAGTAGAAAATAATAAATGATATTACCATATAAGTGAATCTTCTCTCTCCTATAATAAATAACTAATTTTCCTAATTAGACAATAAAAAAAAATTATGTTGCTACGTCAAATAAGGAAAGAGATACTAACAACTCCTAAAATATCTCCATAATTAATTACGATCATTTAACAATATTCATCGTTTTTAATTCTATTCTCCATTTCTCAGCATAAAAGAACTCGGATCTTCAGTTCGAGAGCATCAATGGAGGGTTGTCGATGAAGATACGTCCTACATAACTCAGCAAAATTATGTAGTAAATGTGTATTCCTTGTGGATCCGTTATGAATACATATTTTTTGTGCCTTTTTACATAATTGTTATAATTATGTAGTAAGCGTGTATTCCTTGTGGATGACATACCTCGGAGTGTAGAATATGTATGCCCAATGCATTTTATGTAGCTGATATTTGTGTTTTATGTATTAACATTGTGTAATTGAAATTGTGTACGGACATTGTGTAGTTGAAATTATGTATAAAAATTGTGTATCATCAAAAGAATACAAGAAGTTTGCTAGTCTAACTAGTATAATGGTCAGGGGGTAACTCGTCCAGAGTTCGAATCCTACCTTTGGTCATATCCACTCAATTTTATCTTTAATTTTTAATTGTAAAAATAGGGTGCCTAGTTAGTCTACAAATTACAAAAGGTGTCTTATTTCACCAATCTTCTCCTCTTTTTTCAGTATTTTATACGACTTTATTCATGCATCATAGATAGTACATGCAATTGAAGTTACTTACTATTCTTGGTTTTCTTTTGTTTGTCAATGTCCTAGTACTAAACTTTATCAAGATCATTATCTATTGTAAATTAGGAACCCTTGCAAATTCAAAACTATCACATTTACTTCATAATTTTAGTTAATATATGAAAATCTTGTCGCTTTCGTGTTCTTGGTGGAGTATTAGATGTAAGTAAATTGTTTAGTTTTTTTTTCTTAGTAGTGTAATTCAAGATTTTATGGATTCTAACTACTTTTTTTAACATTAAGATTGACAAATCCACATTTTAGATCCTCATAGGCCGTAGTACAAATGTAGTGTTTGTAATTTCTTCCATGGGACGGATGCGACGAACATGATGCTGGTCTTCTCTGATAGTTGCTCCTTGCCGGCAGTGTGAGGTTGTTGGCGGCACAGTTTGAGCACGGTGGAGATCCGCACCGACGCTTCACCAAGTGTGTTCCCTAGATCTAGAAGGGGGTCATTGGCTTGTGGTGTCGTGTTTGTGAGATGAAGCCTAACAAGTGTGGTTCTCGTGTAGCGGCGGCGGCAATGAGCTTCCTTTAGCGTATCGCCGACGGTTGTAGCTTTTTTGGCGGTGGCTACTAGCGAGGGCGGTTGAAGGCAAGCGTATCCTGGCTCGGGGTCGGAGGAAAGGTGGCTGGAAATACGGATTGTGGTGGCGAGATTTGACACATATGGTGGTGACGACGACTCCGTTGAAAGGCTCGGTTTCCATGGAGAAGGCTTGAGATGCCTAGATTGGGTTCAATGAGCCCGGCTCAAGGATGGTTGGATCCAGATCGTGACGGTGAAGGGGAACTCAAGCAAAAGAAGAGATGGCTTGGATTTGGACTGGAAGGGGAGGTTTCCGGGTTTAAGTTTTCCGACGGTAAATAGTAATTTCGGCAGA
The DNA here is from genome assembly GCA_033239045.1 of Fagopyrum esculentum. Taxonomy (NCBI): domain Eukaryota; kingdom Viridiplantae; phylum Streptophyta; class Magnoliopsida; order Caryophyllales; family Polygonaceae; genus Fagopyrum; species Fagopyrum esculentum. The sequence goes on from BSUD01000007.1 coordinate 22,209,130, forward strand.
GAGTAAAGAAAGTAGGCGAAGGTTGGGGTTTCGATGGAGAGATTGGTGAATACTAAATTGTAATAATTCTAATAATTGAGTAACGATTACTCTTCAATTAATTCCCGGAAATCACAGTTTAATAGATTTTATTATATCTTTCAATTTTTGATAAAATGCTCGATCTCGAATATGATACTTTTGTCAAACTCAAACTTCCATCCAAGACAAACAACTAAAATTGAACGATCCAATTTGCTTAAAATAGAGATATAAAAACTCGACTATTACATATAACACCGTTAAAATAAGTTTATTCCCAAAACTTATAATTGAATGATCAATCAGAAACTCTTCGAGTTATTGACATGTTAGTTTATATACAAGGTCTTACATCATCATTATTCTCATGGTATAAGACTTATACACGATCCTAAAATCCTAAACTCATCATATGTAAAAAAATTCGACTCCGGCATGACACTGACCATTGCTCTCGAAGTCACAATTGACTACTGTCGGCATCCAAGGTCATAAACCAAAAACTATTGCAGCACAATCTGCATCGATGGTTGGCGTGAGTAGGGGTGTTAATTTGGTCCGGTTCCATTAGGAACCGTTGGAACCGAACCGGAATTTAGCGGTTCGATTCCTAAAATAATTTTTCTCGATATTTTTGGAACCGGACCATTTACATACGGTTCGGTTCGGTCCGGTTCCAAATTTTTTAAAAAACCAAAAACCGTTTCGAACCGTTTTAGAAAAAGAAAAAAAAAAAGAAGAGAGCCGCTTAGGTTTTCACTTTTCAGTTTTCTCACTATTTTCTCTGTTTTCAATCGACCCTCGCCGCTTCACAATTCTTTCTTAGCTGGTAGCTGCTCGCAGCCTCGCATCTCGCCGCCTGTCGACCGTCTCGAACCACGCCGACCCTCGCCGCCCCTCTTCACTACCTGATTCTTCACTTTTTCCGTTTTTCAATTCTTCTATTTTTTTCTCTTAACTGATTTGTTTTTTGATAATTAAGCATCCACTAACCTTATTTCTTCTTCTATTCAGTTTAATCCCATCTTCTTCTTCAACGGGATTCTTCTTCTCAATTTAATACTTTAGTCTTATCTTCTTCTTCAACGGGATTCTTCTTCTGCCTATTGTGTTTACACTTTGCTGCTAAGTGGTAACTGAACTGGTAACTAAGAATGGGAAGATTTGGCTGTAGAATACTCAATACAGTGAAGAAGCTTGTCTTGTATTTAGTATCCATATATATTTAATTTCAGTTTAACATTTTGCAAATAAGAATGGCATGATTTGGTTGTTTGAAATTGCTGGTAAGTGGTAACTGAACTAGATTGGATGCAGATTCAATACAGTGAACTCTCATTTTAATCTCAGTTTAATTTAATCTCATCTCTTGTAGAATACAATGAACTATTATGGATCTTAAAGGCCTAAGAATGACATGATTCGGCTGTTGTTAGATTGATACACACTTACACAGTAGCTTTAACTCTTTCATACACACTTACACAATAGCTTAATTAACTTTGACAATTGAACAGTTTAAGTGTTTAACAGTTTAACACTTTAACTCATATGCAACATACTAAATCAGTAATCTCTACTGGTCATCCTTTAACAATTTAAAAGTTTAACACTTTAACTCTTTCATACACAATTTAACAATTTAAGTGTTTAACGGTTCTATAAGGTTCCGGTTACAAACGGTTCCGGTTCCAAACGGTTCCGGTTCCAAATGGTTCATCCCGGTCCGGTTCCAAACGGTTCTCCTAATTTATTAAACGGTCAGTTCCGGTTCAGGAAAAACGGTTCTTGGCCGGTCCGGTTCTAAACGGTTCCACCTAAAAAAAAAAATTTGGAACCGAACCGTTAACAGCCCTAGGCGTGAGTCATGCGATTGAACACGCCCATGCCAATAACGATGCAACTTCTACATCCTCACATCACAAGGTCGAACTAATATCAGATCTACTCTTACCGACTCCCAGTGTGCTGGAAAATCTTTTTGAAAAATTTAACAAACTTCATGCTTCTTCCACCGAAACAATGTCAGGTAATGTATCTCTTACTTGGATAGCGGGGCTTCTTTCCACATGGCAGGACCAAGTTTCACGGGCTGTGATTAGAGGGGGTGAACCAAGGGATGAAGTTTATTTGTAACGTTTTTTTCATTTCCCGTTTCAAACACCTATTTTCGCCCATGTCTCCGCTTTGTCTTCTAAATTTTCCATATGGCACAACCGCTTGGGACATCCCGCAATCAAAATAGTAGCTTCTTTTCTAGAAATTTCCGCTATTGATTTATTACAAAATAAAAACTTACATATGACATTTGTCATTGGGCAAAAGCCAACAATGAGGTCAAACTACTAGCAATCAAGAGACATATTGTCATACTCAACTTAGTACACCATCATCGTTTGATGTTCTCTTTGACCGCTTGATACATTGTGAACTGTGGGATCCTTATCGGGTACCCTCTCTATGTGGGACATCTTTTTTTTTTTAACTCTAGTTGATGATCATTCTCGCATTACTTGAGTTTTTTTTTATTAACTTATAAAGATGAAGTTTCACGTATTATACAATTTTTTTTGTAAAATGGTACAAACACAATTTTCTAAAACTATAAAAAAAAAAGTTATAAACGGATAATGGATTGAAATTCTTTTCTATAAAACATTTTTTCGAAAAATAAAGGTATTATACATGTATTCATGTACTTACATACCTCAACAAAATGGTAGAGTGAAAAGAAAACACAAACATATTTTAAATGTGGCACATGTTATTTTATTTCAATCTAAATTACCATTACAATTTTGGGGTGATGTTGTACTTACTACTTGTTTTATTATAAACCGTACACCTACTAATGTTCTTAACAACAAAACTTCATTTCAAATGTTTTTCAATGAAAAAAAAAATACGTGTCTTTACGTTGTTTTGGATGCCTAGCTTATGCGTCAAGTTTACCCAAAGAATCGAATAAACTTGAATCCCGAAGTCAAAAATGCATTTTTATTGGTTATCCGTTTAATCAAAAAGTGAAAGTTAAATGATCTCGACTCAAAAATATATGTTATATCCAGAGATGTCTATTTTTATGAACATATTTTTTTTCTATTTTCAACTAATTCACTTTCGTCAAACTTTGACAAAAATTTTCACATTCAATTAGTATATGATTCCTTCAATCTTGCTCCTAATATAACGTCAATCATCTAACTCCTAATTTACTTTCAACGGTTAACCCTAATGCATCTAATCATTCGATCATTAGGGATAACCCCCTTTTCTCAAAATTTGTGCATCCTTCTCTTCCAAAAGATGAAGTTTGATGTTCTCTTTGACCGATTGATGCATTGTGATCTATGGGATCCTTATCGGGCACCCTCTCTATGTGGGACACCTTTTTTTTTTTTTTAACTCTAGTTGATGATCATTCTCGCATTATTTGAGTTTTTTTTATTAACTTATAAAGATGAAGTTTCACGTATTATACAATTTTTTTTGTAAAATGGTACAAACACAGTTTTCTAAAACAATAAAAAAAAGTTTCAAACGGATAATGGATTGAAATTCTTTTCTTTAAAACATGTTTTCGAAAATCAAGGCATTATACATGTATTCATGTACTTGCATACCTCAACAAAATGGTAGAGTGAAAAGAAAATACCGACATATTTTAAATGTGGCACATGTTATTTTATTTTAATCCAATTTACCATTATAATTTTGGGGTGATGCTATACTTACTACTTGTTTCATTATAAACCGTACACCTACTAATGTTCTTAACAACAAAACTTCATTTAAAATGTTTTTCAATGAAAAACCAAAATACGTGTCTTTACGTGTTTTTGGATGCCTAGCCCTTATGCGTCAGTTTTACCCAAAGAATCGAATAAACTTGATCCTGGAGTCAAAAATGCATTTTTGTTGGCTGTCCGTTTAATCAAAAATGTGAAAATTAAATGATCTCGATTAAAAAATATACGTTATATCCATAGATATCTATTTTTATGAACATGTTTTTCCATTTTCAACTAATTCACTTTCGTCAGACTTTGACAAAAAATTTCACACTCAATTAGTATATGATGCATTTAATTTTGCTCCTAATTTAACGTCAAATCATCTAACTCCTAATTTACTTTCAACGGTCAACCCTAATGCATCTAATCATTTGGTCTCTAGGGATAACCCCCTTTTCTCGGAATTTGTGCCTCCTCTTCCAAATCGATTCAAGATAATATTCAATCTCCCATTAGTTCTCCTCACTTAATTGATGATCAATCTTCTCCCGATTTGTTAGTGAGGTCGTAAAATTGTGTCCAGATGCACGATCATCTCTCGCTCCCACATATTGTGATTCCGCCGGATCCCTTACCTTCCTCTAATATCGATATGTTGCCTCTTCCGCCCATCCTGCCTTCGGATATTCTCAATTCATCTGAAGATCAATCGTCTTTATCTCCTACACTTAATCAACTCGATCCTCCCGATCCAATACCCACATATCCAAGATTCTTCCCAAAATCAAACAACACAACAACATTCCGTTCAACGAATGACTGGAATACCTATTCCTAACTCAAAATACACAGATTACCTTTGCAACAATGTACACAAATATGATACTATCCAAGGTTCATTCGATTCTAGTCGGTCGACAAGTAATGTATTATATCCTTTGTCAAAATATCTTGATTTTTCTCATCTCTCTTCTTCATTTTTGTGCTATGTTAAGGTTATTGATAGTATTCAAGATTCAACATCGTACAAACAAATTGTTCAATATCAACACTGGCGAGACACTATGAGTTTCTATATCGCAACCTTAGAATGCAATAATAGATGGACGGTGGTACTCTTCCTCCAGATAAGAAAACCATAGAATATAAATGTGTATTCAAGACAAAGCTTAAGGCCGACGAAACCATAAACAACACAAGGCGTGCCTGGTGGCTCCCGGATACCATAAAAACAAGGTATCGATCACAATGAAACTTTCGCACTTGTTGCTAAGCTTGTATTTGTGAAAACTCTCCTTGCAGTAGCCTCGATAAACCGTTAGGAACTTCATCAAATCGATGTCTATAATGAATTTATTCACGGGGATCTCCAGGATGATGTGTACATGAAGCCACCGCCAGGATTCTACACGTCAAACTCGTCTCTTATTTGTAACTTACGGAAGTCTATTTACGGTCTAAAGCATTCCCCTCGCAATTGGTTCTCAAAATTAAGTATGAACCTCAAACACCTTGGGTTTGTCCAGTCATACGCGGATTACTCTTTCTTTTGTAATTCCGATTATGCATCTTGTCTGTTAACTCGTCGTTCTCTAACTGTTTTTTTATTTGTATTGACGACTCACCAATTTCTTGGAAAACAAAGAAGCAAATGACGGTCTCTAGATCAGCTGCCGAAGTTGAATATAGAGTCATGGCTACAACTACTTGTGAGATCAAATTAGATAAAGTCACTCCTATTTCCCCTTGGTATTGTTCATTATCAACCAATCAAGTTATGGTTGGACAATCAAGCTGCCCTTCCCATTTGCCGCTAAACATTCGATCAGAACATCAACTAGCCGACATTCTCACAAACTCAAATTTCATTATTTACTACGCAAGTTGGGATTCGTGATATTCGTGCGGCAACTTGAGGAGGAGCCTTAAAGGATCCCTAGATTAGGGTTATTGCATGTATGTTTTATATTATTATATATATATTATTTACGACGTACGTTTAAGGTTACTGTTACTAGTATTTTCCACATTACATTTTCCTAGTTGTATATATATATATATATGCAATATTATCTTATCAAGAGTGCAATACACTTTACACTTTCAAATATCAATTCCTTCGCTAAGCTGCATTCTGTTAAATTCTTTCTTGTAATAGTCATGATCAATCATTGGGAACTCCATCAAATAGACATTTACAACCTCACGTGGAACAACAAGAAGACGTTTACACGACGATACCCCCAGGGGTACGACACACCGATCCATCGCATGTATGTGATTTACGCATCCATTTATGGACTTAAACAATCTCATCGGATTTGGTTTGTCAAATTAAGTGCAACACACAAGTATGTTGGTTTTGTTCAATCTTACAATCGTCTATGTATGATTATTTATATTATTATTATTATTATTTATTTATGTAGATGTCATTAATATTACCGGTAATAATCCCACTTTGATTACTCGTTCTATAAACTATCTTCATTCTTGTTTTCATATGAAAGTTTTAGGAAAATTTTGTTTTCTCTCGGTATTGAAGCACTCCGCACGGTTTATTTCTTTCTCAGAGAATATATACGTTGGATATTTAAACTAAATATGGAATTGTAGTATCTTGCCCAACTACTTTCACGATTGAACCCGGTCACACACTTTTCTTAGATACACATCCGGCGTGTTCCGATAGAATGTTATTGGCGCCTAATCGGTCGGTTAATATATCTAACAATCACGCGTATAGATTTAATTATTCGGTTCATATTTTGTCCTAGTGTTTACAGAAAATAGAGTGTTCTCCATTGACAGATGGGATTCGAGTTCTTCGGTATCTTAAGTCTAATCCTAGACAAAGTATTTTATTCTCTAACTCTAGTTCTTTACAAATGCATGCTTTTTATGATGGATTATGCATCATTTTCTATAAGTTGTCATACTATAACTGAGTTCTTTCTCTTTCTTGGCGAGTCTCCAATTTCGTGGAAAACTAACAAGCAAACTATAGTGTATAGATCCTCAACAAAAGCGAAATATCGTGTCATGACTACAACATGCGAGGTCAAATGAATCAAATCCCTTATGTTTTCCTTGTATGTTATCCACCGGCAACCGACCAACCTTTGACGCAATAATGAAGCAACCCTACATATTGTGTCAAATCCGGTCTATCTTGAACGAACCAAACGCATAAAGGTCGATTGTAGTGTCATTTGTGATGAAGTTCAAAAATACGTCATGTGTATCCTACATGTTCGATATGAAAATCAATTGGCAAATATTATCACCAAGGTCGTTAGTCAATACAATTTCACTATTTACTATGCAAGTTGGCATTAGAGATATTCATCTCCAACTTGAGGGGGATTGACAATGATTTCTAGATTAGAGCTATTATCCTTATCTGTATATATTATGTATTTTACGGTTTTTCAAAGTTAGTGTTAACGTTATTATATTTTGATGTATTTTGCTTCTCTAGTATATATATATATACACACATGTAGAGTTAAAGCTATTACAATATATTTTGTTTTAAAACTTGTTGCAACCAATTGATATTTTTCGTTTTTAAATCGTATGAATTGTTTTTCAAACACAATTATTGTTTAAAAAGTTTTTGTTGATTATCTATGTGATTGTTGAATATATAGAAAAAGGTTTTTTCAAGTTGAAGTTGTTGAAGACATATATACGTTCTACAATGACACGAGAGACTTATGACTCATTAGGTTTCAACTTCGAAAACAGAACGGAAACATATGTAATCCATTTATATGTCATTGCTCATTCATAAAGTTTTATCCATAGGGTGATGCTTTTTTTTTTTCATTTTTCATGCAAAATGTATTTTCATTCCCTATGTTGTTTTCCTAAAGGTATCAAAATTAATCAAATTCTACGATAATTACAATAAAATACAATAAATTATTCTAAAAAAATTCATGAACATGGGTAGACGTATGAATTAGATTAATTTTCATTTCATTTCCGGAGTTGCAACCAAACGGAAGCTTAATGTATTGACTTTGTTATCAATAGAGAATGATTTTTTGGAAAATGTGGATTGTGAGGAGTTGATTGAATGATTTATTTCAAACAATGGTAGGATGATTTTACTCTTTAAATAGCAATATAGGTATTTCTATTTGAGGATTATTTGACATAAAAATATGATAATATGAAATAATATTGTGTGTACATATTTACTTACCATCTAGGTTTTCTAGCATTATTACATTTTCTTAGTTTAACGTTACTATTATAGGCAATATTGTATATATGTTATATTATTATACCAATAAAGCAAGTCATTTTGGATACATTTATAAGAATTATATTATTACATTGTATCAGACTTGAAATTATCCCCAAACAAAACACGTTCCGCAAAACTGAAGCATGGTCGCTCTTGAAACAACAAATCCTTGTTACCTACAAGGACAAACTTTTCCAAATGGAAAAGGAATTTGATGAATGCTTTCCGAGCCAAACGAAAGCTTGGTTTCATTGATGGTTCAATCAAATGTCCAGATGAGACATCTTTGGATTTTCAACACAATGGTCCCGTTAACTCGATGCTAGTCGGCTGGATTCTAGAAACAACGGATCCATCTAGTCGTTCCACGGTGTCAAATCTAGAAACCGCTCGCGACTTATGGATCGAACTAGAGCAACGTTATTCCATAGGTAACGGACCACGAATCTTGAAGCTGCTTATGGATATCAATCAATGCTGACAACAAGGACAATCCGTCTCTTTATGTTACGGAAGATTCCACCGTATGTGGGACGAACTCAACGCATCACTTCCGTCATCAACGATGATTTGCACTCCATGATCAAATATACTTGCTACGGAACGAGAGGAAGAACGAACTCATCAATTCATTATCGGATTAGATGATTCGTATCAAACTCTACGTTATAGTATCATATTTAAAGAGGTATTACCAACAATGAATAAAGTTTATTCATTAACAATTCAAGAGGAGTGCACTCACATGACATCCAAGGAAATCGAAACTCGAACGGATTCTATGGCCATGACGGCTTGATCCTCAAACTCTACGTTATAGTATCATATTTGCGATATTTTCATTGTAACAAAACAGGCCACATAAAGGATCAATCTTTCAAAATTGTCGGTTATCCATAATGGTGGAATAACGGCAAAGGCAAAGACGGTACCAACGGCGCAATATCTCGACAATCTTCAGCAGCGTCCTCTATTGTAGTCAACCCCCGATCTATAGGGAAACCTCCTGGAGTTCTGGCGTCCAGTAACACAGTTCAAGCTGGACTCGTCTCAACTATTGTGGATGCACCAATTACGCACTAGAACCGAATGCAACTTGTGGTTGAAATAACATATGCACAACGGACTAACTTGTTGGAAAATTTTAAACAATTTCATGCAACATTAAATAAGTCAATGTCAGGTATTATTGAATCTAATTTTTGGATTTTAGATAGTGGAGCATCTTTCCATATGACGGGCAATGTTAATTTATGTTCTAATTTAAAAACAGGTAATACCTATGTTATAAAATTACCTAACGGATTGTTGCAAAACGCTACTCAAGCGGAAACTATTAATCTAGTCAAAAATTTCACCTTACTAATGTTTTATATGCTCCCGGATTAAAATGTAATATATATCGCTAGTTTGTCTAGCTAATGATTTTAATTACAAAGTGATATTAACATCGAAATTATGTATGATTTAAGACCTAGCTTCGCGGATGCTGATTGAAGCGGGTGAACCTAAGGATGAAGTGTATTGCCTATGTTTTTTAAATTTAAAACGTATGGGTCATCCGTAGTTTGTGTTTATAAATTTGGATAAGAATAATATTATTTTATGTACCTCTAAAAATGTCCATTGCGATATTTGTCATAGGGAAAAACAAACTCGTTTGCCATTTCCTAAAAATTATCTCATTCCAATAAAACTATTTTATCTCGTTCATTGTGGTCTTTGGGGTCCATATCGGATTTCAGCCTTATGTAAAACTTCATATTTTTTTAACTATTGTCGATGATTGTTGAAGAATTACATGAGTTTATCTTTTAAAATAAAAAAGAATGAAGTTTTTAACATTTTCCATAATTTTATCAAAATGATTCAAACACAATTTAATATGAATTTTAAACGTGTTAGAACATATAATGGTTCGGAAATTTTTCAAACTTCAACAAATGTCTTCCGAAAAAGGTATTCTTCATGAAACCTCGTGTACCTATACCACACAACAAAATGGCCGTATTGAACGTAAACATTGACATCTTTTAAAAGTTGCACGAGTAGTAATCTTTCAATCTCAATTGTCTATCGAATTTTGGTGCATGAGATTTTAACAGCTTGCTACGTGTTCAATTGAACCCCAACAAAAATCTTTAATAGTGTGTTTGGATGAATAATTTGCAAAATCCATAGGAATTTTCAAAGGATGGGATTTTAAATGATGAGATTTTAATACAGGAGAATTTGAATCATTTTACAAATCCCTTGTTTGGATTATATTTTGTGGTAATCTTAAAAAGAAAGAATTTAATAAAAATAGGAGGGATTCCTAGAAAAATACCTATGTACATGGAATTTCAACTGAGTATTCTGACCTTTTAAATTCCCTTCATTTTTTTCCATGAAATTTCAAGAAATCCGGAATTCACTATCCAAACAAGGTAATTGTTCAACAGAATTTTAGAAATCCCAATTTTGATTTAAATTTCTGGGATTTCAGTGTTATCCAAACACGTTGTAAAGATAAATCTCCTTTCGAAATGTTTTTCAAAAAAAAATAATGGATTATTGACATTTACGCATTTTTGGATGCTGGACTTACGCTTCTATTTTAGTAAAAAATTCAAATAATTTTCCGCACGATCTTGGAAATGCGTTTTTATTGGATATCCTGTTAACCAAAAAGGTTAGCGCTTATTTGATCTGGATACTAAAAATATTTTTGTCCCTAGGGATGTATTATTTTACGAAAACACGTTACCTTTTTTAGATTCAAACAAAATTTCCAAAGATAATTCATCAAATATTTCTGATTTCTATAAAAATCAATTATTTTCTCAAATAAACCCTACCTCTACCTCTTTTCCTTCGGCTTCAGCGGGAGGACCTTCATCTCCTTCTCATAATGACAGATATACAAATTTAAAAAATTTATCCCAATCTGGGATTATTGTTTCCGATTTCAACGAAGATAATATCCATAATTTTACGTCCGATTTATCAAATTCTGCGGATTCTTTCCTGGAAAATTAATCCCTACCTTTCTCAAATATGAAGATCTCGATGCCTGCTATATCTCGAACCATAGAAACCGTACCTTCATCTTCTGATGACACCTCCCCAAATCAATCTCTTCCCGTTGAAGATCGATGACTCTCCAATTTACATCCCTCTCTTTCCTCTTCTTATCCTCATGATCCGTCAACGACAAATTTTATCCCCTTTAGTAATACTTTTCCTTCTGGCGTTAATTTCATCACTAATAGAGAGCACTCGACTTCCTCTTCTGCTTCATCTTTCCAATTAGGTGAAGATATTTCTACCATCAGACGAAGTAGTTGTAACACCCCGAATTCTCAAAATTCGGGACGTTACTGGTTAGGACCTCACAATGGGTCCCGATCTCAGTTTGACAACAACATTACTAGGATCTTGCAACAAGACACAAATAAAGAAAACCGAAATTCATAAAATAACATTTTTAAGGTAATGAATGCAACACTGTCTAGCAGCCTAAAGTACTTAAACAAAAGAAACGAACAACTGTCTTAACCAAAAGAAAGAAAAGACAAACACAACCCCTAACCCCCACTCTAAGGAGTACGGAGACCCGGCTGACCACTACTTCCGAATCACTCAGCTGCTGGTCTAACCTGCGGTAAATCTAAAAACAACAACAAGAAGAACCGTTAGCTAGTTATCTAAATATTAGCAGAATAATAGCAGCACAAACACACACATAAAAATATAAACACCCATCATGCTTTCAAACAAGTCCATTTTATTATCTTGAGTTAAGTCCTCTTTCACGCTAATGATACTTATTTTGTGACACGAGGGATTTCCAAACCTCGCCTCCGCCCCCGTGTAACCATCAGGAATGGATCCGATGCATCTCACCTTGTACCTGCCTGGTCTGGGTATAGAGAACCTCCCAGTCTCCTGTCAGAGCTGGACAGTGATGTCACGACCCGTTATACATACACTTGGGCCTTAAACGTAATAATAACAGTCGTCCTAGCAAGTTATTATTATTAAACACGCAAATAGCACACACAACCACTATCACTCAACTAATATCTAGAAACTGGCTAAGTAAGTCGCAAGGACCTACCTGAGTCCAAACACTCTCTAACACGTCTCAAAATAGTCCGTACTCGTGGTAACTCAAACGCCTGTCAATTAAGGCATGTGGATCAAAAACACATCTCAATATCCAACCTCATGCGAAGGAATTACGGAAAAAGCTCTCTTACGGTCAAAGACCATTTTACCCTTAGTGTCGTAAATTCTCGAAGTTTATTCTTGTATTCTACTAATTTCTTTCATATCTTGTTTCCCATAAATTATGTCTCTCGGATAGCTACTTATAATTATAAGGTCCAAACTCGAGACAACCTGAAGAAGGACAACACTCCTTCTCTCTGGTTACTAATTACGCTACTACATATATTATACCGTCAAGCATGTTTTTAACCTTTCTCCTCAACTCAATTATTTTTACATAATTTCATAACTCCCAGCTCGTACTTATATATTAACTCATATATGATTATATATACGCTATATTTATGCTTATAAATATATCCTTATATAAAAATTACATACATACTAATTCTATGCTTTTATATAGCTTACTCTTACCCGCCCATATATATATATATATATATATATATATGTATGTATCTTCACTGCACTATTTCATTTATATTTATACGTATGTCTTCCGTCTCGTATATCTATATATTCGTGTATGAGTACACTGCACTGCCAAATATATATTTATTTATATTGTCTCCAATCCCCTACTTTCGGTTCAGTGCTCCTATATGCACATACATACATCTCGCACTTCGATCTCTTACTTCTATATTTATGTATATATATTTATTTCGGTACTCGGCACCCTATACTTAACTATATATGCGTACATATATCCGTAATTAAATCCTTCATTTGTATAATATAACAACTCCGAATACTTATTACATCCCACCTCTCCCTCACTCTACAGATATAATACATACCCATCTACAACATTTTACACTGGACAGAAGACTCACTGGGATACTGTTCTGCAGTAGGTACGTAGATGGCTCGTAAGTTGGCCCGAAAAGGCGTCTGCACTTCCCGGCGAGTCACTGCAGGGTCCGATCACAGATTCAGTCGGCTATCACTCGGAACGGAAGCAGGGACGGGATGTATCAGTAGCGACTTACCTGCGATCGAAGACCGTGGACTGGTTCGACTCAGCAGGCGGTCGACAGGGGAATTGACTGGACCCGGTGGCTGCAGCAAGACTCGACAGTGGTTCTGGTACTACTGCAGGGCCGAAGAGAGGCGGTCTGGGGTCACTGCAGGGTTCCGGCGGCGGCTGGCGGTGGCGGTCGACATCGGCAGGGAGTAGCAGGGGCGGCGGAGGCTCACCGGCGTGATTCGCAACTGCTGTGCGGCGCCCAGGGTTAGCTGTGTTGCGTTTCGAAATCAGAAAGAGGAACGGGGAGAGAGATAGACAGGAAGGTGGCTCACCTGGTGGTCGCCTGCAACGGCGGTTGTGGGAGCAGTTTCCGGCGGCGGCGTAGTGGCTCGGTGGCGACTCGGTGGTCAAGCGTGACTGCTGCTGCTCATTAGCGCCGCGAGAGAGATGGGGAAGCAGCGGCAATCTCATTGACGATGAGAGAGGGTTAGGCTAGGTTTAGATTAGGTTAAATTAAGGTTATAGTTAATTAGGGTTTTAATTAGAGGTTAAGAGTGGTTGGGCTGGGCCGGAAGCCCTCAATGCAGATGGGCCCATTTTTCCTTCATTAGAATGAGCTGAAGCGAACTCGTTACTCGTACGGATCGGTAGGGCATTTACGTAAAATTTTACGGGCTTATATTCCGTACTAGGTAAATTATTATTTTACTTTAAAGGTACGGAAATATCTCCGGTTACACATTTTATTATTTTATGTGAACTAAGGTCGCATAAAATGATAAAATTTAAAATTCATTTTAACTTAATTTAAAGGTTAGAAGTTAGCGGATCGGAATCCGATTAAATTCCGCTTTAAACGGAGTTTACAAATTTAAGGTTATTACATCAGTGCCCTCTTAAAAGAAGTTTCGTCCCGAAACTTAGGATGATTCTCTTAATCACACCTTTCCTTTGGTATATTTTAGTTTTCTCGACATTTCCATTTTCTACCATGCAACTACTCAACCATCACAAACAGACAAGTATCACATAAAACCGAAACACCCAATCCAATATAAAAACCTGAAAGGTCAAACAACACAACATCCGAGTACTAACTCGTCAAAACAAGAGTAACCTCTAACCCCTCAAAGAATTCAGGGTAGTTACGTCCAATACTCTCATCAGTCTCCCAAGTGGCCTCATCAGCTCCTCTCCTAGACTACTGGATCCTCAACATAGGTATCTCCTTGGACCGCAGACGTCTAGTACTGCGCTCCAGGACAGCTACTGAGTACCCCACAAATGTATGGTCGGGCTCAACTATCAATTCTCATGACTGATGACGTGTCCCGGATTCGGTAGGTACTCTCTCAACGGTTTGGTTATCTAACTTACTTCCAGTTCTTTTCATATAGATCGCTAATTCCTTATTGAAATCAGAGTTAACCTAAAATTGATTTTCTTCATCTGTGGTTTATGGGCCTACCACGCTTTTGGTGTAACACCCATTAGTCACAATGGCGTTTTCCTAAGGGTCAACATGATTTACCCAACTCCCGTCTATACTTTTCTTCTACTACCATCAAGATCCTCCTCAAACAAATCCTTACTCTCTTACTCACCCGTAGACTGTTCTTAACTAACTAGTAAGCAACCTCTAACCGATTCTCTCTATATCTTTATATCACCCCAGAAGGTTGTCGTTGCCTACTTGGGGATTCCTCCAAGTCATCGGTAAAGTTATCTCTTAACTTCGCAGTCACTAATATCTCTTCTTAACGGTACCTGCTCGTCAATACCAATCAACACTTATACGTCCTCAGTTGATGTCAGTCACTCTATAATTGACTTATCTCAATATTCCGGACCTGCTCTTCTCATACCTATACTGGCGTTAAATTCTTGGTGAGCATCATCTGCTCGATTAATCCTTCCATGCTTCACTAATTCATTTTCTATTCTACACTTCTGTTTCCTTAGGCTAACTCTACTTCTCGAGCTCAACTGGGTCATTCATCTTGACCTAAATAGTCATTCCAAGTCTTCAACGATAGTTGGTAAGTGTCTTTGTAGTTTTGATGATTTTAGTTATCATCCCCTTGCAGTTCCCCTTGTACGGACCGTTGGTTTTGATGACTTAGGTCCTGTGATAATTGGGGTTACCTTGGACTTTCGAGTCCACCAGGTCGTTCTTATATATACATTCCTTCGCTGGTGTTACCGGCAACCTTGCCTTCATGATACTCCTAAATACCGACATTGCGATTCCTTTCAAATTCCTATATTTTTGAGGAGGTTAAAACCTCTCCACACTTGTAAAGTCTACATTTGCATCTACACTCCATTGTAGGTATCCCTTTCATGCACCTTAGACCCTCATATCCGGGTCGACATTTTATCTCTTTTGGCCTTACAAGCTTGTCTTGTGAACTCTTCTACTAAGTGACTCGTCTTATACATTTTTCTTCTCTACATCGGTCTCTAACTGTCTGTTGATCGTTACTATCCATTCTGTGTTGGAACTTCAGTTGCTTTGTACTCTTGCATAGATTTCCTAAGGACATCCTCATCTCAAAACTTTATTTAAAATTTATCATAACCCGCAATTTTGATACCTGACTTTCCTTCTCACTGGATAAGTTATACACTTGGTTTACACTAAATCCATCATAGTGTCATCAGTCCGTTGGTATGATTGTTATTAAACGTCCAATGGTACCATTTGTATACAACACATTAGGTGCATATGATTTTCCCACCAATCAAATTTCTCGCATCGCATTGATTATGTCTTCCTTATACTCATGTCGCTTTACCTTCTTTGATATTTACACCCCGTAAGATAGTTAAATCCCCTTGAGTTTTCTCGTACACACTTTACAACTGCGTTGGTTGGTCTTATTACTTTCATCAACTCTTAGGTCATCAGTCCAGCTGAATTTTCCATGGAGTACCTCCACTTCTCCTTAAATAACAGTCTTTAGTCCTTTCGGTAACCATCTTATTGGTGTGATACCGGATCCATATAACAACCTTTAGTCTTTCACTTTTACTCCTTCTCATGTCTGTTTTAGTCGACCTGTAGATTCTATCTGCAATCACCTCACAACTCGACCATATATTTCACCCAGGCTTTACATCATACTCTTTATGTTTGTGCCGCCTCGGAATTTCCAACTATTCTGTGTCACATCTTTAATCACAAGGGTTTTCCCTGTCAATCTAGACAGTCTGACCCTATTTTTTTCTCGAAGGAGTACCATCAGTCTTACTTGTGTGGAACGCTAAGACATAGGACGTGTTTCTAATCATCTGCTTCCTCTTAGTCTTCTAGTTCTTCTTACAGGGATCCCTTCATTCTAACTCTGATATGTATCTTTCGTAGTCAGTAGTAAGTAACTACTCCCAACAATTTCCTTTACACCATTACTATCATCAAGGGTCATTACCGACCGTCAAGAGCTGCTCTCAAATTTTCTTTATTAAAGTTATCATATTGGACTCATTTAACGTTACCATCCAGGCTACTAGTACTTGTATTGATTTAACTTCACCATTTTCGTCGTGGATCTCTGAAAGAAATTCCCTAGATGTCGATAAAATTCTTTTATAACCTTGTGGTTATTCTTCTTATCGGTTAACTAACCATCACTAGTTAACCCGTGCATGTAAATTTTTAAGTTGTCCAAGTAGGATGTAGTTGACCTTCTACAACATCATAGACTTACTTTTCTTCCATCTCTTTTGAGGCTTGATATACTTGGTGAAATATATCTTCTCTAGTCTCCTTATTTATTCTTCTTTAACTCCTCCTACAATCTACACTTTTGTAAGATCGTTATACTCTTACGAGTCCAGTTGTATCATTCTTATTCTATCAACAAACTTTTCAATCCTTCTAGGGTAGCTTGTAGGTACATCTCCGTGATTCTTTTACCTGAGTTATCGTCTATTTGCGGTTCTCCATTATGAACTTGTAGTGCTGTTAGTTTAAATTCCTTTTGAATGAGAAGTTATTGGGGTCCCTCGAGTTCACCAATACTCTTCTCACACACTCTTCTTCCTTGGGTGTTGCTTGTAATGTTGCCTTTACAGAAGCTGGTTATTGTTGTATCACGGTCTATGTCAAAATTCTCCTGTGTTCTACGAGATCACTCCACTTCCACGTTAGTGAAATCCACCTTTCCCTTTCTGGCAACGCGTACGTTTCCAAGTTGCAGCTCTTTGATTCTTTCTATTTGGATGGATAATGTATCTCGTGTTGACTTCCATACTTTTGACTGTCTCGGTTATCAATCTGGATTGTGGTGGCAATTAGCTTGTTGAGAGTGATCATATTTCGCCTTGCTTTTGGCATCAACTTTCACTTCCTAGTCTGTCATTGAGTTTAAATTTTATGTCTCTTTTCTTGATCGCTACTATATCTCCCTTTTGGCTTTCATGTCTATGGCAATTTTCGACGTCATCCTCTTTGTTTGTGAAGTCACTTTACACAACTTGGAAGAGCCTCTCTGTTGTCGTTCTCCAATTCCCTAGTTGGCGAGCATCTCTTGCTTCTCCGGAACTACTCTCTTTAATATCTGTCATTTGATCCCGTTGAGTTGATTCGGGATTCTCTTCTTGTCATCTTAATTGGTGTTGTCTTTGAGTCTTCACTTTTCCGTCTCGACGTTCCTCAACAAGTTCGAAGGAGTTGTCCGACGTTCGTCTACCCTAATGCACATAAGATGTGCATACTAATCCTCACATTGACACCCTTCAAAATCTACTTAGATGTATCCAAGGGGTGAGAAACTCATTATGTTATCTCCGTTAAGGACATAACATAACTATAATTCTGCAAATCTTCGGCATATACCTATCTATATAACATATCTTTATAAACAAGCTAAAAGTCCAACTACAGTAAAACCTAAAGTCCATACTAAGCATACTGAGATCCGCGGTAGTAGTGGTGGTCAGCCGTACTTTTCTATTCCCAACCAGACTATGCATGCATTTAAAAACCAAAATTCTCTTTTTAAAACTCAGACCCCTTTTCGGGTTCTGCTTAAAACTTATTCGGTCTTTCAGAAGATTTCAAGTGCCATTGTTGCCAACCTAGAGCTCTGATACCATGTTGTAACACCCCGAATTCTCAGAATTCGGGACGTTACTGGTTAGGACCTCACAATGGGTCCCGATCTCAGTTTGACAACAACATTACTAGGATCTTGCAACAAGACACAAATAAAGAAAACCGAAATTCATAAAATAACATTTTTAAGGTAATGAATGCAACACTGTCTAGAAGCCTAAAGTACTTAAACAAAAGAAATGAACAACTATCTTAACCAAAAGAAAGAAAAGACAAACACAACCCCTAACCCCCACTCTAAGGAGTACGGAGACCCGGCTGACCACTACTTCCGGATCACTCAGCTGCTGGTCTAACCTGCGGTAAATCTAAAAACAACAACAAGAAGAACCGTTAGCTAGTTATCTAAATATTAGCAGAATAATAGCAGCACAAACACACACATAAAAATATAAACACCCATCATGCTTTCAAACAAGTCCATTTTATTATCTTGAGTTAAGTCCTCTTTCACGCTAATGATACTTATTTTGTGACACGAGGGATTCCCAAACCTCGCCTCCGCCCCCGTGTAACCATCAGGAATGGATCCGATGCATCTCACCTTGTACCTGCCTGGTCTGGGTATAGAGAACCTCCCAGTCTCCTGTCAGAGCTGGGCAGTGATGTTACGACCCGTTATACATACACTTGGGCCTTAAACGTAATAATAACAGTCGTCCTAGCAAGTTATTATTATTAAACACGCAAATAGCACACACAACCACTATCACTCAACTAATATCTAGAAACTGGCTAAGTAAGTCGCAAGGACTTACCTGAGTCCAAACACTCTCTAACACGTCTCAAAATAGTCCGTACTCGTGGTAACTCAAACGCCTGTCAATTAAGGCATGTGGATCAAAAACACATCTCAATATCCAACCTCATGCGAAGGAATTACGGAAAAAGCTCTCTTACGGTCAAAGACCATTTTACCCTTAGTGTCGTAAATTCTCGAAGTTTATTCTTGTATTCTACTAATTTCTTTCATATCTTGTTTCCCATAAATTATGTCTCTCGGATAGCTACTTATAATTATAAGGTCCAAACTCGAGACAACCTGAAGAAGGACAACACTCCTTCTCTCTGGTTACTAATTACGCTACTACATATATTATACCGTCAAGCATGTTTTTAACATTTCTCCTCAACTCAATTATTTTTACATAATTTCATAACTCTCAGCTCGTACTTATATATTAACTCATACATGATTATATATACGCTATATTTATGCTTATAAATATATCCTTATATAAAAATTACATACATACTAATTCTATGCTTTTATATAGCTTACTCTTACCCGTCCATATATATATATATATATATATATATATATATATATATATATATATATATATATATATATATATATATATATATATATATATATATATGTATGTATCTTCACTGCACTATTTCATTTATATTTATACGTATGTCTTCCGTCTC
>BSUD01000007.1:22228893-22250691 GCA_033239045.1 Fagopyrum esculentum
ATATATATATATATATATATATATATATGTATGTATCTTCACTGCACTATTTCATTTATATTTATACGTATGTCTTCCGTCTCGTATATCTATATATTCGTGTATGAGTACACTGCACTGCCAAATATATATTTATTTATATTGTCTCCAATCCCCTACTTTCGGTTCAGTGCTCCTATATGCACATACATACATCTCGCACTTCGATCTCTTACTTCTATATTTATGTATATATATTTATTTCGGTACTCGGCACCCTATACTTAACTATATATGCGTACATATATCCGTAATTAAATCCTTCATTTGTATAATATAACAACTCCGTATACTTATTACATCCCACCTCTCCCTCACTCTACAGATATAATACATACCCATCTACAACATTTTACACTGGACAGAAGACTCACTGGGATACTGTTCTGCAGTAGGTACGTAGATGGCTCGTAAGTTGGCCCGAAAAGGCGTCTGCACTTCCCGGCGAGTCACTGCAGGGTCCGATCACAGATTCAGTCGGCTATCACTCGGAACGGAAGCAGGGACGGGATGTATCAGTAGCGACTTACCTGCGATCGAAGACCGTGGACTGGTTCGACTCAGCAGGCGGTCGACAGGGGAATTGACTGGACCCGGTGGCTGCAGCAGGACTCGACAGTGGTTCTGGTACTACTGCAGGGCCGAAGAGAGGCGGTGCTGGGTCATTGCAGGGTTCCGGCGGCGGCTGGCGGTGGCGGTCGACAGCGGCAGGGAGTAGCAGGGGCGGCGGAGGCTCACCGGCGTGATTCGCAACTGTTGTGCGGCGCCCAGGGTTAGCTGTGTTGCGTTTCGAAATCAGAAAGAGGAACGGGGAGAGAGATAGACAGGAAGGTGGCTCACCTGGTGGTCGCCTGCGACGGCGGTTGTGGGAGCAGTTTCCGGCGGCGGCGTAGTGGCTCGGTGGCGACTCGGTGGTCAAGCGTGACTGCTGCTGCTCATTAGCGCCGCGAGAGAGAAGGGAAGCAGCGGCAATCTCATTGACGATGAAAGAGGGTTAGGCTAGGTTTAGATTAGGTTAAATTAAGGTTATAGTTAATTAGGGTTTTAATTAGAGGTTAAGAGTGGTTGGGCTGGGCCGGAAGCCCTCAATGCAGATGGGCCCATTTTTCCTTCATTAGAATGAGGTGAAGCGAACTCGTTACTCGTACGGATCGGTAGGGCATTTACGTAAAATTTTACGGGCTTATATTCCGTACTAGGTAAATTATTATTTTACTTTAAAGGTACGGAAATATCTCCGGTTACACATTTTATTATTTTATGTGAACTAAGGTCGCATAAAATGATAAAATTTAAAATTCATTTTAACTTAATTTAAAGGTTAGAAGTTAGCGGATCGGAATCCGATTAAATTCCGCTTTAAACGGAGTTTACAAATTTAAGGTTATTACAGTAGTTGTGTTTCTATTCCTAATACACGTGTGTGAGACTTCCATTGTAATAATCTATTAGCGATACACTCTACTAAGATGTCATCGCTTCAGTCGATGTCTACAGGTAAGTGTACGTATCCGATCTCTAATTATTTTAAGACCTCTAACCTATCTCCCTCTTATTTGTGCTACATGAAGACAAAATATTCAACAACTTAACCATCTTCGTACAAAAAGGCCATTGTTATGCCCGAATGGCGCAACGCTATGCGTTTGAAAAATTGACGCATTCCAAAACAATCACACGTGGACTCTCATACCCCTTCCACCAAGACGGAAGACAATCGGATGTCGATGGGTTTATAAAATAAATCTCAATGCAGACGGATTGATTGAAGGACATAAAGCACGATTGGCTGCGTTAGGGAATCGACAACGTCCAGGTATTGGCTATAACAAAACCTTTGCACCCGTGGCTAAACTTGTGTGTCAAAACTTTCCTTGCAGTTGTTTCAAGTAATCGGTGGGAATTACACTAGATGAACGTCCATAACGCGTTCTTGCATGGCGATTTGCATGAAGACGTCTATATAACTTTGCCTCCAAGATATACGATCGGATCCAAATAAAGTGTGCAAACTCAACAAGTCAATCTATGGCCTACGACCCCTCGTAATTGGTTTTACAAAATCGATAAAGCTCTCTATCACGTCGGGTATGTTCAATCCAAAGCAAACTACTCGCTCTTTACATATGACCGACAAGGTATTGAAGTTCAAAGACTATCTCAAATCATGTTTTCATACGAAAGATCTAGGTAAACTACATTTTTTTCTTGGTATTGAAGTTCCACACACTCCCCGTGGTTTGGTTCTTGCTTAGAAGAAATAAGTTCTAGATATCTTTTCCGAAACAAGAAATTTGGGATCACGACCGGTTACCTTTCCAATCGAGCCAAGGCACAGTTTGGAACGGAATGAATTTGCGGCAATCTCTGATCCAGATAAATATCAAAGATTAGTTGACCGACTAGTGTACCTCACAATAACAAGACCTGATCTCACCTACTCAGTGCATATTATGTAACAATTCCTGCAACATCCTACGATACAACATTAGAATGCCGGCTTACGAGTCTTACGGTACTTGAAGAACAATCCAAGTCAGGGTATCTTACTATCAAATATTAGTACATTCCAAATTAATATGAAATAATATTGAGCAATGACATCGACAACTTGTGAAGTCAAATGGTATAAATCTCTACTATCTTCCTTGGATGTAGTGCAAATTCAACATATCAATCTTTGGTGTGACAATCAAACTGCTCTACACATCGCTTCTAATCCCGTGTTTCATGCACGTATCAAACACATCGAGGTGGATTGTCATGTCGTTCGAGATGAAGTTCAAAAAAAAACCATCAAAACGCTCCACATTCATTCCAACAATCAACTTGCGAATATCTTCATCAAACTCTTAGCCATCACTTATTTCAACATTTTTTGAGCAAGTTGGGCATTTGTGATATGCATGCTCCAACTTGAGGGGGAATGATAATATGAAATAATATTGTGTGTACATATTTACTCACCATCTATGTTTTCTAGCATTATTACGTTTTCCTAGTTTAGCGTTACTGTTATAGACAATATTTTAGGGTAGGGTTGTGAGGCGGAATCTGGACCGTATATTACAATAATAATCTATGGCTGGATGGAAGGATAATATTACAAGGCTGGCGGTGGCAAAATTTTAAATATCACACAACTTCAATTTGGGAGAAATCACGACATATTGACGGAACGTATCAAAGAACAAGCTCCCTCTTGCTTCCATGGCTATGGATGATTGTTGTTGCTGAATCTCAAGCTTGAGAGAGAGAAATCAGACACGAAGCTTGATCAAAATCCATCCACTCTCCATCTTCTATGAAAAGCTTGAACGAGATCCAACAAGAACACTAATTAGGTTTTGTTTCAACTTCCCTCTTGCAAATCATGAATTTCGATGGGTTTGAAACATCAAATTACTGTTTCGTTTTATTGTAGTTGTTAATTTGTATTTCTTATTGAGTTTATGAAGCTTTAATTCATTAAATTGGTGTTATTTCAAACTTGAGATTTTAAGGTCCAACAATGGTGTTTTAAAGACCAACAATGGTGTTTTAAAGACTAACAATGGAGTTTTTACATATTTAATGGGTTGATATGGGGTTGTTGTTGATAATGTGTCTTACTACAACTCATGAACTAATTTGATGTGCTATACGAAGTAGTTTAATTGTACCGTGTACTATTATTTGTAATACAATGAATTACTTCTTGTTGTAATGTGAACTACTTTTTGGAGCTTATTTTTTTGGAGTTTCTTTATTATCACTCTACATCATTGATAAACTACTAGCTCATAATTTTAGAGCTTCCGTTTTTAAAAGAATAAACTACTCTTTTAAATGTCATGAACTACTTGTTTACAAATTATGAACTACTCTTATATATATTGTGAACTACTCTCATAAAATTAATTAGTTGTTCTTATATTTACTTTCAGGTTTACAACCCTTAACAACGGAAATGTTTAGTGAGTCGACATTAGAACAAAATGAAGATGTTGGGTCTTTGTTGCACATTACAAATGACAGATCAAGAGAATGGAAGTCAATATGTGATGATGAGATAAAACCTTGTATTTATTCAAAACACTTGATGAACTACTCTTATTTATATGATGAACTACTTTTATGTATATTGTGAACTTGCTTCACCTTCCATGGAGAGATGAATGGGAAGGTAAAAATCGCACTTAGGAGGAGCACCGGAATGAAAGACAGAGAGTCGCCGGAATGGCTTGCGAGAATTGCTGGAGAAACGTTTGGGAAGGAGAGAACAAAGCGGGACAAACGTCGTCTTTTGTCATGACTCGCGAGAAGATGGAGAAGAAGAGTTAGCTATTTGCCCTATTTACCCAAAATATTCTTCTAAAATTACAAAAAAACCTCAACTAAATCAACGGTTCAGATTTTCCCTTTTATCCGTACTAAATAGGGTCATACCCGAGGTCTTAGGGACGTTTTCCCCATGCCAACCATGCACGTGTAGAAACTTTCAATGAGGTCACTTATTCTGAAATTGCTCCCGCACGAGCACACTTAGCTCCAAAGTTCTTTGTCCTCACTCGACCATTGAAAAAGAAGAATTTTTGTTGACATGGATAGCAACCCATCCATATAAGTTAACCATAAATTTTCATTCAAATGATGCGGGATGATAATTTTACGGGGTGTTACATTCTCCCCACTTAAACTCCTGACGTCCACGTTTGACCGAATGACCGTCCACCGAGCCGAGTGACCGCCTATTAGGGCAAGCACACTTGTAACTTAGGGTTACCTCTGATACCATCTGTAAGACCTGAGGTCTTAGGAACGGTGTCCCCATGTCAATCATGCACGCGCAGAAACATCCCAAGAGGTCACCCATATTGAAATTGCCCCCGCACGAGCACGCTTAACTCCAGAGTTCTTTGTCCTCATCGACCACTAAAAAAGAAGAATTTTTGTTGAAATGGGTAGCAACCCATCCATATATGTAATACTCGTGTTTCAGAATTTTCTTCATCGGTTGAATATGGCGGAGGATACCCCTCCAACGTCGACTATAGATGGTGCTGAACCAGTTGCTGGCAAACACGTTGATTATGAGATGAGTGAAGTAACAACAACTCCACATCAAATGAATGCACAAACCATTGGGGTAGCAGTGGTAAGTAGTGACAATCCTAATCCTACCCCGATAACTGAAGTTGCGCAGATTGTACATGGCGCTGGTTCGGTTCAGCCTCCTGCATCAACCATCTCCACTAGTCATGGCACTCGGCCTTGGAGTGAGGTTATAGGACGTAAAGATGTCCCTGGGAGCGCAGTTAGTTTATCAAATGAGTCTCTCAGTGAAAAAAATCTCTGTTAGCTACCCATATGGACAGGGTGAAGATCCAGTAATCGTTATTGATAAGGAGGCTACAAAAGAATTGGAAGAGAGATGGAAGCAATCCATTGTCTTCAAAGTTTTAGG
Source organism: Fagopyrum esculentum (assembly GCA_033239045.1). Taxonomy (NCBI): domain Eukaryota; kingdom Viridiplantae; phylum Streptophyta; class Magnoliopsida; order Caryophyllales; family Polygonaceae; genus Fagopyrum; species Fagopyrum esculentum. Next base: position 22,234,379 of record BSUD01000007.1, read on the forward strand.
TTTTCCGATTGCTTTTCCGGTTATGGAGAGGAAGATAAGAGAGCTATGGAAATGTGGCGAGAATATGCAACTTATCGATTTGGACAACAACTATTTTCTAGCCCGATTCCGCAGCGAACACGAGCTTATGACGATACTTACAGGTGGTCCATGGGTTGTATTTGGAAGATGTCTAATCATGAGAAGATGGTCACCAGAATTTGTCAGTTCAACTCCTATAACTTCTGTACCGATTTGGGTCCGAATCACAGGTGTACCAGTGCAGTGGTATCATGAAGTTATAATTTGGAAGATGGTGGAAGAAGTGGGGTTGCCGGTCACAATAGACCCAAAGACGTTGCATTTTCATAAAGGAAGATTTGTTCGAGTTTGTATAGAGATATACCTTAGTCGACCATTGAAAAAAGCGATTTTCATTAATGGTAAAAGATGTCCAATTGAATATGAAGGTCTGGACGTGATTTGTTTCAAGTGCGGGAGATATGGTCATTATGCCTCCCACTATGAACATGTAGAGATCCACGCTGATCAAGGTAGCGATATGGTTCCGACTACTGAGAGGGTTGCTACAGAGGGGACTACGAGTATTCCAAAGTCCAGCAAGCAACCTCCGGCTGCGCTTTCAGAAGAACCGATCGATGACGTCGGATACGGACCTTGGATGTTGGTCACTCGACATGGTAAGATTGACAAAGGAAAGAATAACGCAGGAGCTAAATCGGGCCCTGCAATCAATGTTATTAGGGCGGGTAATAATAGCATGCATGGCAACGCTCCAAGGAATCAAAATGGGAAAGGAAAGAATATAAATAATCAGGAGAAAGGAAAGGCACCTGCTATTGAGTTTGTGAATATGGGCTACTCAAAGTTGGACCAAGCTAAAGAGTCCAACAAAGCCTCTACTAGCAACACCAAGTCTCATGCTCTTACACAGGCTGGTGGCCCACAATTCACCACGACTTCTAGGCCTGGTCAAAGTATGACCCACCAAGCTAGTAGTTCAGCGAGGAAAAAGGTAGAGACATATCCAGTAGTATTTGCAGCAACCACAGAAACTGTCACAACAACAGAAGGTAACGGAGGTAAAGAGAAAAAGAAGAGAAAAAATAAAGTGAAGAATGCGGCTAGAAGGACAACATGGAGAATAAAGAAAGCGGAGATGAACCAACAGGAACCAGTGACGTTGAAACGGCAGCGGCAATGCAGTCCAGAGAGGTCGATAAGCTTCTGTCCCAGGTTGGCCCATAGTGATACCCCGGTGGGTAAGGAGACGGTCCATAGTCATGAGTCTCCTTTACTCATAATGCCCGTAGTAAACAATAAAATGGATGATGCTCCCGGGGATTGTATACAAAATAACGGACATGTCCTCATTTCTGATGGGGCATGTTGGATAAATACAGCGACGGGACTGGTGTTTCTCTTCAAATACAACAGTCGACTAAGGAAGCAGTGTCGATGGTAGAAGATACCAATGAAACGAGCCAGAAGGAGGCGGGTTCTGTTGGCCCATAAGCTCTGTATGCCTTTCCTACCCTTCTCTTATAATTGTTATAATGAATTGTTTATTTTGGAATGTTTTCGGAGCTTGTAAGAATGGGTTCCGACGCGTCATTAAGTATTTGTGTAGTCATCATAAGGTCGACATTCTCGCTATTTTGAACCCCGTACTTCGGGAGCGAAGGCGCAAGAGATTTGCGATCGCTTGAATTATTCGGGATGCTTTCGTGTTGAAGCTATGGGATTTGAGGGAGGTATGTGGTTGTTGTGGAAGAGTGAATCTATACAGTTGAACATTATAAATAGCTGCAGATATTTCATCCATGCCAAGGTTATTTCTGGGGCAAAGACTTTTAGCCTGATTGCTGTTTATGCTTCCCCGAATTGTAATAAGAGAAAGTCTTTCTGGAGAGACTTGGATAAGGAGTTGGCTATTATCTCGGACCCTCTCATCTTAGGAGGAGATTTCAATTGTATCCGGTTCCTATTTGAACGTAAAGGAGGATCTGGTAAACTTCATGCTGATTCCGGAATATATAATTATGTGGTTCTTACTCACGGACTCGTTGACCTTGGATATACTAGAGCGGACTTCACTTGGGACGATGGAAAATCTGCAAGACACAATGTGTTTAAGAGATTAGACAGAGTTTTTATGAACAAAGACGGCTGCCTTCTTTGGCCTAACGCACATGTGCGTCACCTTGCCAAGTTTTCTTCTGATCACTCTCCTCTCCTTGTTTCTTTAGACACTAACATTGTCTGTAGAAACGAAAGAAGACCGTTCATATTTGAGGCAGCTTGGATGACTCATCATGATTTCCACCAAATGGTGGAGATGTGTTGGTTTAACAACCCGGAGGTTAGTCATGCTCTTTCTGTTCTTAAACATTCACTAATCGCTTGGAATAGGGTTGTGTTCGGTAATGTTGTCCACAGGAAAAAAGAGGCTAAGGACAATCTCACCAAGGTACAAGCTCGGAGGAGTAGAAGTGATTTCACTAGACTTGAAGAAGAGGAAAAAAGACTCCAAGCGGATCTAGAGATGATTCTAGAGCAAGAAGAACTAATGTGGTTTCAAAAGTCCTTGGAGCAATGGCTTGAACTGGGTGATCGCAACACCTCCTTTTTTCACACCTCTATCATCATCAGGGGAAGCCAAAATAGGGTTACGGGCCTACAGCTTGAAGATGGTGTATGGGTGGAAGATCAACAAAGATTGGAGCAACACACAGTAGAGTATTTCAAGAATCTATATAGCCTTGGTGAACCACAGGAGTTACATGATTGCCACCTTAATACTCTTGACTTCCCAGTAGTGGAGAATGCAGACTGATTGAGCATCCAGCGTGATGTTGTTATGGATGAAGTTTGGTCCGCGGTTCGAAGTATGGGAGCCTACAAAGCGCCTGGTATTGATGGTTTTCAATCGGTCTTCTACTAGAAGTGTTGGCGCTCAGTGGGGCAATCGATGAAGGAAGAGGTGACCCGTTTCTTCCTCAACCAGAAGTTGTACCAGGGAAGTAACGATACTCTTATTCTCTTATTGCGAAAGTGGGGAAACCTGAATTCATTAGTCAGTTTAGACCCATTGCCCTTTGCAATGTTAGTTATAAGATTATCTCTAAAGTGATTGTCCAACGCATGCAGAATATTGTAGGAAAGCTGGTGGGACCCACTCAAGGCAGCTTTATCCCCGATCGCCTAATACAGGACAATATTGTTCTGATGCAGGAGGTTGTGCATTCAATGAGAAAGAAGAAAACGGGAAAACGGTGTATGCTTCTCAAACTTGATCTTGAGAAGGCGTATGATCGCTTAAGATGGGATTTCATCAAAGATACGATCATAGAAGCAGGATTTCCGGATGATTGGGGAAGGATGATCCAGGAATGTGTGACTACTGCGAGGATGCATTTATTGTGGAATGGAGAAATAACGGAGCAGTTCGTTCCTGAGAGAGGGATTAGGCAAGGGGATCCAATCTCTCCCTACTTGTTTGTCCTCTGTGTGGAGAGATTGAGCCATCTCATTCTTCAAGCAGTGGATGAGGGGTCTTGGAAGCCTATACTCTTTCTAGAGGAGGTCCTCCTCTTTCCCACCTTTTCTTTGCAAATGATATCACTCTTTTTGCGGAAGCTTCTTTATCTCAAATAAGAGACATTATGAAGTGCATTGAGGTGTTTTGTAAGGCGTCAGGCCTCAAGGTTAGTATTCAGAAGTCCAAGATCTTTGTGACACCCAATGTCTCTAGAGATATTAGAGATAGTAATGAGAGAGTTGGTGGAGTGGAGGTCACACGCAACCTTGGAAATTACCTCGGTATCCCTATCCTCCAAGGACGAGTTTCTAAGGACACTTTCTCTTCCCTCCTGGACAAGATTAATGGTAAATTGAATGGGTGGAGGAGTAAATCCCTTAGTTTTGCCGAACGAGTTACTTTGACTAAAGCGGTTTTCACTTCCATACCAATCTATTCTATGGCGACGCTAGCCATCCCGGTGCATGTGTGTGATAATATTGATAGAATTTGCCGAAATTTTGTTTGGGGACACATGGATGGCCAAAGAAAAATGCACACGGTCAGTTGGACCGATATATGCTTACCCAAGGCTAAAGGAGGTCTTGGAATCCGCGGTATGCGTAATACCAATTTGGCACTGCTGGGCAAGTTAGGGTGGAGATTTATGCAAGATCCGGATAGCTTGTAGGCCACTGTATTACGGAGTCAGTATTTGAGATCCAACGCTAGAATTGCTATTGCCGCTTCACACATTTGACAAGGGTTAGTGAAGGGGATCAGAGCGGTGGTGACGAAAGGAGCTCGGTGGGTTCTGGGGGATGGCCGCAATATACGTTTCTAGTTTGATATCTGGCTCGGGCAGGAACCACTACAAAATATATGTCCCTTAGAGCTCGATGAGCATGCTTTGGAGAAATCTGTCAGGGACTACTGGGTCGATGGGGCTGGATGGGACTGGCGGGATTTGAGTGACAAACTACCCCCAAGCTCCCTCCTTAATCTGGCTTCTCTGCAACCATCTGGACTGGAGATTGCAGAGGACATGGTTTCTCAACGAGGGCCTACAGGGGATACGTTGAGCTGGATGGACACTACTAATGGAAATTTCTCCATGCCTTTTGCCTACAGACAAATCATGGGATCTGTGAACCTGCATCAAGTTGAAAGGGAGCTTTCAAGGTCATCTGGAGGTTGCGAGTCCAGGAGAGAATAAAAATTTTCATGTGGAAGATACTGAAAGGAGGTATTTTGTGTAACACGGAGAGAGTTCGGCGTCATATGAGCTCATCAGCTATATGCGCTTGCTGCAGTCAACATCCAGAATCGCTTAGTCACCTCTTCCGTGACTGTCCTACAGCCCGCACCATGTGGATTTTATTCCATGCAACTGGCGTAATACCCGACTTCTTTACCATGCCCTTCGCGGTTTGGGTTAGAGGTAATCTTCTCACTTCCGTTCAATATAAAATTATTTGTTTTTGGAGTGAGTTATTTGCAGCCGGCTTATGGTGGAGCTGGAAGTGGAGGAATGAGAAGGTTTTCAACAATACAACTGCTATTGGTGAGAGAAGTCAACTTGTCCAAGATCGAGTTAAGGAGTACATCGGTGTTTGGAATAGGAGAGAACCGGACATTAAAAGAGGTCAGAGGAGAGTTGTCCATGTCGCTTGGGAACCATCTCCGGAAGGCTTTGTGACGATCAACATGGATGGAGCGAAGAATAAGGATGGACTTTCGTCTGCGGCAGGCGTGATTAGAAATTCCGCAGGTGAGTGGTTAAGCGGGTTCGGGGTTAACTTAGGATTGTGCACGGTCCCCATGACTGAGTTGGGGAGTGGTGCATGGTCTTAAGCTTGCTTGGGAGTTGGGTTACCGTTCGGTTATCTTGGAAACGGATTCCCAATTGGTTACTCAACTTATTAAGAAGCACATCGCCCCTTACCACCCGCTTGCTAGTCTGGTACGTATGTGCCAAGACTTATTGAGAAGAAACTGGTGCATTCAGTTTTGTCATGCCTACCGTGAGGCGAATAGAGTAGCGGATTTTATTGCTAGCTTTGCGATTAACTTACCTCTTGGTTTCATTGTATTGTGTGACCCGCCGGAGGGTGTTAATACTTTTCTGTTAGACGATGTTAGGGGTCGGGCTATCCCCCGCTTGCTGACTACTTAGCCCTTTTATTTTAATAAAAGCGCGTCTAGATGCGCTGGAGACCACTGCCTCTCCTTCCCACCAAAAAAAAAAGAATTTTCTTTATCGATTTACATTTGGATTTAATTGAGTTTATAAGTTATTGATAAGTTAAAGATGATTTATTGGGAGGTTTTAAAGTAAATAAAGATTATGAAGTTAATTGACGATATTTGAGAACCGAGGAAATTCCGTATTCTCAAAGCTATTGTTGTTTAAGGTAACTCTATCTCGAGTTACTATTCATATTCTCCCTTCCCAAACCCTAGCTTTATCTCTTTCTCCTTCTCGAAGATACTATTCATCGTCTGAATCTCGTTTCATTCTGAATCACCGCTACCAAACTTGAAACCAGAACCTCCACTTCGAGTCTAGATCCGAGCCTCCTGCCTTATCCCTTTCTCACCATCACAAGTCCAAATCGAACTAGATCCGCCGTGGGGTTGCCCAGATGTACCACCAAGAATGTCGTGGAGGCTGCTAGAATAGTCCAACTGTGTTTGTTGTCGCGCGAGGTTAGAGAATGGTGCCAATCCAAGCCAGATCTCGTCGTACAAAACTTCACCGCCATTGTCGACTTCCGAAAGCCTTTGCCGAAACACATTTTGCATCCATTCTCGTTAGCGCATACTCGACGTCTTCTTTGATCAAAGTAACTGACCGCCTCCCAAATTTTCCGTCACCACCTTTTGCATTTGAAGCATGATGATTGATAAGTCTTTGAAGCATGATGAGGAGGTCCTTGTCTATCTTGTTGATGTAGGAGCATCTCAAGACATGACATCACCCAACAACAAGAGAAGGAAGATAGAGTATGAAGAGGATGCAAGAAGAAGAGAAAGCAAGTGATCAAATGAAATACTAGGAAAAGAAGGAAGGACTTGCATGGAAAGAAGAAATGGATCAAACTAGCTAAAAGGAGATAAAAGGAGACCATGCACATTCATGCATGCATGCTCACGTGCAGAAGAGAGAAGATAATTAAGGGCTGATTTTTGTGGTTGTAATATGCCTAAGTTGGACCTTATTTTCAGCCGATAATTGATAATTATTATTATGGATTTTGTTTTATGTTTTTAATTATATTTTAAGCCTATGTATTATTTTATCTTAGCTAGATATTATCTAATCTTACGTAAGATAGATCTTTTCCCATCCTAACTAATACAATTTCGATACTTTTAAGTATTCTCTGTGTTGAGTTCGTGTATCTTCCCCGGGTAGAGAGCGAGTGAATTTCTCGTTTGAACTTATAGCTTGGACTGTTTTGTGTTATGTCACGTTGAATCACCAAGTTGGTACACTCAATCATTACAAGCCTCATTCTTGTGCTTTAGGGACAATCATTTTTCTTTTTGTGTAAGATTGTAGCGGTATGATCATTTATGGTTGTGTGTTAGTGTACTCCAGATTGTTTCATAGAATTCAACCTTGATCTATCCATCTACCGATCCTTCTCATCATCGAACCATTCACCCATCCTTTTTCATCCATTAGGCCAAACTACCTCACGCCATCATCACCCTTCGTTCGTCTTCATTGTTGGTGTCGAATTAGCAGGACTCTCAAATTGGCTAATCCCGCATCACTTGTGGTATGCGAGAAGGAGGTCTTGGAGGACGAGACCGAGTTCCCAAATGGAACGTTTTGGAGAGGAAATTTTGTGAGGGTGAGGTCTTAGAGGAAAGAGACTAGGGAGGAGGAGAAGAAGAAGAAGGTTGAGGTCTCAGTTGAGGAGGCCGTCCTTTGATTGTTGACGCCATAAAACAAAACGACACACTTATGGGCAACGACATTTGGGAGGGCATCAAGAGGGGCATTTTGCAGGTAAGTAATCGCCATCTTCCGATAGTTGTTTTTTGTCTATTACGAGGACATACGAAAACATGTTCAACCGGTGTTTTGACATATGGTGACTCAAGATAAGGTCATTGATATTGTTTGTCTCCGAAAGAGTCCTAGAATCCATATAGTGATTACAATCCTACAAAAATGATATGTTTGTTTTGTTATCATCCACCCGCTTCTTTCTTCAATCTTCGATTTATGTCGAACGTTGCAAATATGTTGTGTATATGTGACATTTGTGGGATATTTCTTTCAAATTATGTCCAAAATTATTCTTGGTTTAACGCCAAATATGGAATCAGGTCTCACCTTTTGCTTTTGCTCTCTCGTTAGTCGACCCAAAGATGAATGAAATACTAGTGATGGTTTAATATCGTGGTTATGACTATTGTTAACCACAATAATCTTCCACTTAGTCGACACAACTTCATTGCTCCGTTTTACATCATCCCCTACTATCTTAAATTTTCAATACCTTTTCTTTGACTTTGATCTACGCCTTGTCAAAGGGTCAACATCATCCTTCTTCGCACTCTTTTGTTTCCTCAAAATTTTCGCACACCCATATAATCTTCCGTATTGATGAACACTTGGTTTGTATGATATTAATATGAGTATCACCATACAATGTTTCTACCTTCCTCATGAACCCAATTAACTAGATGATCTTTATTGGAAAAATATTATTCAACTCCACTAAACACATTTGAATAATTTACTTCCTCTATTTCGGGTTGAATTTTCGTTGCATTCATACACTACAATATATATTAAAAACTTGTACACGTATCTATATTTTGAATTTTTTAATATTTATACAAAAATACGACAAAACACACCTCATTACTGAGGTGTAATTCATCGTCGGAAGAAATTTCGATGTCTATATTAGAATAGAACTATTAACTACATTTTATAGGCAAAAATTATGATGGTTTATTAACGGTCATATTGTTGTCTAACAAAGTGCTAAAGAATAGGTCAATTAGTGAGTTAATTAGTTTTCTGATTTTATGTATAAACGTTGTAACTTCTTCCTCCACTTCCGATGTATCTCCTTGTTTATAGGATAGGATTAGTTTTTACATCTTCTGTATTACAAATTCAGTGTAACATTTTCTTCAATATGTCAATCAACAAAGAAATCTCTCAATCATATATGTGTTTACATGGTATCAGAGCTTTGAGAAAAAAAATTTTCTCTTCCCTTCCAAACACACAAACCTGCTTACTCTTCAATGGTCAATACTACCCAGCACCTTCTTGCAGCCACCTCCTTGACCTCCCCAAACCTTCACTTTCAGATCCCATCTATCAGCATCAAGCTCGATAGAGAGAACTACCCTCTATGGCGCACTACCATCATCTCTGCCCTAGAAACGTTCGAACTCGAAGGTTTCGTCTTGGCTCCCAACCCACCTCCGAAGATCATTACCTCCCTTGATTCGGTTACTGCCTCTATTCCCAATCCCGCATATGTAGCTTGAAAGAAGCGTGACAGATTTGTACTTCTCTGGATCAAATCAACTCTGTTGGAAAGGGCCCTAGTCCTAGTTGCTTGTTCTTCATCATCTTCCATGGTCCCAACCTCATTAGCTGGACTTCTCGCAAGCAAAAAGTGGTTGCAAGGTCAAGTACAAAAGTAGAATATAGAGTTCTCGCCTACACCGCTACTGAACTGTTGTGGATCAAACAACTCTTGCGTGATCTTGGTGCTCCTCTACAACAACCCCCAAAGTTGTTGTGTGGCAATATCGGTCCAAATTTCATGTGCAAGAACCCAGTTATAAGTGCCCGTTCCAAGCATATTCAGTTGGATTTTCATTTCGTTCATGAACAAGTTAAATCAGGGACCATCAAAGTTCGTCATGTCTCCTCCAATGACCAACTTGCGGACATATTCACCAAGTCACTCACCAAGGATCGGATTGTCATTCTTCGTTCCAAGCTCCAAGTCCGTCCCGGTCTTGGTCTTGCCTGGGGGTAACAAAGTACTAAAGAATAGGTCAATTAGTGAGTTAATTAGTTTTCTGATTTTATGTATAAATATTGTAACTTCTTCCTCCACTTACGATGTATCTCCTTGTTTATAGGATAGGATTAGTTTTTACATCTTCTTTTGTATTATAAATTCAGTGTAACATTTTCTTCATTATATCAATCAACAGAGAATTCTCTCCAATCATATGTGTGTTTACATTATCAACTACGTGTATGATTTGTGTAATAGTTAGATCATTAAAATGTTGATTGTTGTTGAAAACTATGACTAAACATGCTATATGCGTAATTGTATATTTTTGTCCCACTGCAACTACACAAGTTATATGCCATAATTAATCGGCTCCTATTGACTTGAGATCGACTCCAACTGCACATATCATATGCGTAGTCAAGAACCTAATGGGACCCTATTTGAATATATATTTCCAGGTACGACTAATAATCCCATTTATACTCATAATTCATCAACTAGAAGTATGAATTCAGATTCATATGCTGCATATGCAAAAGAAATATATCAACTAGGTCAACAGTTGAGCAATTGAAAGCAACTAGGCACAAATATTTCCAAATAATCAACAAGAAGCAGGCACCGAACCTTAAGGAGAGACGGAGCCATTGCAAATTAGTTACTGTTGCGACTGTGCTGGGAGGCAAGATTGGAATGCCGATGACGACGATTAGCGGCGGACAAGACGAGTGTAGGAGAGTTCGGACTTCGGAGGACCACCTGCACAAATCAAATAAATAAAAATCAGCACATCTCCGATCTATATCGTCAAAGACTCGAAAACTAGTGCCTTTATATTGAACTAATTAGGAAGAAGATCGATTATGCTTTCAAGCTTACCCATACTGTCTCAACACAGGCGGAAGTAATACAAAATTTAGAGGAAGAAGTCAAGAAAGAATTCGAGTAGGCGATGGCTGAACACAGAGAAATCGAAGATTTAAAGAAGACGGCTTAGACGAAGCGAGAAAGAGATTTGAAAAACTGAAGAAGATAACCCTAACCTAATTACAGAACCGGGTTTTTTTTAATATAGTTTCGGTACAACGGTTTAGACCGAAAAACCGATTAACAACCTAACCGGATTCCATAATGAAGTTGAACCGAAAATTCACTATCCACTATCCAGAGACGGGTTCCTAACTTCCTGCGTGGATTTTTATCATCGGTAGGGAATAAGATCGATCTGAATATTACTTATAGTTGATTTGTTTTGGTTTAAATAGCTATCCATAAATATTCGAATTATCCGTTTAATCCCGAACCTAAAGCTTAATATTAAGTTAGAATGTGATTTGGTCTAAACTGGATTATTTGTGGATGTTGAAATCATCGATTGATCTGAATTCAAAATCTTAATACTGAAGTAATACAAAATTTGGTGAAGTAGCTCTTTTTTATAACTTTTTATTTTGTCGACTTCTCTAATTTTAAAACTCTATGTGACTTACCACTCTTACTCTATTAGGAGTATATTTACTAAATGTGTTTATTATATGGGTCTACCTAATAAATTAATATTTATAAAAGACGTAAATAGAAAATTTTGGCCTAAAAAAATGTGACTAGTTTTAAAAAAAAAAAAGAGAAAGAATTTGGCTTACTAGACTCTTTTTGGTTTTTGTTTAAGAAACTATACCCCATATTTTTTTTACCACTTTCATTTAATGGTAGGTAAAACTAAATTGAAACAATTTAGTTTACTAGGCTTTTTCTAGTTTTGTGTTTAGTAATGTACCCGTTGAGAGAAGAGTGTGTAGAGTTTTGAGAATAAATACAAAAAGTCGGGGTATATTTACTTAATTGAAACATTAAAAAGCCTAGTTACTACTATAGTTTTTCAAAAAGGCCTAGTTATCAAAATTGTCCAACTAATTAAACTTTCTATTTAAAAAAAATGTTTGTTATTTATTATTTGTTATTTAAGTGTAAGTTTTAATTTTTAAAAACTGAATTTGTTTTTTATTTTCTTTTATTAGTTTTTTTCTCTTTTTTATTTTCTTTATTTTTTTTATTTTCTAAAATGAATAATTTTTCACATACCGAAATTTTCACATACCGGAATTTCCAATACTGGAATTTCACATACCGGAATTTCACATACCGAAATTTTCACATACCAGAATTTCACATACAGGAATTTCACATACCGGAATTTTCACATACCGGAATTTCACATACCGGAATTTTACATACCGAAATTTCACATACCGGAATTTTACATACCAAAATTTCACATACCGGAATTTCACATACCAGAATTTCACATACCGGAGCCTCACATACCGGAAGTTCACATACTGGAAGTTATCATACCATACCGGAAGTTATCATATCATACCGGAAGTTATCATATCATACCAGACGTTATCATATCATACCGGAAGTTATCATATCATATCAGAAGTTATCATACCGGAATTTTTTTTGTCTTTATTTATTTTTTTTATTTTTTGGAATGCATACCGGAGTTTCACATACCGGAGTTTCACATGGCGGAAGTTCACATACCGGAAGTTCACATACCGGAGCTTCACATACCAGAAGTTCACATACCGGAAGTTATCATACCAGAAGTTATCATACCGGAAGTTATTATACCGGAAGTTATTGTAACAGTCAAAAATCGAAGATGACCTAATCGAGAATTTTAGGAAATTAAATCCGTTTTAACACGAGATACCTCTCGAGGTAACTTGCTCCTAGATGATATTACAACCCGGTGTTATTTGGAGCATTTGGGAGCTTCAATTAATAAAAATGCAGTTGAGAGAAATGATCAGGATATCGGACATGTCCTAGATATGAAAAAACATGGAAAGACAAAACGGTCAAAAGAGTCGCTATTTCGTTTCTTAGCGGCTAAGAAAGACGGCTTAGGAATACGCGTTTTTCGAGACAATTGCGGAATAATTATCCATACAATATTCCAGATTTATTATTCCAATTTCGAGAAGTTTGGAGAAAGGGGCTTAAACCGCTTTCGGATCGGTGAAAGGATAATTATCGACTCCGCTAAAGGATAATTATCGTCTTCGCTATAAATAGCGGAAATAACGTTTATTAATTCATTTCCTTTCACATTTTCTCGTAAAAGCTCTGATTTCTCTCAATCTTCAAACTCATATCTACTCTCTGTTTCTAATCCGATTTCAAATCCGTTTGAGTTTTTGGTTTCCTCTCTTCATTCTCTTCATTTTGGTACCGAGTTTCTACATTTCCGCGCAAGGGAAGGCCTGGTCGAGCATATATGATACTAGGGAGGTTCCGTCGCTCAGATTCCGGTGAATTTGATGGTGTCCGAGCATAGCCTGCGTCGTTGTGATTCCGAATCTTCTTTCGGATCGTCAATCGGGTTAATAACGAATAAGTTATGAATTTATTCGTTTTCCGTATTGCGATTTGGCCTAAATTGACCTTAGACTTGTCAAAATGGATAACTGGAAATTCCATTATGCTCGTTACATTATTCTGGTGATTATGGACTGTTTGTTTGTTGAGATTTGATGACAGGTGGGTTTAGAAATTGCCTGCGGGCAAAACGTTGTTCTGGCGAAATTTAATTAATTAATTAAAGGTTAATTAATTAAATTAGGATTCTAGAAAATGCTATAAGCTAATTAAATTCAAAGGAATGAATTTAACTGGTGTTTGAAGCGAGAAGTTTAATACGAGGAATATGATATTCTCCGCAGGTGTTGTTGAAGGTTTTGGTTAACTATAGCTTAGTTCTTTGTGAGCGTATCCAAGCACGATAAAGGAGGATAGTCCGAGTGGGAAACGGACTCAATAGTTGGTTTGCGAGGTTTTATTGTTCTTACCTGCGAGGTAAGTGTATATGAATTACACTTGCTTAATATATGTTATGTATTTAATATGCCATGATTTTATGCATGCTTGTGTGTATATATCTGTTTGTTATGATTGTATGCATGCTTATATGTATATGAGTGAGACGACGACGATGATGAATTGATATTCTTTATGAAAGCATGCATGAGGTACATGAGATGATAGTGGAAAGAATGTGATGAAAGAATATGATGAAAGTATGAATTTGAGTTATGATATGGAAGTGATAATATAGGATGGTAATTGATTAATTAGCCCAACTGGGTCCCGCACGGGTTTCCGGGGGACGAGGTCGCTACCTGATCTATAGGGGGCCTCAGAGGTCGCTACCTGATCTACAGGGGGCCTCAAGATAAGAAAAACAGCCAGAGGTCGCTACCTGATCTACAGGGGGCCTCAAGATAAGAAAAATAGTCCAAGATCGCAACCTGATCTACAGGGGGTCTTAGGACAAGATGGCCGAGGTCGCTACCTGATCTACAAGGGGCCTAGGACCCTATCGGGTTGGCCAACCGAAAGAAAAAAAAAGAAAGAAATAAAAGAAATACGAAAGCACGTGAGAAAATATATCGTACGATCAGTTGGGGCTAGTTAATTAATTATCACCTATGCATCGATGCAATCGAGTCTAGCATGTTATATGTTATGTTATGATTATTTTTATGTGATGAGATGATATGTTTATATGTGATGTGTGATAACATGCTTGAATGTTTATGTGAAATGTGATATGAATGGTTGTGGAATTATATGTGAATGTGGATGTGTATGTGTGCTTTGAAATGTGAGGAAGGGTATAGTGTATCCTTTGGGGACGGGATATTAGATTCTTATATATATTGGGAGAGTGCGATTTGTATACCCTTACTGAGCGTGTGGCTCATTGTTGTTATATCCACATATTTTTCAGCTACTCAGACTCGGTCTGATCAAAGCAATGACGTTGGACCCCACACCTGGATTTGAGATCATATCAGGTGGGTTGTTATGGGATGCTACCGCCTAAGATGTTTTGCATGGTTTTAAAACAGTTGTGTTTTGGTTAAACGGAGTTTTATGACGTATGTTAGTATGTGTATATGTTGTGAATATGGTTGTAAGATAAAGTTTTAAAAATTTACGTTTTCCGCTTTTCCGCTTATTGTTTTAAACAGGGTTAATTAACTGGTAATCAACTAGAAATGAAATAGGTGACACATTTGGTTGGTATCAGAGCAGGGATATGATTCCTTGGCTTGGGGTTGTGGAAAGTTTTCTGAAAAGTTTTTGAAAGTTTCTTTTTCTTTTAGATGGCAAAGCACAGCTAAAGGCTCGACTGAGTATGTACATGCTCAGGGTAGAAATGATCAAGAGCACCCTAAGGTGTCAGTTTAGCCAATATCACTACCATCATCGGATAGGGATGGTATATCTGATTTAGTGATATATTTGAGAGATGTTATACCACCACGGGCACAACCAATGCCTCAAGTGGGTATTATTCTAGTAAAGATGGATAAGAATTTCGAGAAGATTCGCTGCCAAGGGGCTAAGCTGTTTGAGAGGACCACTGACCCATTAGTAGCGGAGGAGTGATTAAGGAACACTACGTCCATTCTAGATGGAGTTATCTGCGCTATTGAGAGACGTGTACAATATGCTATATCCTTGCTTGAGGGAGCAACTAGATACGGGATCTTCCTTTTTTATTGATTCCTAAAGATTGGATATGGTGGGACATGGTCCCTAATGGCCGTAGTATACCACTAGTGTTGACATGGGATGATTTTGTTGAGAGAGTTTGATGTGATGTTAGTAATGGATTGGTCATACACTCATATAACTTTGATTAATTGTTATACAAAGGAAATCACCACGGAGATAGATGGGTTAAGAGAGGTGATTTTCACCGGTGAGAGAAATGTTATTCCTACTAGCCTCATATCTGCAGTAACAACTTTTAGATTACTTTGGGAAGGGTGTCAGTCTTATCTGGCTAGTGTGTCAAATTCTACTATTGTTAGCCCCGGAGTATCTGAGGTGGATGTTGTCAGAGAATTTCCTGACGTTTTCCTTGATGATTTACCTAGTTTACCTCCGAGTAGAGAGGTAGACTTCGAGATTGAAGCAATACTAGGTGCAACACCTATATCAATTGCTCCTTACAGGATGGCTCCGCTAGAGCTGCAGGAGTTAAGGAAACAGCTGAAGGAGTTACTCGAGAAAGGTTTTATACCTCCGAGTATTTCTCCTTGGGGCGCACCAGTGCTTTTTGTGAAGAAGGAATACGGTAGTTTATGATTATGCATCAACTACCGTCAGTTGAACTAAATCACCATCAAGAACAAGTATCCCTTACCAAGGATAGAGGATCTACTTGATCAATTAAGGGGTGCTAAGCTACAGTGTTTTCAAAGTTTGACCTTCGATCAAGATACTGGCAGTTGAGGATAGCAGAGAACTCAATACCGAAGACAACTTTTCGTACTCGGTATGGACACTATGAGTTTACAGTTATGCCTTTTGGGTTGACAAATGCACCTACAGCATTCATGGCGCTGATGAACTCGATCTTCTAACCTTATCTAGATCAGTTCGTCGTGGTCTTCATTGATGATATCTTGATATATTCCCGAGATGCAGATACTCATAGAGAACATTTGAGACGCATCTTAGGAATTTTGAGGGAGAGACAATTGTACGCGAAGTTCAGCAAGTGCGAGTTTTGGACGGATCAGATTGCCTTTCTAGGGCATGTGATATCACGAGATGGTATACAACCTGATCCATCCAAGATCAAGGCTATTACAGAATGGGAAATTCCGAAGAGCATTACGGAGATTCACAGCTTCTTAGGACTTGCGGGTTATTACAGGAGGTTTGTAAAGAACTTCTCGATTATCGCG
>BSUD01000007.1:22250701-22317524 GCA_033239045.1 Fagopyrum esculentum
GTTGTTCTGGCGAAATTTAATTAATTAATTAAAGGTTAATTAATTAAATTAGGATTCTAGAAAATGCTATAAGCTAATTAAATTCAAAGGAATGAATTTAACTGGTGTTTGAAGCGAGAAGTTTAATACGAGGAATATGATATTCTCCGCAGGTGTTGTTGAAGGTTTTGGTTAACTATAACTTAGTTCTTTGTGAGCGTATCCAAGCACGATAAAGGAGGATAGTCCGAGTGGGAAACGGACTCAATAGTTGGTTTGCGAGGTTTTATTGTTCTTACCTGCGAGGTAAGTGTATATGAATTACACTTGCTTAATATATGTTATGTATTTAATATGCCATGATTTTATGCATGCTTGTGTGTATATATCTGTTTGTTATGGTTGTATGCATGCTTATATGTGTATGAGTGAGACGACGATGATGATGAATTGATAATTTTTATGAAAGCATGCATGAGGTACATGAGATGATAATGGAAAGAATATGATGAAAGAATATGATGAAAGCATGAAATTGAGTTATGATGTGAAAGTGATAATATAGGATGGTAATTGATTAATTAGCCCAACTGGGTCCCGCACGGGTTTCCGGGGGACGAGGTCGCTACCTGATCTACAGGGGCCTCAGAGGTCGCTACCTGATCTACAGGGGGCCTCGAGATAAGAAAAACAGCCAGGGGTCGCTACCTGATCTACAGGGGGCCTCAAGATAAGAAAAATAGTCCAAGATCGCGACCTGATCTACAGGGGGTCTTAGGACAGATGGCTGAGGTCGCTACCTGATCTACAGGGGGCCTATGACGCTATCGGGTTGGCCAACCGAAAGAAAAAAAAAGAAAGAAATGAAAGAAATACGAAAGCACATGAGAAAATATATCGTACGATCAGTTGGAGCTAGTTAGTTAATTATCACCTATGCATCGATGCGATCGAGTCTAGCATGCTATATGTTATGTTATGATTATTTATATGTGATGGTATGATATGAGATGCTTATATGAGATGATATGTTTATATGTGATGTGTGATAACATGCTTGAATGTTTATGTGAAATGTGATATGAATGGTTGTGGAATTATATGTGATGTGTGATAACATGCTTGAATGTTTATGTGAAATGTGATATGAATGGTTGTGGAATTATATGTGAATGTGGATGTGTATGTGTGCTTTGAAATGTGAGGAAGGGTATAGTGTGTCCTTTGGGGACGGGATATTAGATACTTATATATATTGGGAGAGTGCGATTTGTATACCCTTACTGAGCGTGTGGCTCATTGTTGTTATATCCACATATTTTTCAGCTACTCAGACTCGGTCTGATCAAAGCAATGACGTTGGACCCCACACCTGGATTTGAGATCATATCAGGTGGGTTGTTATGGGATGCTACCGCCTAAGATGTTTTGCATGGTTTTAAAACAGTTGTGTTTTGGTTAAACGGAGTTTTATGACGTATGTTAGTATGTGTATATGTTGTGAATATGGTTGTAAGATAAAGTTTTAAAAATTTACGTTTTCCGCTTTTCCGCTTATTGTTTTAAACAGGGTTAATTAACTGGTAATCAACTAGAAATGAAATAGGTGACACATTTGGTTGGTATCAGAGCAGGGATATGATTCCTTGGCTTGGGGTTGTGGAAAGTTTTCTGAAAAGTTTTTGAAAGTTTCTTTTTCTTTTAGATGGCAAAGCACAGCTAAAGGCTCGACTGAGTATGTACATGCTCAGGGTAGAAATGATCAAGAGCACCCTAAGGTGTCAGTTTAGCCAATATCACTACCATCATCGGATAGGGATGGTATATCTGATTTAGTGATATATTTGAGAGATGTTATACCACCACGGGCACAACCAATGCCTCAAGTGGGTATTATTCTAGTAAAGATGGATAAGAATTTCGAGAAGATTCGCTGCCAAGGGGCTAAGCTGTTTGAGAGGACCACTGACCCATTAGTAGCGGAGGAGTGATTAAGGAACACTACGTCCATTCTAGATGGAGTTATCTGCGCTATTGAGAGACGTGTACAATATGCTATATCCTTGCTTGAGGGAGCAACTAGATACGGGATCTTCCTTTTTTATTGATTCCTAAAGATTGGATATGGTGGGACATGGTCCCTAATGGCCGTAGTATACCACTAGTGTTGACATGGGATGATTTTGTTGAGAGAGTTTGATGTGATGTTAGTAATGGATTGGTCATACACTCATATAACTTTGATTAATTGTTATACAAAGGAAATCACCACGGAGATAGATGGGTTAAGAGAGGTGATTTTCACCGGTGAGAGAAATGTTATTCCTACTAGCCTCATATCTGCAGTAACAACTTTTAGATTACTTTGGGAAGGGTGTCAGTCTTATCTGGCTAGTGTGTCAAATTCTACTATTGTTAGCCCCGGAGTATCTGAGGTGGATGTTGTCAGAGAATTTCCTGACGTTTTCCTTGATGATTTACCTAGTTTACCTCCGAGTAGAGAGGTAGACTTCGAGATTGAAGCAATACTAGGTGCAACACCTATATCAATTGCTCCTTACAGGATGGCTCCGCTAGAGCTGCAGGAGTTAAGGAAACAGCTGAAGGAGTTACTCGAGAAAGGTTTTATACCTCCGAGTATTTCTCCTTGGGGCGCACCAGTGCTTTTTGTGAAGAAGGAATACGGTAGTTTATGATTATGCATCAACTACCGTCAGTTGAACTAAATCACCATCAAGAACAAGTATCCCTTACCAAGGATAGAGGATCTACTTGATCAATTAAGGGGTGCTAAGCTACAGTGTTTTCAAAGTTTGACCTTCGATCAAGATACTGGCAGTTGAGGATAGCAGAGAACTCAATACCGAAGACAACTTTTCGTACTCGGTATGGACACTATGAGTTTACAGTTATGCCTTTTGGGTTGACAAATGCACCTACAGCATTCATGGCGCTGATGAACTCGATCTTCTAACCTTATCTAGATCAGTTCGTCGTGGTCTTCATTGATGATATCTTGATATATTCCCGAGATGCAGATACTCATAGAGAACATTTGAGACGCATCTTAGGAATTTTGAGGGAGAGACAATTGTACGCGAAGTTCAGCAAGTGCGAGTTTTGGACGGATCAGATTGCCTTTCTAGGGCATGTGATATCACGAGATGGTATACAACCTGATCCATCCAAGATCAAGGCTATTACAGAATGGGAAATTCCGAAGAGCATTACGGAGATTCACAGCTTCTTAGGACTTGCGGGTTATTACAGGAGGTTTGTAAAGAACTTCTCGATTATCGCGCGCCCATTGACTAACTTGCTAAAAAAGAATCAACAGTTTATATGGGATAACAGTTGTCAAGAGAGCTTTGAAGAACTTAAGAAAAGATTGACTACGTTCCTTATTCTGGTTGTACCCTTAAATAAGGGTAACTTTGTGGTTTACACCGACACATCTAGGAGTGGCTTAGGAGGAGTTCTAATGCAGGAAGGGAAGGTAATAGCATATACATCTAGACAGTTGAGACCTCATGAGGAGAACTATCCTACACACGACCTAGAGCTTGCTGCTATAGTTCATGCTCTTAAGACCTGGAGGCATTATCTTTATGGTGATACATTTCCGGTGTTTACCGACCATAAAAGCCTGAAGTATATTCCCACTCAGAGGGATCTGAATCTGAGGAAGAGAAGATGGATGAAGTTACTCAAGGATTATGATTGCACTATAGAGTACCATCCAGGAAAGACGAATGTGGTAGCTGACGCTCTTAGCAGAAAGAGTAGTGACCAAGGCAGTAAGGTCAACTACAAAGTTGAGCATCTATTAGCTCTCAGAGTTATGATAATAGAGATGGATGTAAGAGGATCCGAGTTGATAGCGAACATTCAGGTTAGACCGTTGATTCTTGATGAGATTTCAATTAGACAAGATGAGGATGATACACTGAAGAAGTTGAAAGCTAAAGTGGGAGTTGCTACCGGCCACTACACACTTCCAGTTGTCTGATCAGGGAGTGTTATACAGAGGTGCACGGATATGCGTGCCAAACACTGAGGAGTTAAAGAAGAAGCTACTTGAAGAGGCACATTCCTCGAGGTATTCCATGCATCTTGGGAGTCGAAGATGTTTAATGACCTGAGGAAGATCTATTGGTGGCCCAAGATGAGACGAGAGGTAGCTGATTTTGTGGCTCGATGTCTAGTGTGTCAGCAAGTGAAGGCTGAACACCAAGCACCGGCAGGAAAGTTACAATCTTTATCAGTTCCTGAGTGGAAGTGGGAGCGGATTACAATGGATTTTGTTGTTGGACTTCCTAGGATTTTCAAAAAGAATGACACGGTATGGGTGATTGTAGACAGATTGACGAAATCTGCTCACTTCTTACCGATGAGACAAGATAACTCCTTAGATGAGCTGGCAGAGTTGTATGTGAGAGAGATTGTTCGACTGCACGGAATCCCTGTATTGATTGTATCCGATAGAGATCCAAGGTTTACCTCGCATTTCTGGGGAAGTCTGCAAACTGCCTTAGGTACAAGATTCCATTTCAGTACGGCATTTCATCCTCAGATAGACGGACAATCAGAGAGAACGATTCAGACCTTGGAGGAGATGTTGAGATCTTGTGTTTTGGAGCTTAAAGGTAACTGGGATTCTAACCTGTCATTGCTCGAATCTACGTATAATAACAGTTTCCATTCAAGTATTGGTATGACCCCTTTACGAGGCCTTGTATGGAAGGAAGTGTCGCACACTTGTGTGTTGGGATTTTGAGGGCATACGACAGATAGAGGGTCCTGAACTTGTACAACAAACAACAGAGAAAGTACAAGTAGTAAAGTAGTGCTTGAAGGCAGCAAAAGATCGTCCGAAGAGCTACTTTGATCGCCATAGACGAGAGATGACATGTGAGATAGACGATAGAGTGTTTTTGAAGGTATCTCCTTGGAGGAGAGTTATGAGATTTGGTAGGCATGGGAAGCTAGCACCGAGATACATTGGTCCATATGAGATCTTAGAGAAGATCGGACCACTTGCGTATAGATTGGCGTTACCACCTGAGTTATCAAGATTGAATGACGTCTTCCACATATCGGTGCTACGGAGGTATAGGTCAGACTCGAGTCATATCATTCCCGAACCTGAGATAGAAGTATCTGAGAACTTGTCCTACCCAGAAGAACCAGTTGAGGTTTTAGGCAGGCAGGTTCGAAGATTGAGAAACAAGGAGATTCCGATGGTGAAGGTCAGATGGGGACATCATTCAGCTCAAGAGGCTACATGGGAGACCGAGCGAGATATGAGAGCTAGATACCCCTATCTTTTTGAGTAAAAACCTCGAGAAATTGTGATTCGGTTGTGCATCCTTTTGATATATCTACAAGTTTGGTTCTACGTCCTTTCTTAAAGTGGGAGATATTTGTAACAGTCAAAAATCGAAGATGACCTAATCGAGAATTTTAGGAAATTAAATCCGTTTTAACACGAGATACCTCTCGAGGTAACTTGCTCCTAGATGATATTACAACCCGGTGTTATTTGGAGCATTTGGGAGCTTCAATTAATAAAAATGCAGTTGAGAGAAATGATCAGGACATCGGACATGTCCTAGATATGAAAAAACATGGAAAGACAAAACGGTCAAAAGAGTCGCTATTTCGTTTCTTAGCGGCTAAGAAAGACGGCTTAGGAATACGCGTTTTTCGAGACAATTGCGGAATAATTATCCATACAATATTCCAGATTTATTATTCCAATTTCGAGAAGTTTGGAGAAAGGGGCTTAAACCGCTTTCGGATCGGTGAAAGGATAATTATCGACTCCGCTAAAGGATAATTATCGTCTTCGCTATAAATAGCGGAAATAACGTTTATTAATTCATTTCCTTTCACATTTTCTCGTAAAAGCTCTGATTTCTCTCAATCTTCAAACTCAGATCTACTCTCTGTTTCTAATCCGATTTCAAATCCGTTTGAGTTTTTGGTTTCCTCTCTTCATTCTCTTCATTTTGGTACCGAGTTTCTACATTTCCGCGCAAGGGAAGGCCTGGTCGAGCATATATGATACTAGGGAGGTTCCGTCGCTCAGATTCCGGTGAATTTGATGGTGTCCGAGCGTAGCCTGCGTCGTTGTGATTCCGAATCTTCTTTCGGATCGTCAATCGGGTTAGTAACGAATAAGTTATGAATTTATTCGTTTTCCGTATTGCGATTTGGCCTAAATTGACCTTAGGCTTGTCAAAATGGATAACTGGAAATTCCATTATGCTCGTTACATTATTCTGGTGATTATGGGCTGTTTGTTTGTTGAGATTTGATGACAGGTGGGTTCAGAAATTGCCTGCGGGCAAAACGTTGTTCTGGCGAAATTTAATTAATTAATTAAAGGTTAATTAATTAAATTAGGATTCTAGAAAATGCTATAAGCTAATTAAATTCAAAGGAATGAATTTAACTGGTGTTTGAAGCGAGAAGTTTAATACGAGGAATATGATATTCTCCGCAGGTGTTGTTGAAGGTTTTGGTTAACTATAGCTTAGTTCTTTGTGAGCGTATCCAAGCACGATAAAGGAGGATAGTCCGAGTGGGAAACGGACTCAATAGTTGGTTTGCGAGGTTTTATTGTTCTTACCTGCGAGGTAAGTGTATATGAATTACACTTGCTTAATATATGTTATGTATTTAATATGCCATGATTTTATGCATGCTTGTGTGTATATATCTGTTTGTTATGGTTGTATGCATGCTTATATGTATATGAGTGAGACGACGACGATGATGAATTGATATTCTTTATGAAAGCATGCATGAGGTACATGAGATGATAGTGGAAAGAATGTGATGAAAGAATATGATGAAAGCATGAATTTGAGTTATGATATGGAAGTGATAATATAGGATGGTAATTGATTAATTAGCCCAACTGGGTCCCGCACGGGTTTCCGGGGGACGAGGTCGCTACCTGATCTACAGGGGGCCTCAGAGGTCGCTACCTGATCTACAGGGGGCCTCAAGATAAGAAAAACAGCCAGAGGTCGCTACCTGATCTACAGGGGGCCTCAAGATAAGAAAAATAGTCCAAGATCGCAACCTGATCTACAGGGGGTCTTAGGACAAGATGGCCGAGGTCGCTACCTGATCTACAGGGGGCCTAGGACCCTATCGGGTTGGCCAACCGAAAGAAAAAAAAAGAAAGAAATGAAAGAAATACGAAAGCACATGAGAAAATATATCGTACGATCAGTTGGGGCTAGTTAATTAATTATCACCTATGCATCGATGCAATCGAGTCTAGCATGTTATATGTTATGTTATGATTATTTTTATGTGATGAGATGATATGTTTATATGTGATGTGTGATAACATGCTTGAATGTTTATGTGAAATGTGATGTGAATGGTTGTGGAATTATATGTGAATGTGGATATGTATGTGTGCTTTGAAATGTGAGGAAGGGTATAGTGTGTCCTTTGGGGACGGGATATTAGATACTTATATATATTGGGAGAGTGCGATTTGTATACCCTTACTGAGCGTGTGGCTCATTGTTGTTATATCCACATATTTTTCAGCTACTCAGACTCGGTCTGATCAAAGCAATGACGTTGGACCCCACACCTGGATTTGAGATCATATCAGGTGGGTTGTTATGGGATGCTACCGCCTAAGATGTTTTGCATGGTTTTAAAACAGTTGTGTTTTGGTTAAACGGAGTTTTATGACGTATGTTAGTATGTGTATATGTTGTGAATATGGTTGTAAGATAAAGTTTTAAAAATTTACGTTTTCCGCTTTTCCGCTTATTGTTTTAAACAGGGTTAATTAACTGGTAATCAACTAGAAATGAAATAGGTGACACATTTGGTTGGTATCAGAGCAGGGATATGATTCCTTGGCTTGGGGTTGTGGAAAGTTTTCTGAAAAGTTTTTGAAAGTTTCTTTTTCTTTTAGATGGCAAAGCACAGCTAAAGGCTCGACTGAGTATGTACATGCTCAGGGTAGAAATGATCAAGAGCACCCTAAGGTGTCAGTTTAGCCAATATCACTACCATCATCGGATAGGGATGGTATATCTGATTTAGTGATATATTTGAGAGATGTTATACCACCACGGGCACAACCAATGCCTCAAGTGGGTATTATTCTAGTAAAGATGGATAAGAATTTCGAGAAGATTCGCTGCCAAGGGGCTAAGCTGTTTGAGAGGACCACTGACCCATTAGTAGCGGAGGAGTGATTAAGGAACACTACGTCCATTCTAGATGGAGTTATCTGCGCTATTGAGAGACGTGTACAATATGCTATATCCTTGCTTGAGGGAGCAACTAGAGATTGGTGGGACATGGTCCCTAATGGCCGTAGTATACCACTAGTGTTGACATGGGATGATTTTGTTGAGAGAGTTTGATGTGATGTTAGTAATGGATTGGTCATACACTCATATAACTTTGATTAATTGTTATACAAAGGAAATCACCACGGAGATAGATGGGTTAAGAGAGGTGATTTTCACCGGTGAGAGAAATGTTATTCCTACTAGCCTCATATCTGCAGTAACAACTTTTAGATTACTTTGGGAAGGGTGTCAGTCTTATCTGGCTAGTGTGTCAAATTCTACTATTGTTAGCCCCGGAGTATCTGAGGTGGATGTTGTCAGAGAATTTCCTGACGTTTTCCTTGATGATTTACCTAGTTTACCTCCGAGTAGAGAGGTAGACTTCGAGATTGAAGCAATACTAGGTGCAACACCTATATCAATTGCTCCTTACAGGATGGCTCCGCTAGAGCTGCAGGAGTTAAGGAAACAGCTGAAGGAGTTACTCGAGAAAGGTTTTATACCTCCGAGTATTTCTCCTTGGGGCGCACCAGTGCTTTTTGTGAAGAAGGAATACGGTAGTTTATGATTATGCATCAACTACCGTCAGTTGAACTAAATCACCATCAAGAACAAGTATCCCTTACCAAGGATAGAGGATCTACTTGATCAATTAAGGGGTGCTAAGCTACAGTGTTTTCAAAGTTTGACCTTCGATCAAGATACTGGCAGTTGAGGATAGCAGAGAACTCAATACCGAAGACAACTTTTCGTACTCGGTATGGACACTATGAGTTTACAGTTATGCCTTTTGGGTTGACAAATGCACCTACAGCATTCATGGCGCTGATGAACTCGATCTTCTAACCTTATCTAGATCAGTTCGTCGTGGTCTTCATTGATGATATCTTGATATATTCCCGAGATGCAGATACTCATAGAGAACATTTGAGACGCATCTTAGGAATTTTGAGGGAGAGACAATTGTACGCGAAGTTCAGCAAGTGCGAGTTTTGGACGGATCAGATTGCCTTTCTAGGGCATGTGATATCACGAGATGGTATACAACCTGATCCATCCAAGATCAAGGCTATTACAGAATGGGAAATTCCGAAGAGCATTACGGAGATTCACAGCTTCTTAGGACTTGCGGGTTATTACAGGAGGTTTGTAAAGAACTTCTCGATTATCGCGCGCCCATTGACTAACTTGCTAAAAAAGAATCAACAGTTTATATGGGATAACAGTTGTCAAGAGAGCTTTGAAGAACTTAAGAAAAGATTGACTACGTTCCTTATTCTGGTTGTACCCTTAAATAAGGGTAACTTTGTGGTTTACACCGACACATCTAGGAGTGGCTTAGGAGGAGTTCTAATGCAGGAAGGGAAGGTAATAGCATATACATCTAGACAGTTGAGACCTCATGAGGAGAACTATCCTACACACGACCTAGAGCTTGCTGCTATAGTTCATGCTCTTAAGACCTGGAGGCATTATCTTTATGGTGATACATTTCCGGTGTTTACCGACCATAAAAGCCTGAAGTATATTCCCACTCAGAGGGATCTGAATCTGAGGAAGAGAAGATGGATGAAGTTACTCAAGGATTATGATTGCACTATAGAGTACCATCCAGGAAAGACGAATGTGGTAGCTGACGCTCTTAGCAGAAAGAGTAGTGACCAAGGCAGTAAGGTCAACTACAAAGTTGAGCATCTATTAGCTCTCAGAGTTATGATAATAGAGATGGATGTAAGAGGATCCGAGTTGATAGCGAACATTCAGGTTAGACCGTTGATTCTTGATGAGATTTCAATTAGACAAGATGAGGATGATACACTGAAGAAGTTGAAAGCTAAAGTGGGAGTTGCTACCGGCCACTACACACTTCCAGTTGTCTGATCAGGGAGTGTTATACAGAGGTGCACGGATATGCGTGCCAAACACTGAGGAGTTAAAGAAGAAGCTACTTGAAGAGGCACATTCCTCGAGGTATTCCATGCATCTTGGGAGTCGAAGATGTTTAATGACCTGAGGAAGATCTATTGGTGGCCCAAGATGAGACGAGAGGTAGCTGATTTTGTGGCTCGATGTCTAGTGTGTCAGCAAGTGAAGGCTGAACACCAAGCACCGGCAGGAAAGTTACAATCTTTATCAGTTCCTGAGTGGAAGTGGGAGCGGATTACAATGGATTTTGTTGTTGGACTTCCTAGGATTTTCAAAAAGAATGACACGGTATGGGTGATTGTAGACAGATTGACGAAATCTGCTCACTTCTTACCGATGAGACAAGATAACTCCTTAGATGAGCTGGCAGAGTTGTATGTGAGAGAGATTGTTCGACTGCACGGAATCCCTGTATTGATTGTATCCGATAGAGATCCAAGGTTTACCTCGCATTTCTGGGGAAGTCTGCAAACTGCCTTAGGTACAAGATTCCATTTCAGTACGGCATTTCATCCTCAGATAGACGGACAATCAGAGAGAACGATTCAGACCTTGGAGGAGATGTTGAGATCTTGTGTTTTGGAGCTTAAAGGTAACTGGGATTCTAACCTGTCATTGCTCGAATCTACGTATAATAACAGTTTCCATTCAAGTATTGGTATGACCCCTTTACGAGGCCTTGTATGGAAGGAAGTGTCGCACACTTGTGTGTTGGGATTTTGAGGGCATACGACAGATAGAGGGTCCTGAACTTGTACAACAAACAACAGAGAAAGTACAAGTAGTAAAGTAGTGCTTGAAGGCAGCAAAAGATCGTCCGAAGAGCTACTTTGATCGCCATAGACGAGAGATGACATGTGAGATAGACGATAGAGTGTTTTTGAAGGTATCTCCTTGGAGGAGAGTTATGAGATTTGGTAGGCATGGGAAGCTAGCACCGAGATACATTGGTCCATATGAGATCTTAGAGAAGATCGGACCACTTGCGTATAGATTGGCGTTACCACCTGAGTTATCAAGATTGAATGACGTCTTCCACATATCGGTGCTACGGAGGTATAGGTCAGACTCGAGTCATATCATTCCCGAACCTGAGATAGAAGTATCTGAGAACTTGTCCTACCCAGAAGAACCAGTTGAGGTTTTAGGCAGGCAGGTTCGAAGATTGAGAAACAAGGAGATTCCGATGGTGAAGGTCAGATGGGGACATCATTCAGCTCAAGAGGCTACATGGGAAACCGAGCGAGATATGAGAGCTAGATACCCCTATCTTTTTGAGTAAAAACCTCGAGAAATTGTGATCCGGTTGTGAATCCTTGTGATATATCTACGAGTTTGGTTCTACGTCCTTTCTTAAATTTTGGGATGAAATTTCTTAAAGTGGGAGATATTTGTAACAGTCAAAAATCGAAGATGACCTAATTGAGAATTTTAGGAAATTAAATCCGTTTTAACACGAGATACCTCTCGAGGTAACTTGCTCCTAGATGATATTACAACCTAGTGTTATTTGGAGCATTTGAGAGCTTCAATTAATAAAAATGCAGTTGAGAGAAATGATCAGGACATCGGACATGTCCTAAATATGAAAAAACATGGAAAGACAAAACGGTCAAAAGAGTCGCTATTTCGTTTCTTAGCGGCTAAGAAAGACGGCTTAGGAATACGCGTTTTTCGAGACAATTGCGGAATAATTATCCATACAATATTCCAGATTTATTATTCCAATTTCGAGAAGTTTGGAGAAAGGGGCTTAAACCGCTTTCGGATCGGTGAAAGGATAATTATCGACTCCGCTAAAGGATAATTATCGTCTTCGCTATAAATAGCGGAAATAACATTTATTAATTCATTTCCTTTCACATTTTCTCGTAAAAGCTTTGATTTCTCTCAATCTTCAAACTCAGATCTACTCTCTGTTTCTAATCCGATTTCAAATCCGTTTGAGTTTTTGGTTTCCTCTCTTCATTCTCTTCATTTTGGTACCGAGTTTCTACATTTCCGCTCAAGGGAAGGCCTGGTCGAGCATATATGATACTAGGGAGGTTCCGTCGCTCAGATTCCGGTGAATTTGATGGTGTTCGAGCGTAGCCTGCGTCGTTGTGATTCCGAATCTTCTTTCGGATCGTCAATCGGGTTAGTAACGAATAAGTTATGAATTTATTCGTTTTCCGTATTGCGATTTGGCCTAAATTGACCTTAGGCTTGTCAAAATGGATAACTGGAAATTCCATTATGCTCGTTACATTATTCTGGTGATTATGGGCTGTTTGTTTGTTAAGATTTGATGATAGGTGGGTTCAGAAATTGCCTGCGGGCAAAACGTTGTTCTGGCGAAATTTAATTAATTAATTAAAGGTTAATTAATTAAATTAGGATTCTAGAAAATGCTATAAGCTAATTAAATTCAAAGGAATGAATTTAACTGGTGTTTGAAGCGAGAAGTTTAATACGAGGAATATGATATTCTCCGCAGGTGTTGTTGAAGGTTTTGGTTAACTATAGCTTAGTTCTTTGTGAGCGTATCCAAGCACGATAAAGGAGGATAGTCCGAGTGGGAAACGGACTCAATAGTTGGTTTGCGAGGTTTTATTGTTCTTACCTGCGAGGTAAGTGTATATGAATTACACTTGCTTAATATATGTTATGTAATTTAATATGCCATGATTTTATGCATGCTTGTGTGTATATATATGTTTGTTATGGTTGTATGCATGCTTATATGTATATGAGTGAGACGACAATGATGAATTGATATTCTTTATGAAAGCATGCATGAGATACATGAGATGATAGTGGAAAGAATGTGATGAAAGAATATGATGAAAGCATGAATTTGAGTTATGATATGGAAGTGATAATATAGGATGATAATTGATTAATTAGCCCAACTGGGTCCCGCACGGGTTTCCGGGGGACGAGGTCGCTACCTAATCTACAGGGGGCCTCAGAGGTTGCTACCTGATCTACAGGGGGCCTCAAGATAAGAAAAACAGCCAGAGGTCGCTACCTGATCTACAGGGGGCCTCAAGATAAGAAAAATAGTCCAAGATCGCAACCTGATCTACAAGGGGTCTTAGGACAAGATGACCGAGGTCGCTACCTGATCTACAGTGGGCCTAGGACCCTATCGGGTTGGCCAACCGAAAGATAAAAAAAGAAAGAAATAAAAGAAATACGAAAGCACGTGAGAAAATATATCGTACGATCAGTTGGGGCTAGTTAATTAATTATAACCTATGCATCGATGCAATCGAGTCTAGCATGTTATATGTTATGTTATGATTATTTTTATGTGATGAGATGATATGTTTATATGTGATGTGTGATAACATGCTTGAATGTTTATGTGAAATGTGATATGAATGGTTGTGGAATTATATGTGAATGTGGATATGTATGTGTGCTTTGAAATGTGAGGAAGGGTATAGTGTGTCCTTTGGGGCGGGATATTAGATACTTATATATATTGGGAGAGTGCGGTTTGTATACCCTTACTGAGTGTGTGGCTCATTGTTGTTATATCCACATATTTTTCAGCTACTCAGACTCGGTCTGATCAAAGCAATGACGTTGGACCCCACACCTGGATCTGAGATCATATCAGGTGGGTTGTTATGGGATGCTACCGCCTAGGATGTTTTGCATGGTTTTAAAACAGTTGTGTTTTGGTTAAACGGAGTTTTATTACGTATGTTAGTATCTGTATATGTTGTGAATATGGTTGTAAGATAAAGTTTTAAAAATTTACGTTTTCCGCTTTTCCGCTTATTGTTTTAAACAGGGTTAATTAACTGGTAATTAATCAACTAGAAATGAAATAGGTGTCATAGTTATCATACCGGAAGTTATCATACCGGAAGTTATCATAGCCGAAGTTATCATACCGGAAGTTATACCAAATAAACTGATTTTATGTCATAGTTTAGAATTAAGAATTACATACCGGAGAATTACATAGAGGAGAATTACATACCAGAAGTTATAAAAATGGTATGAGCAAAAACGCAACATTCAAGTATCAACCTTGAAGCAACAAAAATGTCTCTAAAAATGTTATAACATTCTTCTTTGCCCAGAGACGATCAAGACCACTGTCAGTATCACCTTGAGCGAGTAAAGGTTGTAAATTCACCAGTGTAAACATCATTGGCATCCGGTATGAACTTCCGGTATAAAAAAAATTCGGTATGAACTTACTGTATAAAAAATTTCGGTATGAACTTCCGGTATGAAAAACTTCGTTATGAACTTCCGGCATAAAAAATTTCGGTATGAAAAACTTCGTTATGAACTTCCGGTATAAAAAATTTCGGTATGAACTTCCGGTATGAAAAACTTCGTTATGAACTTCTGGTATGAACTTTCGGTATGAACTTCCAGTATAAAAAATTTCTGTATGAACTTCCGGTATGAAAATTTTCGTTATGAACTTCCGGTATAAAAAATTTCGGTATGAACTTCCGGTATGAAAAACTTCGTTATGAACTTCTGGTATGAACTTCCGGTATGAACTTCTGGTATAAAAAATTTCGGTATGAACTTCCGGTATGAAAAATTTCGTTATGAACTTCCGGTATGAACTTTCGATATGAACTTCATGTATGAACTTCCGGTATGAACTTTCGGTATAAACTTCCGGTATAAAAAATTTTGGTATGAACTTCCGGTATGAAAAACTTCGTTATGAACTTTCGGTATGAACTTTCGGTATGAACTTCCGGTATAAAAAATTTCGGTATGAACTTCCGGTATAAAAAATTTCGGTATGAACTTCCGGTATGAACATCCGGTATGAACTTCCGGTATAAAAAATTTCGGTATGACCTTCCGGTATGAAAATTTTTGTAATGAACTTCCGGTATGTAAAATGTCCGGTATGTAAATGTACGATACGTTAATGTCTGGTATGTAAATATCCGGTATGAAAACAGAAAATAAAAAGGGAAATAAAATAAAATAAAATAAAATAAAATAAAAAACAAATTTAGTAATTAAAATAAAAATTTACATAACAAACATCAAATATTCTTTCTTTTTTAATATAAGGGTTAATTATTTTTACCTTACCATTAAATGGAAGTGGTAAAAAAAGTTATGGGGTATATTTACTAAATAGAGAACTATAAAAAAACCTAGTTAGTATACAATAAAATAAAAAAGTCTACTTACCTAATTAGCCCAAAAAATAATTAAATTAATTTGTATTTTCATAAAATATTCCTTTGATATTCGAATATTCATTTTGTATATAAGATAACCATACATAATTGTTTTGTTCTTCAAACATAAATAATACAGCAGAAAATCTTATATTTCTATCAATACTAAAAAGAAATCGTCAAACCGTCCTTATTGACCTTCCACAATTTTCTCATATATATATAGACACATATATCCGTCGACCGTCAATGAATTTATGAATGATGTGTTCTTATAATTAAGTTGGGCTCAATATTTTTAAATGGACAAATTAGTTAAATAACTGTTTTTAAGATTTCTTTCTAGTAATTAAACTCATAAAAAAAGATTTATTTGATTAAATTCCTTCTTTTTTTTTTAAAGTTATGTGTACAAATATTAACCCTTTTTTGACAATTCAATGTCAATTGCAACTCTAAGGGTTCCACTTCGTATAATATTTGTTAAAATTGTTATAATTTCGTATGTTGGCAAGATAGGCTCGGCGCTGGGAACGCCCATCCTGACGGACGCTTGCTCGGTTAACCAAGATCGACTTGGGTATGCAAGGATCCTGGTTGATATCCATGCCTCCCGACCCCTTCTTCGGGAGATCACTCTCTCTGGGCCTGAGGGTATCACTTTCGTCCAAAAAGTCTCCTACGAATGGCTCCCTCCTCGTTGTGATGCTTGTCTAACCTTTGGGCACTGCTGCAAGCCACCCAAGCCCCCCACGTCGACTGGGATCCATTACGCCCCTCAGAGTCCTCGCACCTCCAAAAAGGCCATCCCAAACACTAACCCTAATTCCCTTACCCATTCTCCCCACTCCGGATCCCTCTTTGAGAATTCTCCCTCCCCAAAAAGAGTCCTATGCATCCAAACACCCATCCCCCCAACAGGCTGTTACCCCCCTCACAACCTCTGAGTCTGCCCCCATCTTGAAGATACTCACTCGCAACTCAACCCCTCGTCTCGACCCACTATGTCCCAACTCTACTAGCCAAGAACCCCTCGTCCAATCCCTTCCTTCAAATAACCCCACTAAGGTCCTCGCAAATGCCTTAACCAACTCTCCATTGCATGCAAGTGCATGCAATGACAACAACCCAAATGTTTAATGATTGTGAGAATGTGCGCATGGAACACTCGGGGTCTCAACGATCCCGTAAAGCAAAAAGCCGTCCAATCCCTCGCTAAGAAGCAAAGCCTTGATCTCTGTTAACACGATTTATGACTTAGGTTTAGGTAATCATTTAGATAGATTTCTCACTCATTCATGCATGGTTTAGCACTAGTCCACAACGTTTGTACTCAATTCACGTATTTTGTCGAGATAGACGTCTACACGGACTTGTGCATTGCTTTGTAGGTATTTTGGTCGATTTAGGAGCTAAATTGATACGTTTGAGGATCGTTCATCAAGATGACACACCCTCGGACTCATTAGGATGCAAGCTAAAGGCTAGGGAGGACTCATGGAACCTTGCCAACACAAACCATGCACCAAATCGAAGCTTAATGATCAAAGGCAAAGCTGAAGCACAAAATCACGGTTCACTGGAAGTCCACGGCCGTGGAATGTGCCCGTGGTTTTTGCCAGGTTTTCGTGACAGCTGTGCCACGATCTCTTGGCCAGCTCTTGCAAAGTTGTAGTATAAAAGTGGTCCTGCATTGGCTGGGAGAATCATCTTGGAGCAGCTCTCCATTATCCCCTATCATCCAATCAAATTGGGAATAAAAAAAAAACACTCTCAACAAGAAGATTCTTGGAAGAAGGAGGTAGAAGGAAGCTACCATTGGAGAAGAGCTTCATTGGAGAAGAGGAAGAACACACCATTGATGACTTGATAGCTTTGTAGTGAAGAATTTTGGAATCGATTTCTAGAGTTATATGAACCATTTAAACCTTCTTTAAGAAGGATTGTGAGTCATTCTAATTCCATTTTCAGCTTGGTTTTGTTTACTTCACTTGTTCATCTCTTTCTCTTCATTATCTTGCAAATGGAAGCCATGATTTTATGTTTGATGATTTCAATTGCTATTATGAATGTTGTAGGCTAAATAGATGTGGTTCTAGGGTAAGGAAAGGATGGCTATGGCTAGAACTATGATAGGACGGACTTAAATTTACCTTGGATGACTTGTGTGCTTGAACGTACCCTCTGTTAGGATCCACGGGTTGTTCTTGCCAAACCACGGCCGTGGATTTGGTAGAACAACCCGTGATTTTACCTGGTTCGATGGATCTAGTCTTAGATTGTTAGAATGTTGAAATCCTAAGTGTTTGTTGAGTTAAATCTATCCTAGGGTGACCTAGTGTTAGCAACTAAGTGTTAGGAGAGACTTACCCGGTAATCCTTGCTCTTAGATTCCGAAGATAACAAACCCTAGGTAGTGGTGAGCCTCATAAGCCGCCATTGGACTAAGTGTGCTAGGATAGTTGCTTAGGACTAACCCTTCCGAGACTTACCCGGTAAGGATAGGTTAGATCTCTAGGTGACAATCCGGTTTGTGTAGAATTCCGTCCCTTAGGTTCTTAGAGACTTACCCGGTGATGAGATCTTAGGGATGGACTAGTGGAACATGAGACCTACCCGGTGATTGATCCCAATCTAGAAACACTCGCTCCCAACATATTATAGTTAATCCAAGGAATGATTAGATAGCTTGAGTCCTATGCCATAACCGGACTTTCCAACCCCTAGAATCCGCTTTTCTATCTTTGATCTATATCTCGTTTAGCTTGTTGATTTTGTGTTGATTCGTAGCTTAGTTGATTGTTCATTTTGCATGATTTGTGATCTTTGATTGATCACCTAAAAACCAACCAAAAATATTGAGATTTTCATTTCTTTATTTCTTTCTCTTTTCTTAACCTAGATCTTCACTAAACTTAATCATAAATCGAATCAATCTCACCTTAGTCTTTATGTTCGACCTCGGAATACTATCCCTACTACAAACGTCCTGTACACTGCGGGTTCGCTAGGAGTTAGGATAAATATAACGAGAATATTAATTTAAAGCTTATTGCGTGCACATCACACGATCTTAGCGTAACAAGTTTTTGGCGCCGTTGCCAGGGACTAGGTCTAGATTGAGTCTATTTTGTGATTGTTTATAGTGTAGATCTTTCTTGTTGCTTTTGATCTCTCTTTGGTTTGTGTCTTTGCTTTTCAGGACATCTCTTACTCTTTAGGTGTATGCGAAGATCTCGTGGCAAGGATTTAGCTCCATTCGATCCCGAACCGGAGAAAACCCTTAGATCTAGATCCAAGAGCATTAAAAAGGGAAAAGAGATGGCCGGAAGAGATCTCCAAGCTGAGTTGGATGAAGCTTTAGAGCAAATAAGGCTAAGAGATGAGCTCTTGGAGGAAGAAAGGAGACTTGCCAATGAGAGGCAAGAAGCAACTAGGAGGGAGATTGATGAGATTAGGCAAGCCCTTGTACAAGGGGAGCTTAATCGTCAACAACCTCCACCTCTTCCACCACCACAACCGCAGCCGGCGGCGAATGTTAGGGTTGTCCCCATTTCTATTGAAGAGCCACAAACGTTAGGGAGACGTATGGATCCGGCACAAAGAGCACACCGTCCGGGTGTGAACTTAGGAGATCCCGCAACCCACAACTATGAGCTCCGCCCTCAAGTTCTACAAATGATCCGGCATAATCAATTTAGAGGGATGGAAGGAGAGTCTCCTCATCAACACTTGATGAATTATGAGATTTTGATGGAGACTCTTAGACCGCCAAGATTGGAGAGCAACAACCATAAGCTAAGGGCTTTCTCCTTCTCTCTTAAGGATAAAGCCTTGGCTTGGTATCAATCTATTCCACAAGGGCGAGTTGGTACTTGGGAGGAGATGACCACCGAGTTTTTGACTAAGTTCTTCCCACCTTCCAAGACTACCGAGTTAAGAGGGAAGATCAATGCCTTTGTGATGAAGGATAGAGAGAGTTTGTTCAAGTCTTGGGAAAGATTCAAAGATCTTCTCCTAGATTGTCCACACCATGGCATACCGAAAATTGAGCTATTGGAGATCTACTTCAAAGGACTTGATGAAGATAGCCAATTCAAGCTTCAGTCTCTTTCCGGTGGGACTTTTATGGAGAAGCATGTGGATGATGCTTGGGAGTTTGTGGAGAAGCAAGCTCTAGTGATTGAGAAATATTACCATAGGAAGAGTGAAGGGAGAAAGGCGGGAGCATATGAGGTGAGTGAAGTCACCATGAGCAATTTCAAGCTTGACGCCATCAACAATGAATTGAAGTCCTTGAGGGAGTTGTGTGCTACAACTTTGAAGAACCAAGCAACTCCTCAAGTGCTTCCTCAAGCTAACTTATCTTCCAAGGAGGAAGATGTCAATTACATGGGAAGGGGCAACTACAATAATTATGAAGGCCCAAGGAACTTCAACAACAACCGGCAATTCAACAATTACCGGCCCAACCACAACCATCCCGGGTTTTCTTATTCTAACCCGGATGGAGCCTTGAACCCTCCCGCTTCAACAACCACAACTCCACCACCAAAAGCTTCACAAGAATCTCCACCCGGATTTACTCAACCTCCAAAGGATAGAACCGAAATGATGTTTGAGCAATTGCTTGGAAGG
The DNA here is from genome assembly GCA_033239045.1 of Fagopyrum esculentum. Taxonomy (NCBI): domain Eukaryota; kingdom Viridiplantae; phylum Streptophyta; class Magnoliopsida; order Caryophyllales; family Polygonaceae; genus Fagopyrum; species Fagopyrum esculentum. The sequence goes on from BSUD01000007.1 coordinate 22,270,746, forward strand.
TTGAGTGGTCTTGAGAGCACGGTGACTTCCATTTCCAAGGCTCAAAAGGTGTTAGAAGCACAAGTGTTCCAAAAGGCGGGTGAAGCCCATAGAGATCCGGGAAAGCTTCCCGGAAGAACCGAAGACAACCCAAGGGGCCAAGTGTTGGCTATCACTACAAGGAGTGGGTTGAGTATGAAGGAGCCTTTGCCCAAGGACAATGCTAAGGGGAAGCAAGTGGTGATAGAGGAAGAAACTTTGCAAGAAGATAGAGGCAGAAGCAAGGATGTAGAGCCAACTTATGTGGCACCACCTCCACACAAACCACCACTACCGTTCCCGCAATCACGAGCAAGAGCTCGCTTGGACAATCACTTTGATAAGTTCCTTGAACTAATGTCTAAATTGCATATTAACATTCCGTTCATGGATGCTATTTTACGAATGCCGGCATATGGCAAGTTCTTGAAGGAGATACTCTCCAACAAAAGGAAGTTGGAGGAATATGAGGAGATAAGAATGACAAAGAGGTCCTCGGAATTGATCCAAACAATGAAGGAGGAGATGCCTCCCAAGCTAAGAGATCCGGGTTCCTTTTGTGTCCCAAATGGAGTGGGAAATGTGAAGTATGAAGCGCTTTGTGATCTTGGAGCAAGTGTAAGCATCATACCGCTTGCACTTTGCAACAAGGTTGGGCTAGGAGAGCCAAAACCGGTCAAGATGACCCTCTATATGGCGGACCGTTCTATCACTCACCCGGTTGGGATCTTAGAAGACATTCCGGTGCAACTAGGAGGATTCTATGTGCCAATTGATTTTGTTGTCTTGGATATTCCGGCGGACTATCCAGTTCCCATCATCTTAGGAAGACCCTTCCTAGCCACTTCCGGGTGCCTAGTAGATTGCAAGAATGGGACTCTCTCCTTCAACATTGGAGAGGAAAACATCAAGTTCAAGTTGTCCACAATGATGAAAGGACCAACCCTTGATGAAGATGTCTTCAATATAACCGAGCAAGAGGAATCTAGAGAAGTTGTGAGCTCGATCTTGATCAAGGACCCCTTGGAGAAGGTTCTTACCCTAAGTATGATGGATGAAGGTGTTGAGGAGGCTTGCAATGAAGAAATCAAAGCCTTAGAAGCATTAGAAAAGGAGACAAGAGTTGAAGATGAAGACCACGAAGAGGTGCTGAACAACTGCAAGTTCCACGGGCGTGGAAGTGGTTCCACGGCCGTCAAACTCTCTGTAAAGACTCAACAAACGAGCCAGGCAAGGTCCACGGCCGTGGAAGTGGAGCCAACCGTGGTTCCAACCGTGGTTCCCCCAAAATCAGACCTCATTGATGATCAAGCTTCAAGGAGCCTTGAAGGATCTTCACTTGCCTTGGATTCATCTTGTCCAACGTTATTTGGATCGTCTCCACTCGATAAAGGTCCTCCTAAACTTGAACTCAAACCCCTCCCCTCTCATTTAAAGTATGCTTTCCTTGGTGATAATTCTACATATCCGGTGATAGTGAATGCATGCTTGAGTGATGATGAACTTGCTAAGTTGTTGCATGAGCTAAGATTGCATAGGAAAGCCATTGGCTATACTATTGATGATTTGGTTGGCATTAAGCCTTCTTTGTGCATGCATAAGATATTGATGGAAGATAACCATAAACCCTCTATTGAACATCAAAGAAGACTAAATCCTATAATGAAAGAGGTAGTCAAAAAGGAAATCATTAAGTTGCTAGATGCGGGAATTATCTACCCTATCTCGGATAGTAAGTGGGTTAGTCCCGTTCATGTAGTTCCTAAGAAGGGTGGTATGACCGTAGTGACCAATGAGAACAATGAACTAATCCCAACTAGGACGGTTACGGGATGGAGGATGTGCATTGATTATAGGAAGCTCAACATGGCCTCTAGGAAAGATCACTTCCCTCTTCCTTTCATTGACCAAATGCTAGAAAGGTTAGCTCAACATTCTCATTTTTGCTACTTAGATGGTTATAGCGGATTCTTCCAAATCCCTATCCACCCTGATGACCAAGAGAAAACCACCTTTACATGTCCATGGGGTACTTTTGCATATAGGAGGATGCCATTTGGGTTGTGTAATGCACCCGCCACCTTCCAAAGGTGTATGATGGCTATCTTTTCGGAATACATTGAAAATATCATGGAAGTGTTCATGGATGATTTCTCTGTTTATGGTTCTTCTTTTGATGATTGCTTGGCTAACTTGTCATTAGTATTGAAAAGATGTGAGGAGACAAATCTTGTCTTAAATTGGGAAAAATGCCACTTCATGGTAAGTGAAGGTATTGTGTTAGGAAACTTGGTGTCTAACCGTGGCATTGAGGTTGATAGAGCCAAAATTGAAACGATAGAGATGTTGCCGCCACCTACCTCGGTGAAAGGGGTAAGGAGTTTCTTAGGGCATGCCGGTTTTTACCGGAGGTTTATTAAAGACTTCTCTAAAATTTCTAAGCCTATTACTAACCTACTAATGAAGGATATTGAGTTTGTTTTCTCCAAGGAATGCCTTGAAGCTTTTTGTAGGTTGAAGAACGCCTTGATCTCCGCACCTATCATGCAACCTCCGGATTGGAGTTTACCGTTTGAGATCATGTGTGATGCAAGTGATGTAGCCGTTGGGGCTGTTTTGGGGCAAAGAAAAGATGGGCGCACTCATGCCATTTATTATGCTAGCAAGACGCTAGATGATGCCCAACTCAATTATGCTACCACCGAGAAGGAGTTGCTAGCGGTGGTGTATGCTTTTGAGAAATTCCGCTCATATCTTGTTGGAGCGAAGGTCATAGTGTATACGGATCATGCTGCGATCCGTTATCTCCTTACCAAGAAGGATGCAAAGCCAAGATTGATTCGGTGGATCCTTCTTCTTCAAGAGTTTGATTTGGAAATCCGGGACAAGAAAGGATCCGAGAACTCCGTGGCGGATCACCTTAGTAGACTCCCACCATTGGAGCTTGAAAGAGATGATATCCCGATTGATGATTCATTCCGGGATGAGCAATTGCAAATGGTGGAGGAGTGCTTGTTCCATGTGTCTAGAGGAAGTGAGCCATGGTTTGCCGACATTGTGAACTACTTGGTGTGTGAAGAAGTGCCTCCCGGATTGACATATGCCCAAAGGAAGAAGTTCTTCAAGGATGTGAGGCACTACTATTGGAGTGAGCCACTTTTGTTCAAAAGAGGGCCGGATGGAATGTTTAGAAGGTGCATACCGGAGGATGAGGTGGAGAGTGTGATCCGCCATTGTCATTCTTTGCCATGTGGAGGGCATGCTAGCTCACACAAGACTTGTGCGAAAGTGTTGCAATCGGGCTTCTTTTGGCCAAGTTTGTTCAAGGATGTGCAAAGCTTTGTGGTAGCTTGTGATGCTTGCCAAAGGACGGGCAACATCTCAAGAAGGAATGAGATGCCCTTGAACAACATACAAGAAGTGGAAATATTTGATGTGTGGGGTGTGGACTTCATGGGACCATTCCCTTCTTCATGTGGCAACCTCTACATCCTATTGGCGGTTGACTATGTTTCGAGATGGGTAGAGGCAATCGCCTCTCCTACAAATGACGCCAAGGTTGTGGTGCGGTTCTTCAACCGAGTGATCTTTCCTAGGTTTGGAACACCAAGGGTGATCATAAGTGATGGAGGGAAGCACTTCACCAATAGGAACTTTGGGGCACTTTTGGCTAAGTATGGGGTGACTCATAAGGTGGCAACGCCTTACCATCCCCAAACTAGTGGCCAAGTGGAGATCTCCAACCGGGAGATCAAGGGAATTCTTGAGAAGACGGTCTCAAGAACAAGAAAGGATTGGGCTATGAAGCTCGATGATGCCTTGTGGGCATATAGGACCGCTTTCAAGACACCAATTGGCACCACTCCGTACAAGTTGGTCTATGGCAAGTCTTGCCACCTTCCGGTAGAGATGGAGCATAGAGCTTATTGGGCCATTAAGTGGCTAAATTTTGACCTCAAGGAGGCGGGAGAGAAGAGGTTGCTTGATATAAACGCTCTTGAAGAGATCCGGTTGGATGCTTATGAGAATGCCCGGATCTACAAGGAGAGTACTAAACGGTGGCATGACAAGCGCCTCATCCCGAAGGAGTTGAGTGAAGGCGACCTTGTCCTTCTCTTCAACTCAAGGCTGCGGCTCTTCCCCGGAAAGCTCAAATCAAGATGGACCGGGCCATATGTGGTGAAGAAGATCTTTCCCCATGGAGCTATTGAGATAGGAGGGGAGCATTGTGGAAATTTCAAGGTGAATGGGCACCATTTGAAGAAGTATATCCCGGGAGCTCCGGTGGATATGATTGCCCCACTTCACCTAGAGTAGACGCCCCCAAGTTTGGTCAAGCTAATGACCTTAAAGAAGCGCTTGGTGGGAGACAACCCATTGGTAACGTTTTCCCTTTTTCATTTTGTTTTTGTTTTTGATTTTTCTATCTTTGTGTGTGTTTTGTGTGCCTTGTGTGTGCTAGAGCCTTAGTAGCATTGGAAGCCTTGCTTGACATGTGAATGATGATGATGAACCCCTCATCAATTATGGGTGGAGCGGACGCGGAACTTGGACGGCTAGCGGTGCCTAGCGCGGGTCCCAACGCCTTGATGAATACTTAGAGCTCTCTACCATTGTTGATAGAATCATCCAACATCATTCCACTTGAGAATCCCAAGTACCATAGCAAACCATTTTTACATTGTGAGAACCTTCTTTCACTCTTCTTTAATTTATTTACACATTGGGGACAATGTGTTTCTAAGTATGGGGTGGGGTTTGCATGATCTTTTGCATGATTAGCATCTAGGATAGTTTAAAATTATCACATGTCTTGCATTGTATATATTCATTTCGAAAATCCCATAAAAATCAGAAAATTTAAAAAAAATTTGTGCTTTCTAGGCTTGGATATGACCCTAATGATGAATCTTGTCTTGTGGATTGGCTATGGATGGCCTTATGTGTTAAATTGATGAATGCATATGTAGACTTGAAGTACTTCTTTTGAAACCATGAATGATTTGTGATCATGATGTTTGCCTAGAATGGATTGAGTATTGAAGGTCGAAATTACATGATAGTTCTTGCACACCATCTAGGAATGAATGAGGTATTTCATCTTTCTCTAATTCTCATCTTGATCATGTTGTTTGAGCACCTCAATTGATATAAATTGACCTCTTTTGACCCATCCGGGAATAGGAGCATGTTAGTATGTTGATATGTGTGAAAAGCAAGTGTGGGGTGAAGATGTTGATGAAAGAATGTCATGAATGAAATGCTGAAATTGTTGTGAAAGTGTAGACAAAAACATAGGTTTGGGGACGTTGGTTTAAATGACAAGTAACTCGGTACACTTCACATAATCGGGTGTTGGTGCCTTGCCAAAGTCAAATAAACCAATAGTCCTAACGAGCTTTGGTATGTGTGCCCGGTGTGGATGCACCTCGAAAAATAGAAAAAGCCCGAGGATGGCTAATCACCAAGGTTTCGGCTTTTGTACACCAATGCCTTTGTCTCAAAAATAAGAAAAAGAAAAGAAAGAAAAGATAGAGAAAAATATACACTTGAGGGAGGTTGATCGAGGACAAGATTGTGAAGTTAGTTCCATTCCCGGATTAGCATCACATAACCTAGAAAATCCCCACCTAGTCACAACGTTTCTTGGCCTTTTATTTCACGAGACCTTATGACCTATTTGCATGTTTGTAAGACTTAGTGATTTAGATTGGATATGCTCTTGATCTTTTTGACTTCTTCATCTTTACATTTCATGCATACTTTCGAGTTAAGTGCAATTGTCTTTCCATGCCTTCACTTGTTTGATGCATGATTGCTTATCCTTTGCCATGAAACATGACTATGAAGGTGATCCAATAGTAGAAGCACAAACCCAAAAAGATTTTGCCATTTTTCTGCATGCATAAATCATGTTATCTTGTAGTCTATAGTTGAGAATTTGCTCGGGGACGAGCAAACCTTAAGTATGGGGTATTTTTGTTAACACGATTTATGACTTAGGTTTAGGTAATCATTTAGATAGATTTCTCACTCATTCATGCATGGTTTAGCACTAGTCCACAACGTTTGCACTCAATTCACGTATTTTGTCGAGATAGACGTCTACACGGACTTGTGCATTGCTTTGTAGGTATTTTGGTCGATTTAGGAGCTAAATCGATACGTTTGAGGATCGTTCATCAAGATGACACACCCTCGGACTCATTAGGATGCAAGCTAAAGGCTAGGGAGGACTCATGGAACCTTGCCAACACAAGCCATGCACCAAATCGAAGCTTAATGATCAAAGGCAAAGCTGAAGCACAAAATCACGGTTCACTGGAAGTCCACGGCCGTGGAATGTGCCCGTGGTTTTTGCCAAGTTTTCGTGACAGCTGTGCCACGATCTCTTGGCCAGCTCTTGCAAAGTTGTAGTATAAAAGTGGTCCTGCATTGGCTGGGAGAATCATCTTGGAGCAGCTCTCCATTATCCCCTATCATCCAATCAAATTGGGAATAAAAAAAAATACACTCTCAACAAGAAGATTCTTGGAAGAAGGAGGTAGAAGGAAGCTACCATTGGAGAAGAGCTTCATTGGAGAAGAGGAAGAACACACCATTGATGACTTGATAGCTTTGTAGTGAAGAATTTCGGAATCGATTTCTAGAGTTATATGAACCATTTAAACCTTCTTTAAGAAGGATTGTGAGTCATTCTAATTCCATTTTCAGCTTGGTTTTGTTTACTTCACTTGTTCATCTCTTTCTCTTCATTATCTTGCAAATGGAAGCCATGGTTTTATGTTTGATGATTTCGATTGCTATTATGAATGTTGTAGGCTAAATAGATGTGGTTCTAGGGTAAGGAAAGGATGGCTATGACTAGGACTATGATAGGACGGACTTAAATTTACCTTGGATGACTTGTGTGCTTGAACGTACCCTCTGTTAGGATCCACGGGTTGTTCTTGCCAAACCACGGCCGTGGATTTGGTAGAACAACCCGTGATATTCCCTGGTTCGATGGATCGAGTCTTAGATTGTTAGAATGTTGAAATCCTAAGTGTTTGTTGAGTTAAATCTATCCTAGGGTGACCTAGTGTTAGCAACTAAGTGTTAGGAGAGACTTACCCGGTAATCCTTACTCTTAGATTCCAAAGATAACAAACCCTAGGTAGTGGTGAGCCTCATAAGCCGCCATTGGACTAAGTGTGCTAGGATAGTTGCTTAGGACTAACCCTTCCGAGACTTACCCGGTAAGGATAGATTAGATCTCTAGGTGACAATCCGGTTTGTGTAGAATTCCGTCCCTTAGGTTCTTAGAGACTTACCCGGTGATGAGATCTTAGGGATGGACTAGTGGACCATGAGACCTACCCGGTGATTGATCCCAATCTAGAAACACTCGCTCCCAACATATTATAGTTAATCCAAGGAATGATTAGATAGCTTGAGTCCTATGCCATAACCGGACTTTCCAACCCCTAGAATCCGCTTTTCTATCTTTGATCTATATCTCGTTTAGCTTGTTGATTTTGTGTTGATTCGTAGCTTAGTTGATTGTTCATTTTGCATGATTTGTGATCTTTGATTGATCACCTAAAAACCAACCAAAAATATTGAGATTTTCATTTCTTTATTTCTTTCTCTTTTCTTAACCTAGATCTTCACTAAACTTAATCATAAATCGAATCAATCTCACCTTAGTCTTTGTGTTCGACCTCGGAATACTATCCCTACTACAAACGTCCCGTACACTGCGGGTTTGCTAGGAGTTAGGATAAATATAACGAGAATATTAATTTAAAGCTTATTGCGTGCACATCACACGATCTTAGCGTAACAATCTCATTGCAATACTTGAAACACGTCTACGTTCGGATAATGAGAGAAGAATCTCCAACACTCTCTTCCCCTCCTGGAACCACATATCAAACTCTTCTCAAGCCCACAACTGCCGCATTTGGGTTTGGTGGAACCCTACCAAACTTAGCATCACTGCACCCTTGATCACCGATCAACTCATCCATTGTAGAATCGCTAATCACCTTCCAAACCCTAATCCAGGCACCTTTGTTGAGATTTCCTTTGTATATGCTCACAATGCCTTGGAAGAGTGCGCTAGTCTTTGGAACACCATATCTACTTTGCGGTTACTCAATGCCAACTGCCCGTGGGCCCTCTTGGGGGACTTTAATGTCACGCTATCCCCAGATGAAAAACTTTCCAATAACCTCCACAACTTCACTCAACCCTCCACTGAGATTGAGAACTGTTTTGAGCAGAATGATCTCTCAGATCTCCCGTTCACTGGCTGCAAATATACATGGAGTAATAAATAGGTGGGCAATCGTATATGGAGTAAACTTGATCGCATCATCTCCAATGTGGCATGGAACACCGTCTTCCCCAACTCCATTGCTCACTTTGGCAATGTTGATGTGTATGATCACTCCCCTGCGCTACTCTTCACGGATTGCTTGACCCCTAGGAGCGCCTTTCTATTCAAATTCAATAACCTTTGGGCCAAGCATGAGGCCTTCCTGCAAACCGTCAAAACTGCCTGGGACACGGAGATAGATGGGAATGCTATGTTTCGGCTTTCCAAGAAGTTGAAGATCCTCAAGCCCCTCCTCAAGAAATTCCCCAGCGCTAAACTTGAGGTTCTCCATGCTGAGATTGCTGAAAATCGCAAGACGCTTAATGAAACACAATCGCGCCTTCAGGCTGATCCCCTTGATACCGATCATCAGACGACTGAGAGGAGACTCACCCTTAACATTAAAGACCTTCAAGACAAACTCCAGGGCACACTTGGCCAACTTTCTAAGGAGAATTGGTTCAAGTATGGTGACCAATGCTCATCCTATTTCTTTAAAAACATCAAAGTGCGTAGATGTGCAAATCTCATTACTGAGATCAAGGATGCTAATGGTGACATGGTCAATGCTCCTGATGAGATTGGTCACTCGCTGGTGAGCCACTTCAAAAACGCCTTCAACTCCCTGCACCGCAACGCCTGCGTGGCCCTTCCTCCTATTTGTCTCCCCGCGCTTAACCAGAACGATTGCTCCTCTTTGAATGCTCCGGTCACGCATGATGAAATCAAGAAAGCTCTCTTCAGTATCGGTGATAATAAGGCGCCTGGGCCGGATGGCTTCAGCTCTCTTTTCTTCAAAAAGGCTTGGACCATCATTCAACATGACTTCACAAATGCTATTGAAGACTTCTTCATCAACAAAAGACTGCTCAAACAAGTGAACCATGCTTCCATTACCCTCATTGCCAAGCACGACAGACCCACTGCACCCTCGGACTTTAGGCCAATATCTTGCTACAACACAGTGTACAAAACCATCTCCAAGATCCTTGCAAGCCGCCTTAACCTCATTCTGCCGGATCTCATTAGCCCCAATCAAAGCGCCTTTGTTACCTCGAGATCAATCAAGCATAATGTTCTTCTATCACAAGAGATTCTTCACAAATATGGTAGGCAACACATATCTCCTAGAGTGACGATGAAAGTTGATATCTCTAAGGCTTTTGACTCTATAAGTCATGAGTTTATTCTGCACTGCCTGCGTTCGATGGGGTTCCCGGAGGCCTTCACTGGGCTGATTAGTGAATGTATAACCACTGCCTCCTATTCAGTCAATGTTAACGGTGTACTTAAAGGCCACTTTTCTGGATCTTGTGGACTTCGCCAGGGGTGCCCCCTCTCTCCACCTCTCTTCGTCATAGCGATGGAATTTCTTTCCAGATTGATCACGGAGAGGACCTCAAACCCTGACTTCAATTACCATCCCAAGTGCTCCTCTCCTGCCATCTCTCACCTCGCATTTGCTGATGATCTCCTCCTCCTATGCCGAGGTGACACCAAATCCGTCAGGATCCTAAAGGATGCTCTTGAGGAGTTTGGTAGGCTCTCTGGCCTCGTCATTAACCCTGCAAAATCACATATATACACTGGAGGCATGAACGATGCTGAGATTGACGATGTTGTGCGAATCACTGGGATGAGAGTGGGTACCCTTCCTTTCATGTACCTGGGGGTGCCTTTGGGTAGCAAGCGCCTAAGTATCCAAGACTTCCTTCCCTTGATCCATAAGATCACCAGGCGTATTCACTCTTGGAACGCTAAATCCCTCTCCTATGCTGGACGTGCCCAGGTCATCAAATATATCCTCTACGCGACTAGTCACTACTGGTGCTCTATGTTGATCCTTCCTGGCAAGGTTATCAACACAATCACCGGCCTATTTAGGTCCTATTTCTGGTCGGGAGTGGCTAACAGCAAGAGAGATCTTATTGCCTGGGATTCAATATGTCATCCGAAAACACATGGCGGGTTAGGCTTCCCTAATCTTGTGACAAGAAACAAAGTCGCACTCTCAAAACATCTATACGACCTTGAACGAGAAAATTCTAGCATTTGGAAGTCTTGGATCAAACACCATCTGTTTAAGCGTGGGGAAACCATCTGGAACTGCACTACAAGGAACTCACACACCCCCTTCTGGAAGAGCCTTCTCTCACTCAGGGATGAGCTTCCAATCCCTCCCCCTGGTTCCTCGAGGGATACCTCACTAGCCTGCCCTAATGGATCCTTCGCCAGAAGCAAAATCTACGAAATTTTCAGGCCTTCCCTCCCTACGGTCCACCCCTCCCCATTCAAAGCCATATGGCTCCCCTCAAACACCCCCAAACACTCTTATATTGCCTGGCTTGCAGCCCATAACCGCCTCCCTACCCTCACTAGAATCAAGGATTGGAACTTGATCAATGATGACTCCTGCCGGCTTTGCAATATAGCCCCTGAAGATGGTAATCACCTCTGGAATCACTGCGGCTATAGCTCTACGGTTATGGTCATAATATCGCAATGGACAATGACTCCCTCCCCTGCGCCTTACCTTGACTGCATCTGGCCCTGGATGGCCTCATGGTCCAGGAAGAAGCCCCTTCCTACGGATAGCGTCAGGATCGCTGTGATTGTTGCCTACTTCTACCACATCTGGGCCGCGAGGAACAACCTGATCTACAACCACACTCTCACCACCCCCTTTGACTGTGCTGGGATGATCATCCGAAGTGTGAAGTCACATTTCACTCACAACTGGAAGGACAGGTCACCTCTCTCGAGGGACATGGCCTTCAATCTCAGCTTACACCTCCCATGATATGGCCCTCCTGACTCTTTGCATCACCTGCCTTCCACTTGACCATGATCTTGTACTGATCACTGCTACTTGCTCTTGAATCTTGTTTGTTTCTCTTTCTTGTAACATATCCCTCTTTCTCAATACAAATTAACTTTTCAAAAAAAAATAAAAAGAAAGTTGAAAAATGCTCAAATTATAGCATAATAAACTAAGATCGTGTCAGATCAACGCATATATTTATTTATATAATTACTCAATTTCAAATGAAAAGTTTGGTCTAATAAGACCTTTTTATTTCGCTTATATAAATTGAGTCCTTCTATTTAAAATTATTTTTTAATTCGAGAAACACTTGATTAAAGGGGTTGTAAAAGGGTCTAGTTTGTCTCCGAATAAACAAAAAAAACTTGTTTGACGCTGCATTAGACAAAAAAGTTTACTTAACCAATTCACTCGTTTCACATTTTGAGTGCGGAATCAATCATGTCATTTAAAAAAGCAATTCTTTGAGTTTAGTTTCGGGGTTCAAGCGAGGAATTGATTCAAATCAATTTCGTTGGGTCCCAAATGCGGAAGTAGTTAAATCCAATTTCAGTTTTGCACCCCCAAATGAGGAATTAATTAAAATCAATCTCGCTATCGGGCCCCAATTGCATAACCAATTAAACTCAATTTTTATTGGGTAATTTTGGTAACTAGGCCTTTTTGAAAAATTATAGTAGTAATTAAGCTTTTTAATGTTTGAATTAAGTAAGTATACCCAAACCTTTTGTATTTATTCTCAAACTCTACACACTCTTCTATCAAGGGGTACATTTACAAAACACAAAACTAGAAAAAGTCTAGTAAACCAAATTATTTCATTTATTTTTTTATTTTTGCACCCCAAATACGAAATTAATTGAACACTACTTTCGTACTTCAGATACGGAATTAGAGAAACGATTAAAAAAAATACGTGGGTTTGTTTAACATCTACATAAACCAAACAAACGTATAATCAAAAAACTGAAAATATGGAAGATGAACGGTAATCTAAAAATTGTATTCAGAAAAGTGGGCGTATAATAACTAAACTTATGAGAATTTAAGATAGTTTATTTTTATAAGTTGTATGGATGGTAACTTATTTAATGATTTATGACTAATATAACAATATAAAAATAATGCGAGATAAAAATTAAAAAATTTTATAGTCTATATATACGAAATAATAAACTTTATTTTTGGAAACACAAATTAAATGTTAGTTATTTATATTTTTCGTTAAGCTTGGAGTTTTCAAACAGACACGATAAATAAAGACGAAAGCTCCGAAACCTGCAAGTACTTTGCTTCCTTATAAGTTTTGATTGTCATCATTCGAATTTTACTCAGATTTGGTTCCAGTGCTGATCTTCACATTTGCTGTTGATGTTTTGGTTTACTCACTCAATTAATAATCCTTCAATCGAATGGGACTATTTTTGATACACCTAAGCTTTGAGGCTTGTCATGTGTAACATAAGCAATTATTTTTTAAACGTGACTTTATTTATATATTAATAATATATAATTTTTAATAAGTGCAATTTTAAAATAAGTATATATATTTTAATATCTTTTAAATTTTATAAAACCATCAAAGTCTCATAAATAAATAATTAATTGATATGTTTCTATAAAATATATTTTCAAAATAAATTTAAATATAAATTAAAAATATTCAAAATTAATATAGGGTGGCAATTTTATCGTCCATGCGCTGTTTTTGGAAATATGATTAGTACAAATTAAATTTGCAATATCTCCATACTAGTCAATAATATTTTCCTATCAAGAGAAACTTATATATTGGAATAAAATAATATATTAAGAACCTTAATCTAAAAATTCTTTATCAAAGAATAGATAAGTTATATGTATTTTGTTTATAAAAATTACTAATTTTCGCACTTGGCGTACGGAATCAAAATTTTCATTACAATTTTATTTAAAATGTTTTTCATTTCAGGTTTGAGACTCAAGTGCGAAATTGATTAAACTCTAATTTCGGTTTCGAGGTCAAAGTATGAAATTGATAAAATTTAATTTCGGTTTCGGGTCCCGATTGCGGAACCTGTAGCTCCAAATACGTCATTAATTATATACTAATTTCGCATTTCGGGTACGGAACGAGGGAGGTGTTTAAAGAAAATGCGTGAGCACGTTTAAGATGGACGTAAATATAATTCATTAAATAAATTTAGAAAAATCGAAATCAAACATACTAAGATAATACTCCCTCCGTAACAAAATGTTTGTCATTTGAAGAATTAGTTTAGTTTAAAGAAAATGCGTGAGTTCGTTTAAGATGGACGTAAATATAATTCAATTAAATAAATCTAGAAAAATCGAAATCAAACATACTAAGATAATGGAGTATATATTATAAAAATTGATAGTGATATGCAAATCCTAGGCGATTTTTTTCTAATTTTTAGAAATTCTAAATTAGTCACCACCTAATTAATTCTCTTGATTTTGTTTTAAAACGTAAAAAATTGGTCTTTCCCTAGAAAAATTAAAAATATTCATTCCCTCTTAGCTCTTCTTCTTCAATTGGGTCTTCCCCTGATCATAATTCATAAATATTTCTTTTTCTCATTTCCAAGCTGCTAAAATACGTAAATATAAGAGAGAGGGGTAATACTCAAATATATGGTTGAGCTCAAAATTTTGGTTTTCTAAAATCAATTTTCTAATTCTTCACAAAATAAAGCCCAAATCTCTAAAGAAAAGCATTGAACTGCAAACGAATGGAGATGGCTTCGAAGAAATTCAACGGCAAGAACTACTGGAAGAAGAACGGCTACACACTACTTGACGGAGCCACCACAAAACGGAAGATCCGAGTTGTACAGATCAAAGGCGACGGAGAAAACGGCGTTAAAAGAAAGCGGTTTTGGAGTTTAAAGAAGGCTCCGAAGTTGCTAACGGCGATTATGAGGCCGCAGAAGCTGTGGGAGAAGCTAAGGGAAGGATACATAAGTATGATGACGAAGATGGCCGGAGATGTTGGAAGACTTAACGGAGGCAATGAACTATCCGGGAAGAAGATGGTGGGGCTGTCACGGAAGGCTAGGGTTCCGTCTAAAAAACGGATGGAGAGTTTCGAGAATCGGCTTGTTCTTGAGATCTATAAGAGCTTGACTACTTCCCGTGGCGTCTCTGAGGTTTGATCGATCAGATCTTAATAGTTTATTAGTTATTTTACTGTTGTGATAGTCTTTGTTGAGGTGCATGTATGATAAAATGTATACATTAATGGGTTTCTCTAGAGGATTTCGTCTTTAGAAAGGTGAAAGGTATGAATGCTTGATAAAACTCTTCGATTTGCGGTCCAAATCCCTCCGACGACGAGCGTACAACTCTTACCATGTAAAATGAGGACACATTACATAATATATACTATACGCCGAATATATGTGACTATACCACCGAATATTTCTTTAACTAATCACACAATTTTTTTTCCCTTTAATATCGCGTAATGTTAGTCATCTATTTAACGATTTAACGAATACAAATTATTCTCATTAAATACAATAGGAGTTGTTTAAATGGAATTCAAACCTCCATATAAAACGTTGAAGGGAAATAGGAATAGAGAATTTGGCTTCATATACAATTAGGGCCTGTTTGGTTTGAACTCCGAAATCGGAAACGAAATGGAAACGAATCTAGTCCATATGTATACTCTTGTTCATGAAAATTTTTGGAATCATTCCTTATAGTTTGTAGTAATTGGAGTTGAATTTGATTACTTTTGATACCCTATAGGGTAATAAAATGTGGGGAGACAAGTGCATTTTGCATGAAACCATAAGGAATGATTTCATAAAATTTCATGAATAATAATATACATATGGACTAAATTCGTTTCCATTTCGTTTCCGATTCCGAAGTTGGAACCAAACGGGCCCTTAATGGCTAAGAATGTACATGCAAAGAACCAAGTCAAGAATTCACTGGGCAGAAAGAAAATAGACTAAAGTTGATCAGATACATCATGCATGCCTTCATCAGTTTCTAAAAGGAGAAGATTTAGAAAATATTTTCATAAATTAAGAATATTCCAAATGTATTTTAATTATATTAATTTAATTTCTTCTTTTTATCTATTTTATTCTAAAATTATCCATTTATTCATACGATTTTATTTCTCAAATTTATTATTTTTAAGACTATTGTTAAAAATAAATGTTTTTACTTGGGATACAAAAGCTAAGCCAGAGACTCAGAGAATACCTTGAGTAGTTGAATAGAGTATTCTGCACCAAAATAAAAGATAAAATGTTGTAAGTTTGTAGAAGTCCGTAGACAACAAATATGAATATGGTGTAGAGAATTCAAAGAGAGCGAGCGTCGTTTGTCAAGCTGCAATAGTCAAAATAAGTCTCTCCCTCACACATGCATATTGTTATTTATCAGAGACAACTTCCCGACCCGATTCGAATGCGTCTTTTACTCGCACCGCACATGCGTCTCTTAGACGTACTGAACTTGTATTTATCAGACGCACTACATAGATAATTCAGGGGATTATACTCCTTTTCATGCGTCTCTTAGACGTTCCTTTCTCATATCTTGATATGAGATATGGATATAGATATCACATATCCCATATCCATATTTCGTAATTGAGTATATGAGTATCAAAGTGATATGTTAGATATCAATACTTTACTTATTTGTCGATTTTGATATCTTTAAAAATTGACAAGCATCACGTTCTTTTTCTCCCACGTCTCCCTCTCCTCCCAAGTCTCCCTCTTTTGATATACTTCACCATCTTGCCAAACACAAGTATCAGAAATCAATCACATACCCATATCCTAATATTGACACCTATACCGATATTTGATATACTCGTATCAGGATATGGGAAAGGAACAAGCCCTAAGTATGATGTTGGTTACAAATAAATCATGGTTGAATAAAAGTTGTTTCTGTAACTTTCGCTTGTCATGCGAGAGATATTTAGAACCTTAAGAGGAGAAAGATATTTGTTGATCCTGATCATGTGTCAAGTACTAGCCGGAACAAAAAAGTCGGAGAAATACGGGTGCAATATAAACTCAATGAGTCGCAAATTGAAGGCCAAAAGTTGGACATGAAAGATTTGTACGTGGAATGCACATCCACATACTTCTCCATTTAAGGGGAGATGAATATCGAGGATAATTGACTCTAATATAATACCAAAAGGTGGAGCATGAATGCGTGTCAAAGTTAAAACCGAGACATATATTAAAATTCGTGCAATTGGATGTCCCGGACAATGTCACCTCCATCCGATAAATATACAATACCGGTTTGAAGATAAGGATGAAATAATCTGAAAGAAGAGGGTCATTACACCAAGCGCTTCATACTTTGAAGGAACACATATATTATGTGAAAGAAATAAGATGTCCGAATTCAAATGGGGGTTGACTAGCTTCTTTATTGTAACACCCCAAATTCTCAAAACTCGGAACATTATTGGTTAGGACCTCACAATGGGTCCCGACCTCAGTTTGACAACAATATTACTAGGATCTTGCAACAAGACACAAATAAGAAAAACCGAATTCTTAAAGATGTGTTTTTAAAGGATGAATGCAACAAGGTCTAACAACCTATAGTACTTAAACAAAGAGAAAAGACTAACTGTCTTAACAAAAGGAAAGTACGACAAAACAACAACCCAACCCCCCACTCTAAAGAGTACGAAGACCCGGCTGACCACTACTTTTGGATCACTCAGCTGCCGCTCTAACCTGCGGTAAATCTAAAAATACAACAAAACAACCATTAGCTAGTTATCTAAACATTAGAAGAATAATAATAGCACACACACATAGCAAAAGTAAACACTCATCATGCTTTCAAACAATCCATTTATTATCTTCATTTAAGTCATTCACTCTTACTAATGATACTTAGTTTGTGACACGAGGGATTCCCAAACCTCGCCTCGGCCCCCGTGTAACCATCAGGAATGGATCCGATGCATCTCACCTTGTACCTGCATGGTCTGGGTATAGAGAACCTCCCAGTCTCCTGTCAGAGCTGGGCAGTGATGTCACGGCCCGTTATACATACACTTGAGCCTTAAAACATAATAATGACGGTCGTCCTAACAAGTTATTATTATAACACACATTGCACACGCACCACTATTATCACCCAACTAGTATCCAGAAAACTAGCTAAGTAAGTCGCAAGGACTTACCTGAATCAAATCACACTCTATCAAGACACAACTCGGTCCGTACTCGTGGTAACTCAAACGCGTGTCAAACAAGGCATGTGGATCAAAATCACCTCCTTAAACTTTTAGAAGTTACAAACTTCTACGTTGTACAAACTCATGAAAATAATTTACGAAAAAGGTCCTCTTAGGTTAAAAACACCATTTTGCCCCTGATCCCGAAACTCTGAGAAGTCTATCATTTAGTTCTAAAATTCTAGTCTAGGACCTATGTCCTAAATATAGTTCTCATAGAAAAGTTTAGTGAGGATTTATAAGAGTTACACAAAATTCTAGTTTTTTTATAAAAAGTCGTTAAGGTCCGACTTTGGATTAAGATCCAAGGCTCTAGTGAAAGATAAAAATTCCGGAATAAAATTTCTAAATCTTCTATGATATACCTACTAAATATATGTGTCAAGATCTCTCTAAAATACTTAACCATAAATCTCCCATGAAATTCTAAAGTTGGGGTAAAACTAACATTTCTACACTTAGTCATTTTTCTTCCTCTGTTGCAAAAACAGTCCAACTGTCCTACTTCAGGACCTCGTAAATCCCAATCCGACCGTTAACTTTCTCTCAAATTCTAACACAATAAACTACGTATTTCAATCTACAACATATTAAAAATTCAACGGTGGATGCTCATTCTAAGGTATCGAATTTAGATCCTAAAATCAGCAGATCAAGGCTGGGATATAAGGTGTGCAGGAGGTCCTGATTTCGATTCTCCAGGGCAGCACCTGTTTCTTTTATTCTACCTAGAGGTCAGCAGTTCGAAACCCACAGAATCCAAAAGTGTAAGAGCCTTATTGACCCCATTTTGTTGATTCTCTCCTATTGATTCCTTTACTCCTTCCTCGTTTTCTTGCCTATCGATGCTCTATCCTACTCAGCAGCCTATTTCAAACATTCTACACAGTGCTATGTACAAGGTTGGAAGATGTAGTCACTCACCTACAACAATGGAGGCTCGACCTGCGGTTGCTCTCCCCACCGAGGACTCAGTTGGACGAACAACAGGGGTTGTACGTCAATGGAAGGCTGCAACAAAATAGGGAAGAATGATGATGTTACCACATGAAACCAGAAGGGAAGAGGAAGGGTAGGAGGGGACGGTCTTGGGCTCACCCGGTGGTCGACGAAGGAGGTCGCAGAGGCTCCGGTGGGGGCTGCTGATGTCGTTGTGAGACTTTCTATTTGTTGCCAATCGACCCAGATCAGATGAGGGAGTAGGAGGGCTTCAGCAACTCATCGTCTGAAGGTGCAGTCCCGGTTGATTGCTGGTTGTAGAAAGGTCGTCCAGGTGGCAGGCCGGTGGTTGCTACTGATGGCCGGCCCCCTTCTGCAGCAGCCTGGCGGGCGATCGACTCCTGTGGATGCAGCTGGTCGATTGTAGTAGTCCCAGCGGCTGTGCAAATGGGTCGAGTGCAAGAGTCCAGCGCCTGTGCAGACGAGCCGAGTGCAGGAGTCCAGCGGCCTATGCAGACGAGCCAAGTGCAGGAGTCCAGCGGCCTATGTAGACGAGTCGAGTGCAGGAGTCCAACACCCTTCTCTTCGAGTCGAATGCAGGAGATACGGTTGTAGTTGTGAGGGAGAATTAAAGCAGCGGCGTTTAGGTTAGGGAAAGAAGATTAGTTTAGGATAAAACGGGATTAAGAGCTTATTAGGGTTTAGGGTTAAAGCTGGGCCGGCTGGGTAATTGGGCCGGGTATGTTCGGCCTGCTCATCTAACTAAGATGGGCTGATAATTAGATCGTTACTCACACGGAACCGCTCTTCGGTTTTATTTTTAAAAGGACGGAATTATTTCCGGTTACATAATTTCTATCATTTTATGTGAATCAAGGTCACATAAAATGATAGAAATTAAATATCGTTTTATTTTATTTAAGAGAATAAAAGTTGGCGAACCGGAATCCGGTTGGATCCGGATTTAAACGGATTTTAAAATTTTCGGTTATTACATTTATGTCACATCCGGGCTCTAGGAACTTATTGAAAATGTTTATTTATGTTATTGTTATGGACTCGGCATATAATAGAATGAACTAGTATACTTTTTTTCAATTCGTTTCATACACATCTTTATATTTACCTAACTTGTAGTCAATTCATCATTTGGATTCTTGATAATTTATAAGATAAACTATGTTGTTGTTGTTGAAGATTGTTTGTATCACGAAACAAATAAAACATTCGTAATTGCATGTGTACTCGTGGCACACGATATTATAGATCATTACGAGTGAGCTTTAGGCTCGATCTAGAAATATCATGTTTGATGAGGTTGTTGTAACACCCCGAATCCGCGGGACTCGGGATGTCACATTGGGCTAGGATCTCACAATGGATCCTGACCCTAGCCTGACAACAAGTTCACTGGACCTTACAACATGGCACTGACAGATATAAAACAAATACATAAAACAGTATAAATTGTACAACCCAAAGTAAACAACAACATAGCCGAGTATATAAAACGACAACCTCACACAGGAGGTACAAAAGAACATCCTCACGAAGGAGGGGAACACAACAAACCCAAACCAACCACCTAATGTACGAGAGTCCTCGGCCTGTCACCCTGCCAGATCACTCAGCAGCGCCTAACCTGTAAACATCTACAACACGGTATGAAACCGTTAGCTAACCATACATATATGAGGTAATGCATAAGCACAAACACAATCATGGAAGATAAACACATCATCATGCTTTCACACATTTACCCATTTTATTATCTTTATATAATAATCATTCACTCAAAAACCATATATATATATATATAGATAGATGAAAGTATGTGACACGAGGACCGATACATCCCCGCCTCTGAGTACAATGTCCAGCTGTACGGGTATCGGTCACACAATCCGTGTACCCTATGGGAGTGGATTGCGCCCTTCCTGTAAACCAGTCTGGCCTGACATCAGAGAACCTCCCAGACTCCACGGCGGGATGAAAGGGAAAGGTTATCACAGCCACGCAGTGGGGCAGTCAATAGAACATAGGTCGATAAAAACGACAACTCATGCTATCATAGCAAACATATAAAGCACACACCACTCATGCAAACACCCAATATAGGGATGGTAGCTAAGTAAGTCCTACGGACTTACCTCAACCTCGTACAAACTCAACCACGATCACCTCTACACTGGAGAGACAACACGGCCTATAAAAAGGCATAAAGAGATATATCAACCTCTATTTATCAAAGGGATCACACCTAGACCCAAAGGGATCCATAAGGATCATACTCAATCTATGAGCCTCACAACCAACTAAACCTCAATATCTCAGCATAACTCACAATTCCTCAAATCTCAAGGTAGTATCTAATCAACATTCCTCAATCTCAATTCTAATCCTAATTTAATTAATTAACCTTTAATTAATTAATTAGATTTCGCCAGAATAACGTTTTGCCCGCAGGCAATTTCTAAACCCACCTGTCATCAGATTTCATCAAACAAACTATCCATAATCACCAGAATAATATAACGACCATAATGGAATTTCTAATTATCCATTTTGACAAGCCTAAAGTCAATTTAGGCCAAATCGCAGTACGGAAAACGAATAAATTCATAACTTATTCGTTACTAACCCGATTGACGATCTGAAAGAAGATTCGGAAACACAGCGACGCAGGCTACGCATGGACAACATCAAATTCACCGGAATCTGAGCGACGGAACCGTCCTGGTGACATATATGCTCGACCAGCCCTCCATATACTCGGAAATGCAGAAACTCGGTACCGTTATGAAGAGAATGAAGAAAGGAATCCAGAAACTCAAACGGAATTGAAATCGGATTAGAAACGGAGAGTAGATCTGAGTTTGAAGGTTGAGAGAAATTAGAGCTTTTACGAGAAAACGTGAAAGGAAATGAATTAATAAAGGATTTTCCGCTATTTATAGTGAAGACGATAATTATCCTTTAGTAAAGTCGATAATTATCCATTAACCGATCAAAAGGCGGGTCGAACCTCTTTCTCCAAACTTCTCGAGTCTGGAACATTAAATCTGGAATATTGTAGGGATAATTATTCCACAAGTGCCTCGGAAAACGTGTATTCCTAAGCCGTCTTTCTTAGCCGTTAAGAAACGAAATAGCGACTCTTTCGGCCGTTTTGCCTCTCCATGTTATTTCATATCTAGGACAAATCTGATGTCCTGATCATTTCTCTCAACTGCATTTTTATTAATTGGAGCTCCCAAATGCTCCAAATAACACCGGAGGGTAAAAATAATTACCCGGGGGAAAAAGTAAAAATTTCCCCAAACGTCCAAAATTACGGCAGGAACATAACGGTGGGACTCTTACTCATCACTTGCGAAATCTTCGCGAGTTATATGTCAATTACTATCAACGGTTAAGTTAATCAACATTAATTAGAATTCGGAAATCCTAGCTATTACAGTTGTAGTGTTAACTTTAAGTCTCACAAAAACTTACAAGACCCGTTGAAGTAGGGGGTTGGGATCAAATACAAGGAAGGCGATGTCTCGCTTTAGAACCCGGGTTTGCTGACTTTGGTCAGATCGACCAGGAAAAAACTCGCTGTTGAGACTTAAAGACAATGTGCAAACAATCATAAGTGAAGTCCTAGTGAATTTCCAAAGCTTTGTGGGATAGGTCGCTCGACCTTAGTCAAGGTTGTAGCCCAACTACTTTGTAAAGCAGTTTAAAAACTAGAAGGGGAAGAAAAGAGAAAGTGTGATTCTTTAAATAGTTTGAAATAAGATGGTGAGAGAGAATGAAGACAACTAACAAGAATCAATCAAATAGAGCATTCTAGAATCTTGATCACTAAAAAAATTATACAACAAATATCAATTCACAACTCCAAAATATTGAAAGTAAGTCAAAGTTATGTAAACAACAACTTCGTTTTGATTGTCACGTGGTCAATATTTATTGATCGAGGTACATTAATGTTGTCACCTATTAATTGTCATGTACCCAAGACGTAGCCGAATTTTCACATTGAACTTAGCATGGAGAGAAGTGGATTGACTGTCACTAAAAGTCAACCACCTTGAAAAACATATAGTCTAGAAAAATCTAATACTACCATAACTCATTGACATACAATCATAAATAAATACAATCCAACATCATCGATCAATGTAGTAAGACTCACCACACCCTAAAAAAAGACCATGTTAGACACGGTCCGATCAATGACGAGTTTTGTTGACCTTCTAGTATACTTTTAGGGATATGCACTCACCATTGTTGTGCTTACAAAAAAAAAGACCCGTCAAGGACAACAAACAATACTCCATATGAGATATGGATTGAAAAGGTTCTAAAGTTGGATTTTCTTAATACATGGGGATGTTAAGCTTATGTAAAGCATTTACAAATTGAGAAGTGTTTCCCAAAATTAGATAAATGTTATGTTATGGGGTATCCCAAAAGGTAATTTTGGATATTAGTTTTATAATCCCACTTGGTGTTTGCCCCAAGAGATATTGTCTTTTTGGGAAGATAATGCATTTCTAATAAGTCATGAAAAAAATATTCATCTTGAACCAAATCATGATGAAGAGCAAAAAACTCAACAAGTAGACGACATAGATGTGTCAAGGACATGATGACATTTTTGGAGGCCTGTTACGCCAAGTCATCCAATGACTTGAACAAGTTACTCAAGAATCCGATTCAAACGAAGATCCACAAATAGCTGTGGAAATTATTACATGTCCAGTTGGTGAACAAGTTGAACCTATTCATAGATCCAAAAGACCATGGGGATAACCAAGACATTATGATGATTTCATCTTGAACGTAAGCCTTTTCATTCTTCTCTTATAGCATGGTAAACCTACTACTTAAAAGCAAACAATGAAAGGTTTAGATGCCAGAAAGTGGTTTGAGGCCATGAGATCGAGAATGGATTTGAGGATTGAAAATCAAGTATGACACTTGATAAATTTGCCAAATGGTATAAAACCCATAAGAAACAAGTGAGTTTTATAATCAAGAGTGACAATGATGGAAATGCATTTGTATACAATATAATATTGATTGTCAAATGTTTTACACAAATTCATTGCATATACCACAATGATACATTTTTATTGATTGTCATGACTATATCCATTATGATAATGCTAACGATGGTCTATTATTATGATTGGGAGATTTGGAAAAGGATATCAAAACTACTTTTTATTGGACGGGTATGTATACATTACACAACTTAGAGGTTTTGAAGATCCAAACAATGCTAGCAAGGTATTCAGGCTTAAGAACTTTATTTATGGCCTTAAGCAAGCATCTAAGTGTTAGATACTTTGGTTTGATGAAAAGATAAAAAAAATTTATTTCATCATATGCGAAGAAGACCCTTGTGTATACAAAAACTTTAGTGAGAGTAAGGTGGTTTTTCCTAGTCTTGTACGTAGATGACATACTACTTATTGAGAATAACATTTTAATGCTAGAGTTTGTTAAGGAATCACTGAAGAAAATTTTCTCATTGAAAGTCTTGGGAGACGATGATTACATACTTGGAATAAAGATTCATCATAGAAATAGGCCTAAGAAAGGGTTTCACCTATGCAATAGATTCAAAATGCAAGATTGCGAGAGTTTGGTAAGGAATGACCGGATAAATCTTATATATATAGGGTCCGGTTCCGGTGAGGAGGACCCTTGTAGATAGGAATGAGGAGAGTCGGGGTGGTGACATGTGGCATGCCACATCACCGTTTTTTTTTTCAGATTTTCTTTTTGTAAATAAAAATTGGTGTTCATATTTTTATAAGTATGTGTTCCTTTTTAAAAGAGTCATTGTTCATATTTTATCAATAAATGTTCATTTTTTCCCAACACTAACTATTCATTTTTAACATTAATTGTTCATTTTTGTATTTTTTTAAAAACATTTTTTTCGGATTTTTTTTTGAAAATTATGCTATTCTTTCAAATCTTGTTAATAAAATATGATGTTCATTTTTTTACAAGTATGTATTCATTTTTGTTTACAATTATGGTGTTTATAGTATGCTATTCATTTTTTTTAAATTATACTTTTCTTTAAAATCGTGTTTATAATATTCAGAGATCGATTACATAAAAAATTGTGAAATCAAAGAGAATACAAGACGATTCAGGTTTTGTTTCTTCGAATTATACTCTCACTGTTTAGATTTCCATTCTTAAGGTTTATATTTCATTATGATTGATGTTTATGTTCGAAATCAAATTTGTTTGAATTATTTTGTGTTTGATTGAGAAAATACATGTATATACATATGTTGAGTTGGTCTAATAGCTCCAATTGAATAATCTATATGCTCCTTTTAGTGTGCACGCAAACTGTTCGGCAAAATGTCTTATAGAAAAATAGTTTATAATATTTACAGGAACAATGACATAAAAAGTATGAACACTGACGAATAAAAACATGAACAATGACGTATAAAAGTATGAACACTGATGACTTATCTATAACTTTGGCGCATACATAACATATTATGATCATCTTTTAACGTTTTGTGATGAGTTTTTTTTATTTTTTGTGGTTATATACTCTAAATGAACATTTATGCATTATAAAATGAACACAAAAGAATAAATGGACATGACACTTTGATGAATAAAAATACTATGAACACCAATGTATACAAACATGAACAATGACGTATAAAAGTATGAACACCAATGACTATTTTGAACGTAAGAGTATTTTTCCAGATTTTAAGTTAATTTACAAAAATGCCATTAATGATGACATCAATATGTATAAGGTGCATCCATATGAAAATATCGCAAATACATTGACCAAGCCTATGCCTAAACCCAAACATGATATTTACACTAGAGATAACAATATCAAACATCTTGGAGAATGGATTTGAGTTTTTTTTCCATTACATTATATGTTGAGTGTTATACACTATTTTTATATTTAACTTAATTATGAATTTGATATTTCATACTTATTTATACATAATTTGATCAATATTAAGTAATATGCCCGAATAATTTGTGATTAACAAATGAGATCATCTTAAGTGTTTTTGATGAATGAAACCCAATTAAGTCAAATAAAGTTATGAATTATCGTAATCTTATAGTCAACAATCATCAACTGGGACATAAGTGATTTTATTATTGACTATATTGAAGTTGACTGATAACGTCATGTTTCATGGGTTATAGAGATCTGAATGTGTCTAATCATTTACATATATGTGTATAAATGATACATGTAAGACATACCCACCTTAAGACTCTCCAAAAAGAATGGTAGAGTTTTAAGAAACACCGTGGTTAATAAATTACTTAAACATGAGTATGTTATGGCACAATCCCTCTTGATGATTGGCATGTCTTTTGACACTATCAAACACTTTATGTAAAAGGGAGTTATAATGACAAGTTGTTAGGATTGCCAAAAATCGAGTAGGATTCATATTTATACAAGAGTAACAAGATTGGATAAAGTCATCCTTCATTCATATTCATTTCATAAGTTATTTTTATCATATATATATATATATATATAACATATATGCTAATAATCAACCACAATTCTCGATGATTTAGTTATAGAACACATTTATAATAGTCATGAACTTATACCGTTCAACCCCAATAATCATATTTGACTTCTAGAAAAACAATACGACTCCTAAAACAAAGAATTGTAAATCTCTATTAATTGCCTTATATAATGTTTAGTTGTTGTACATTATATTGAAGGACAATTTATTCAATATGATATAGTTATGTTGTTGTAACATACTATTTATATTCGCATACACTATGTGTCCGTTTGGTTAGAGGTTGAAATAGAAACGGAAAGAAAATGGTTAAGGAAAAGGAAATGAAATGAAAACGAAAGTGTTAAAAACCTTTGACATTATATTTTAATCGCTAAACAAACATGATTTTTTATTGATTCGATAATATTTCGTTTTTGAGAACGATTTTTAGCAAGATTCGTGTGTTGTACATAAACTAAAATCTATGTTAGAAGTTGTATTAAGTTTAACAAGTTGTAAACTCGAACATGCATATTGCAACGGTTAAGTCAATCAGTCTATTGTGATAAAAGTAAACGTAGTCAATCAAGAACGACTAGAAGTTCTAAACAAGTGATGCAATTATACAGTTGACTCATTACTCTTTCATTAAAGTATAATAGAACTACATTAATGGTATGCGCATTATGAGGGTCTCATATTAACTTCTCTCAACTGAAAGTCTGATGAAACAAGAAACTCTCTTAAATAAGCACTTCAATCAAATACATATATGATCACCCCTAACTTGTTCCCATTCTTCTTAGGGCTAGCTCTTGGATTTGCAACAAGAGTACTACTTACCATACCAAAGAGAAAGAGAGATTGATTCACAACCATGGATTTGAACCAAACCTATGACGCTCCTTCCTCACCGGAGGCCGACCATGTTCCTGTAATCGAAAATGGCGTAAATTTCATCCCTTTGTTAAATATGTTGTGAAGGCATGTATGCAAGTTTTATTAAGTGTTAGTAAATACTTTTTTTTTTCCCTCTTGTGTATTGGAAATAGGAAAATGAGGAAAACCGATGTCCTCGTATCCTCAAAATTCAGAGAGCATTTTTGGAGGATTTCTGGAGAGGAAGAATATTCGAGATTCATCGTACACCAAGTAAGTGTTCCTATTTTTTTTTCATTAATCTTTTTTCATGATTTCTATGACGAGCGGTTATTTGAAGTTTGAACTTGATATAAGAACAAAATAACGGAAATAAAATGTGATTTCTTATAATTTTTACTACTGAAATTTCGAAATATAACATTGTTGTAATTTTACTACTGATAAAGTTAAAAAAAAAAAAAACTGATTTGGAATTTTTCGGTTGTTTTTTTCGCTGAAAAATAAATTAAAAATCCCTTCGATTTAAAGTTGGTTAATATTACTAACTAGACCTTTTAGTATTATTGGTCTATTAGGTAGGTCCATAACATAATCTCATTTAATAAAAATATCTCTAATAGAGTAATAGTAATAAGTCAATTACAGTGATAAAACTTAGAGGAGTATACAAAGCAAAAGCCCATAAATAAGAGTTTATTTCACCAAATTCTTTCATTAAAATTTTTATTACAGATATATGAGAATTTTTTTTGAAAAAAAAATATAAATTTCAAATAAAACCAGGAAAAACTATAATTATAATTTGCTTGTGTTCAAACAAAAATCATAAAGTTGTGGCTCCATACGATATTATAATCCTCTATATTGACTTAAGATTTTGTAAAAGATTTCCATGAACGTTAAAATTGAGATGAATACATCCATTCTGAATCTCTGATGATGAATGCAGGAGATCAGTTGAAAGTGAGTCAACTACCTCTTGCTAGAGTCAAAAGGATCATGAAAGGCTCTGGAGGCGCCAAAGTAAGATTACGTCTACATTATTACCAAATTGTGGTGAAGTTATGCTGACATGTAATAAACTGGCTTAGATGGTGAGTGCTGAAACACCGGCTGTGATGGCCAAAGCATGCGAGATCTTCATACTGGAGCTCACCATGCGCTCTTGGCTCTTTACTGATGATGCCGACCATCGCACTATGCCGGCTAGCGACATCGTTAAGGCGATCAGGCACGATGTTGTCTTTGACTTCCTTAACGATGTTGCTCACCGCTTCGATCACGACCAACCGAATCCTATGGTACGTAGCAGATGTACAAGAGTATGTTAAGTACCCGTTTAATATTCATATCTATGTATTAGTATGTCAGATATTGACATTATCAAATTATGGATATGAGATTGATATCCATTACAGAAAGAGCTGAATGATGAAACATATAAGATATAGTACTGGTTTTCGGAGTATATTATAAAGGGAGAAAAAAATGTACAAGAAGTACATTTCAGTATACACTTACATACCAAATATTAGGTATGAGTTTTTTTTATATCGATAGTCATGTAAGATGTCTAGATATGGATATCAAATATAACAGATTTTATTTAATTAGATCAATGAAACGACCTATTTGTGGTTTACAGGAAGGTGCTAGGGCAAATGATTCAACTCTTCAGGCTGGTTCTTCTGCTGCAGCTGCCCCACAGAACCCTACTGAAACAAAATGAAGAAAAGAGGTAAACTCCTTCAAGTTACTTTCAGGGTCAGTTTGTTTTAAACTCCGAAAACGGAAATGGAATGGAAACGAATTTAGTCCATATATATTATTGTTCATGAAAGTTTTTGGAATCATTATTTTTGGTGTCATGCAAAATGCATTTGCTTCCCTCTATTTTGATTACTCTTGATACCCTATAGGGTAACAAAATTGGAGGATTCAAGTGCATTTTGGATGAAATGACAAGGAATGATTCCAAAATTATTCATGAACAAAGTAAACATATGGACTAGATTCGTTTCTATTCCGTTTCCGTTTCCGGAGTTTAAACCAAACGGGCCCTCATATTCTTTGGTCTGAATCTAGTAAATTAAAAATGGGTAAATGTGTTTTTTATTACTATATACTTCTCTGAGAAAAAGACCCTTTTTTTTTTCTTGCATATGCAGTGAAATGGCTGTGATACATTGGCGAGGCTGCTGAAGTATTTGATGTTATGGACAATTTGCATAATATATCCATGTCAAACAGACAGTAAACTATTAAGGTCTTCAAATTTCAGTCTTAGTTGTTATATATATCAGATTGGTCTTGTCTTTACTTCATTTGATCAGACAATAAATATGTTGTTTGATTGTCCATCAGTTATATGCTTTTCTGATTAGACAATTAAGTCTGATTTACCAAGCTATCAGATTGCAAAATAAAATGATCGAGATAGACGGTGACAATTTGTGTATTGTCAAGACACTCCAAGGTTTATGGAGTTGTCCATGGAAGTCAAAATGATTTCGATCCATAGTGAATCTTTCTTTCTTGACCAAGTCCATAGCATGTTTTCATAGAAATTAATGGTGCGCTGACCGGTTAATTTATTTTGGAATCTGGACACCTAACACCAGTTATTTTCATCCGTAAAAATATTTTAGATTGAACTACCTCTAAAAACAGACCAACCTAATCTGTTATAAAAAAAAATGAATAACATAATTTGGTGGAAAAACACGTATTAGTTCTGGAAGTATACACTCTTGCTAGAGAAAATGAAAAGGTAGAATTATGGGATTTCTCAATATTCATTTAGTAGCAAGTATACCTTGTATTTTAATTGGTGAACTAAATGAAATTCGAAGCTCATGCAGGAGAATAGGTGGTGCAATTCCTCTACCCAACCGATTCAACAGATTGGAGGCACTAGTGATTAAAAAGCAGCATGCATTCACAACTCTGATCATTTTCAATGAGCGATTCTATCGGAAAAAAAATTTAACCATTTTAATTCGAAATGACATAGACATAAAGAAAACATTGAAAAAATCTTAGTGACTTCAATATCCTGAAAAGAGAAAACTATATGCATTAACTTGAGAAAGAAAATATAAAAAGTGTATTGACGTGATAAAGAATGCTAATTATTTTCTTAATAAATTATGAAGATAATTACAACATGATATATATCAGTATAATGGTGAAGTATCTATGGAAAGAGATAATGCTGAATATTATCTAATCCCCTTTCTGTGATATACAAGAGATAAAATCAAGGTATATATGTAAACAAGATATACCAAGGGTTCAAGAGAGAGACGTTGGAGAGACGGGTTGAAGTCATGGAGAGATGAGCCATAGTTCATTACTCCCCCTCAAGTTGGAGTGGATGTTGTGGACACCCAAGTTGTAAAGAAGATGATGAGATTGTTGGTTGTAATGGCTTGGTGAACTTATCGGTTGGTTGATCATGAGTCGACCTAGTTGAACTTTTTCCCATATAACATGACAATCGATTTCGATGTGCTTTGTGCGTTCATGAAAAATCGGGTTGGAAGCTATGTGGAGAGCGGCTTTGTTGTCACAATGGAGGATGTCAGCTTGTGTGTGTCGGACATTAAGATCCTTTAGTAGAGCTTGCAACCATGTGATGTCGCAACAAATAGTGGCCATTGATCTATACTCCGCTTCAACACTAGATCCGGACACAATGCCTTGTTTCTTGGTTTTCCATGAGATGGGTGCGTTATCGAGAAAGATGCAAAAGCCGGTAGTAGATCGTTGTGTATCCCGACATCGAGCCCAATCTGCATCACAATAAGTTGTGAGTTGGAGAGGTCCATTGGCTGGAAGGAATACCCCTTGACTAGGTGTCCCATTGATGTAGCGAAGGAGGTGGTGTGCCGCGTCCAAATGAGTTTGGGATGGTGCTCCCATGAGTTGACTAAGTATATGAACACCATATACGAGATCAGGCCTAGTGATTGTGAGGTAGATTAACCGACCAACTAAACGGAGATATTGAGCGGGGTCTTGGAGCGGCTCGCCTTCCCCTTGAGTGAGAGAGAGATTCGGATCAACGGGAACAGTAGTGGGCTTTGCGCCCAAAAATCCGGTGTCTTCAAGAAGCTCGAGGGCGTATTTCCGTTGACAAAGAGATATTCCGTTCTTGGAACGTGCAACTTCAATGCCTAAGTAGAATCGTAATGGGCGTAAGTCCTTGAGTTTGAAGTGACTTGCAAGAAACTCCTTAGCTCTTTCTATTTCCTGTAGATTATTACCTATAAGAATAACATCGTCAACATAAACTAATAAAACTATAAAGTTACCTTTTGATCTTCGGACGAATAAAGAGTAATCGGACAAAGCTTGGGTAAAGCCGGCTTATTTGAGAGCGTTGGAAGCTTGAGAAACCATCTTCGAGATGCTTGCTTGAGCCCATAGAGGGACTTGTGAAGTTTGCAGACATGAGTCTCCCCCTTTCACCCAAAGCCAGGAGGGAGCTTCATGTAAACATCTTCATAAAGATCCCCATTAAGGAAGGCGTTGTTGACATCAAGTGGATGAAGGTGCCAACGATGAGAGGCAACCAAGCTTAAGAGGACCCGAACCGTGATGAGTTTTGCGACGGGTGCAAACGTTTCCCGATAGTCGATCCCAATTCAATTTGGCTAGCCCTTGGCGATAAGGCGAGCCTTAAAACGTTCAATGGTGCCATCAGGGTTGTGCTTGATTTTGTACACCCATTTACACCCGATGAGTTTCTTGTGAGAAGGAAGGTGAACTAGGCTCCAAGTGCAATTGTCTTGGAGGGCTTTGATTTCCTGGGCCATAGCGTTCTTCCAACGGGGTCGCGAATTGCCTGCATAAAGGAGCAAGACGCTTTCTCAAGACTTATATTAGCAAAATAGTGTCAAAAAGAAGGAGATAAATGTGCATGAGATATGAAATGTGTAAGAGGATAACGAGTACCTGAGGTGACATTGTTCGAGGTTGATGATGGATCGAGGTGAAGGGGAGCATTGTCTCCACATAATAGTCATGAAGTATGCTAGGGGTGTGAGTGGCTCGTGTAGAACGACGCGGTTTTGGTTAAGGGAGTGAGTTGAGGTTTGTTTGTAACTGTTCCATAGCTGTAGGGATCGAGTCGTGGGGTGACAAAGGTAAGCCCTCGAGTTGTGGTGATGTGGGAGGAGTGAACAAGACATCTATAATGTGGTGTTGAGGGGTTAGGGCAGCGGAAGGTGTGTTTGGCTCGTCGTAAGTGCATGGGATGTTGGGGAAATAGGTATGGTGGTAGTATCATTGGGTGAAGCGGGTGTTTTGGTGGTAAAAGGGAACACATTTTTATTAAAAACAACGTCACGAGAAATAAGAATTTTCTTGTCCGGAAGACTAAAAAGCTTATAGCCTTTTGTTCCGTGAGGGTATCCAATAAGAACACATTCAATGGCCCTTGGGTCCAATTTACTAGGACGGAGATGATGAGTTGATGCAAAACATTGGCAACCAAAAACGCGTAGGTGTGAGTAACTTGGTTCTTTGCTGTGAAGTCGTTGGAAGGGAGTTTGTCCACTTAAAAAAGGTGTTGGCATGCGATTATTTAAATCCATAGCAGTGAGTATGACATCAGCCCAAAAAGTTTTGGGTAGTCGAGATTGAAAAAGAAGTGCTCGAGCTACATTTAAAAGATGACGGTGTTTGCGTTCAGCAACACCATTTTGTTGAGGCGTGTTTACGCAACTAGTTTGATGTAAAATGTTTTTGGTGGTATAAAAATCAATGCATTTAAATTCACGGTCATTATCGCTTCGAACAAGTTTGACGGTTTGACCCGTTTTCCAAATTGATTTTCAATAAGATTAATAAATTGGATAACAAGGGATCTTGTTTGCGACTTTCTTTGCATGAGATAAATCCAAGTATGACGAGAATAATCATCGACAATAGTTAAAAAGTAACGAGCCCCGGAAATAGAAGGGACATGATATCCTCCCCAAATGTCCATATGAAGTAAGTCAAAACAAGTGTTACTAGTAGAAATACTTAAAGGAAAAACAAGTCGAGTCTGTTTTGCTAAAGGACAAATAGAACAAGTGTTTGTTTCACATGATTTATTGGTAATAAAAGGGAACGAAGATAGTACTTTTGGAGAGGGGTGTCCAAGCCGTAGGTGCCAAATGTGACTCGTGGGATTAGTAGTGACATGACACACGGTCAGCCTTGACATCTCGAGGAAATATAGTCCCTCTCACTCAGATCCCGTCCCAATCATCTTCCCCGAACGAATATCCTGAATGAAGCATAATCTCCTTAGAAAAATAGTTATGTAAAAGGAATCCAAGGCTAGCTTACTAATAGATATTAAATTGACCGAGAAATGTGGAACACAAAGTGCATTACGTAACATAAAATGTTTGCTAAAAATGACATCTCCTATATGAGTAACATGTATAGAATTCTCATTAGGTAACCGAACGGATTTATTTAGAACAAGCTTAGCATGACTAAGTAAGCAAGTATTAGAAACAATATGATCACTAGCACCACTATCCAAGATCCATACAATGCGTTTTATAGATTGGTTTGAAATAGATGCGATACCTTGGAGGTCGGAATACTTAGATACATTACCCACCAAGTTTGTGTTTGAATTGTTAACCTTCGTAGAAGCACTAGTATTGCCGAATTACTCTTGGATTTTGCCCAACATTTGGAACATCATTTGGCATTCAACTTGTGAAAGAGGAAACTCATCAGTAGCACTTTCTACATAATTTACATTAGTGCTAGTTTGACCTCCTCCTTCTGCTTTCTTTTTTTTCCGGCAAATTTAGATCATGTGACCTTTGTTGTTGCAATAAGAACACTTCATGTGTGACCTGCAATTCTTAGCTACATGGTTAGTGATGTTGCGTATGGTACAAAGTTTATGCTCATTTCGTTGACCATCGTCGCGATATGCTTTCTTGATAGCGAAAGCTGATGCATCCATGGCTTGGTCTTCCCCATTGTCGTTGCTTGATTGTTGTTCCTGGCGGAGAACGATACTAAACGCCTTGTTTAAATCAGGTTGTGGATCGGTGCTTATGATGTTACCTCGGGTCTGCAAGTAGACATCATTTAGCCCCATCAAAAACTTCATGGTCTTCCGATTTTCCATGAACATCTTGATCGTACTAGTAGCGGCACAATCACATATACGAAGAGCGCAGAAGGCATCCATCTCATCCCACAATCCCTTAAGCCGGGTGAAATAGGTTGTGACCGAATCCGCTCCTTGTTGGCATTCATGGATGGTTGTTTCGATGTTGAATAGGGAAACAATATTAGTTTGTGTGAGAATATGATAAATTCCCCTTAGGGTTTCCATTTACTGATAGGTCATATAAATAACCAACGTATTTACAAATATTACAAAGGCAGCCCTCTATTATATTCTATTTACATATGAGTGCTATCAAACCCCCGCAGTCGAAACTGGTGGAGGTAATACAGTAAGACTGGATCGAAAATCAAGAAATAATTGTCTTGGAAGGCCCTTCGTAAAAATGTCTGCATACTGGAAAGCCGATGGAACGTGGAGAACTCGTACGTGACCTCGCGCAACCTTGTCGCGGACGAAATGAATGTCTATCTCGATGTGCTTGGTTCGTTGATGTTGAACCGGATTGCTGGCAAGGTACGTTGTGGAGATGTTATCAGTGTAGACCACAGAGGCTTTGGTAAGAGGGCAATAAAGCTCAAGCTGTAAGTTGCGCAACCATGAACATTCTGACACCACATTGGCAACTCCTCTGTATTCTGCCTCGGCGCTAGACCGGGAAACCACAGACTGACGTTTAGCAGCCCAAGAGATTAAAGTGTCGTTAAAGAAGACACAATATCCGGAGGTGGATCGGCGGGTATCAGGACATCCAACCCAGTTGGCATCTGTATATGCAATAAGATCGGACTTTGGAGAGGGAGAGATGGTGATACCTAATGATGAGGTGCCAGAAATGTAGCGGATGATACGCTTTAGGGCAGCAAAGTGAGCTTCTCTGGGATCATGCATGAAAAGGCAAACCTGTTGTACTGCATAGCTGATGTCAGGACGTGTGAAGGTCAAGTATTGAAGCGCTCCAGCTAGGCTTCTGTATAGAGTCGGATCACTGATTGCTGGACCAGATGAGGCACTTAGTTTGACAAATGTCTCAGTAGGTGTAGCAGAAGGTTTGCAATTGGTCATTTTGGCACGCTCAACAATCTCCCTGGCATATTTATCCTGAGATAAGAATAATCTAGCTGAAATTCGACGAACTGAGATGCCCAAGAAGTAGGATAGAGTCCCTAGATCTTTAAGTGCAAACTCTTTCCCCATGAGCAGGATCAGATGGTTCCGCAACTCATCAGAAGAGGCAGTAAGGATGATATCATCAACGTAGAGGAGCAGGTATGCAATATGAGACCCATGACGGTAAATGAAGAGGGAGGAGTCACTCTTACTACCGAAGAAGCCAATTTGATGCAAGAAGCCTGCAAATCGCTGAAACCAAGCCCGAGGTGCCTGCTTAAGACCATACAGAGATTTCTGCAGTAAACATACATGGTTAGGTCGCGAGGAATCACGCAAGCCAGGAGGTTGGAACATATAAACTGTCTCATTCAAATGCCCATGGAGGAAAGCATTTTGAACGTCAAGCTGATGAATGGACCAAGACCGGGAAACTGCAATGCTGAGAATTGTTCTGATAGTAGCCGGTTTGACAACAGGGCTAAAAAGTTTCATCACAGTCAATGCCAACTTGTTGAGAGCAACCATTAGCAACAAGACGAGCCTTATAGCGTTCAAGAGAGCCATCAGACCTGTATTTATGACGGAAAATCCACATACAACGCACAATATTAGCCTGTAGAGGGCGAGGAACCAGAACCCAAGTCTTATTCCGCATAAGGGCTCGATATTCGTCGACCATGACAGCGTTCCACTGCGGATCTTGGAGGGCTACATTGTGGGATTTTGGTATGGGAGATATGGCGGTGGTGGAGGCGGAAAGGTCGAAGACCGGTTTGGGTTTTGTGATGCCGGACTGACTTCGGGTGTGAGGTCGAGGTTGGGGAGGGATTGACCGGGATAGTTCACTATTTGAAGAGGAGCTGGCGTTATCAGGAGGGTGAGCTGATAAATGTGGTATGGTTGAAGTTGTGGGAGGGGAGAAGGATGGGCTAACGTGTCCAGGTGGGAAGAGCTCATAAGAGCAGGCGGGCCTGTTGCGTTAGGTGGGCCATGGGACAAGGCGGGGGAAGTAAGAGGTGCAGATGGGCCGGACGTAGCTGGGCCAGAGGACAAAGGCGGGTGGTCTGGGAGGGAAGGTTGTGGGCCAGAACGTAGTGGGCCAGATGGAGGAGCAGGCCCAAGGCGCAATTGGGTAGCATGGGAGCTACGTGCTGGGCTTAAATCTGCCGGGCTGGACTGTGACGAGTTGCGGATACGTGAGCCATGAGCCTGAGAAGCCATTTCGGAATGGTACGGGGATTGATCCAAGTCATCCGGAAAAAATGTAGTGGGAGATTCACGAGATGAGGTGGCAAAGGGAAAAACGGATTCGTCAAAAGTTACATGTCTAGAGATTAGAATTTTATTTGTGGCAAGCTCTAAACATTTATACCCTCGATGGTGACTCGGATAACCAAGAAAGACACATGGGGATGAGCGGTGTTGAAGTTTGTGGGAGATGGTTGCGCTTTGATTAGGAAAGCAAAGGCAACCGAAAACTCGAAGGTGATTGTAGGACGGTGTTATTGAATATAACACTTGGGCGGGTGACCGATTTTGAATTGTGGTGGAGGGTAAGATGTTGAGAAGGTAGCTGGAAGTTTATAAGGCATGGGGCCAAAAAGAAACGGGAAGGGAGGCATGAAAAGAAGAGAACGAATCATGTTTGTGATGGTACGGATGATACGTTCCGCTTTACCGTTTTGGGGAGAAGTATAGGGGCAGGAAAAACGGAAGTTGATCCCGTGAGTGACGAAAAAGTTGTGAAAACTAGAGTTGTTAAACTCTCTACCCATGTCGCATTGGAAATTTTTAATTGGACAATTGAACTGAGTCTTAACGAATTGGTGAAATTGCACAAAAAGATCAAATACTTGAGATTTAAATTTGATGGGAAAAACCCATAAAAATTGTGAGAAATCATCAAGAAATAAATGATAATATTTGAACCCCTCTTTACTTTCGATAGGAGAAGTCCAAATATCGCTATGAATGATATCAAAAGGTGCAGAAGTAGTAGTAAAAGACCGTTCAAAAGGAATTTTAATGTGTTTTCCTAGCTGACATGCATGACATAGAGAGGATAATTTCTCCTTTTTACATCGGAAAAGGGAAGAAGTGCGAAGAAAATCTAGAATTGGAGCTCCTGGATGGCCTAGACGATCATGCCAAATACGAGGCGACTCAATGGAAAGGGCGTGGACGTGTGAAGGCTTTGTTACTGGATAAAGTTCCCCCGAACTATTGCATCTTAGACGAATGGTCCCCGTGTGCAGATCCTTCACAGAAAAACCAAACGGATCAAACTCAACACTAGCATGGTTATCGGAAGTGAAACGTCGAACAAAAACGAGGTTTTTAACTATTTTGGGTGCAATAAGAATATTGGATAGGCGTAATGGTTTTTGATTGGTGGGAAAAGTGGTTTCTCCAATACCTATAGAAGGAATACGCATACCATTGCCAACAATTATCGAATTTGAGGGACCATTATACGAAATAGTTACTTGGAGTATGAGTCATGTGCGAGGTAGCACCCGTGTCCATGTACCAATTATTGTCCGTCGGATCCAAAGACATGGTTGCAAAAGAGTGATCTAATGCAGTGGGCTGATAAGTATTAGCCAGATGGGCCTGTGACATCGGATTGCCTGGCCCGGGCCCAAGAAGTCCATCTTGCATTTGCTGCTGTGGGAAGGGGAAAGGAGGCCTGTAAGCCGATGGGCTGGACTGAGGCCAAAAGTATCCAGGTGGGCCGCTGGGAAGATGGGCCGGTGTGGGCTGAGACAGAGGAATCCAGCCGCGGGAAGGGTTCCACACAAACCTTCCCGGCTGGGTGGTGCTGCTGCCGGCGCTCCGTTGTTTGCCCCGCTTTCCCCGACCACATCGCTGCTCGGTCTGGTGCGAGGGTGCCGGAGAGGAGCCGGTGGAGGGTGGCGCCGGCGAGCCCTTAGCCGTACTGCGAGAATCTGCGGCGAGAGCATTACTCGTGGAGCCGGCATTGGCTTGGGACGCCATTCGAGTTTCTTCGAGTTGCAACTGAGATCGGGCCTTGGTGAAAGACGGAAGCGGGTCAGTTTGTTGAATAAAACTGCCACCGCATTATATTCAGCAGGTAAACCCGAAATGAGTTGAAGAACGAGTCGAGTTTCAGGAACGGGTGATCCGACGCCTTTGAGTTGATCTGCTAGAGACTTAAGTTGCAAACAGTAAGCGTTAATGGAGGAAAATCCAGATAACTTACAATTCGAGAACTCGTGTTCCAGATAAACAGCCCGGGTGTTTTTGTTATCCTGAAAGATATCTTTGACTCGATTCCATGCCTGAAGTGCAATATCATCTGAGTCGAGGATTTGCAATAGGATTTCCCGGGATACCGTACTGTAAATCCATTGAAGAACCGCTGCGTCGACTTGTAACCATAATGAATCGTCAATGTCCGTAGGTTTAGCAACCTTCTCATCGATGTGATCGAGAACGTTGTGAGCCTTCGCAGTCACGCGGAAAAGAGTAACCCAAGATGCATATGGAGTATCATGGTCAAGGACGAGGGTAATATTGTTATTGATGTTGGAGATTCCGAGAGCGGAATGGAACGAGGGTTTACGTTCATTGGCCATCGAAGAACGTTGAGAAAGGGGAGAAGCGGCAAGAAGAAAGCTGTAGGTTTAGAAAGAGCGGAAGAGGGTTTGAGGAACGAGAACCTCTGATACCATGTGAGAATATGATAAATTCCCCTTAGGGTTTCCATTTACCGATAGGTCATATAAATAACCAAAGTATTTACAAATATTACAAAGGCAACCCTCTATTATATTCTATTTACATATGAGTGATATCAGTTTGAAAAAACCGTTTCTTTAGTTCAGACCACATACCTTTTGCATCCTTGCAATGAATGACACTCTTGGTAATCTCCTTCGAGATCGATCCAAGTATCCACATTTTGAAAAGTGTGTTACAACGGTCCAATTGTAAGGGTTCGACGGGATCTTCTTTGGATCGGTTCTGTGAGCCATCTACAAAACCGAGTTTGTTTTTGATAGTGAGCGTCATCATCATGGATGCCGCCCACGTTGTGTAGTTGTCCTCCACCAGTAATTGCGAGACTAAGGTCTCTCTCAGTTGGTCCGCATGATGGA
Organism: Fagopyrum esculentum; assembly: GCA_033239045.1. Lineage (NCBI taxonomy): Eukaryota > Viridiplantae > Streptophyta > Magnoliopsida > Caryophyllales > Polygonaceae > Fagopyrum > Fagopyrum esculentum. The sequence goes on from BSUD01000007.1 coordinate 22,309,949, forward strand.
GATATAGTGGATGTGTAGTCTTCTCCCATGGGTCCGAACTCTTTGAATTGCTATTCTTTGTTTCGTTCGTCATGGAGGCTTGTGTTTGGAGGAATCTGCTATAGGATCAGAAACTACAGCTCTAGTACCATATAAAAAGTGCATTGACGTTTACAGAGAATGCTAATTGTTTTCTTAATAAATTATGAAGATAATTACAAAATGATATATATCAGTACGATGGTGAAGTATCTATGGAAAGAGATAATGTTGAATATTATCTAATCCCCTTTTTGTAATATACAAGATATAAAATTAAGATATATATATAAACAAGATATACCAAGGGTCAAGAGACGTTTGAGAGACGTTGGAGAGCAGGGTTAAAATCATGGAGAGCTGAGTCATAGGTCATTAGAAAACTCAAATATTTAAAAAGAAGGCAAACATGTGGAGTAAAACGATTTTCAAGAGAAAAACAATTTTTGGTAAATTAAAGTCCTTGATCAAATTCTCCAGAGAATTCAATCAAACTTTGTGGATTCAACGGAAGACAAAAGGATAGGGAGATCCAACTCGTGCGTAAAATAAACAATTTCATAAATTTTAAATGAGGCTTTTGGAACCAACATACTAAAACGAACCATATCAACCTTGCTGGCCGAAGTGAGAAGTACCACCACATAGTAATTTATGGGAAAAGAATCATAATTTTCATCAAAGGACACACCCTTGATGGAGAGATATTTTTAAACAATCGAAAATACATCAACTTCAAAATGATTTAATAAAAAAGTTTAAAAGAACCCGTATTAATTGATTTGGAGGCAGGGGTGGATACAAGGGGTACTGGAGGGGACTGCGCCCCTGCTTTTAGTGAGATTATATTTTCTTAGGTGGGTATAACTCATATTGTTCTGCTAGCTCATCTGCTAGATGGAGGAAAAGGGTGTTTAAAGTGCAGAGTTCAAGTTCTAGTAGCAGCCAAAAAAAGTTCTTTATTATGAGATTTAGTAAGTTTATAATTGTTTCACTCTTAATTTATGCAATCAACACAATATAATTTTTAATATACTAGTTTATAAACCATCAATTAGTTTTATTTAACAATTTATTTATAAAATACAACTATAAAATTAATATACAAAATAAACCTTTTTGTTGCATATTTTCATTTTAGATGGAGATTAAGTAAAGTTTATTATTAAATTTTTTTTTTTTTAATGTAATGTAATCAATAAAATATAATAATTCATCAACCACTTTGATAATCTATTTATAAAACAAACTAAATATATAAATTTATTATTATCCTCAAAATAAAAAATGTATACAACAAAAACTTCAATTTATAGTACGAAAACTTTTTATATATTTTTTCATTTTTAACATGCGAAATGTCTTATATAATCCTTTTTGCCCCCTCTCCCCACCAAACAAATTTCTGGCCCGCCACTATTTGGAGGCACAAATTACCCAAATTACACGAGGTCAATGACACGGATAACATGAGCTTAACGAGACTAGTGTCGAAATCAGACATTTAACGAATGATCTTCAACATTGGAAGTGATAAGTCCCAAAAAAATGATAAGATGAACCTTATGATATTTTTTTTATCATTCATCCCGTATTCCCATTCAGACTTCAAACCCTAGACTAGTGACGGTAATTGCGCTCCTCTCCGCTACTCGATCTCCTTTCCGCTGCTTGATCTCCTCTCCTCTCGACTGCTTTGTTGTTGCTTCACCGCTCTTTGCCATTTCGTTGTTGCTCCTCTTCGATCTCTTCACTACGAGCTCCTAACCAGCGGGAACTTAAGCTTGCTAATGTCTTCTTCTGCTTTCTTCCCTCCAAGAAATGTTAAAGTGAGTTATAGAGAGAAAATAGATCTAAGCAGAGTGCTTTGCTGAAATCTTCCCTTCATTCTCGATTGGTTCAAGCATGGCTTCATTGGAAGCTTAGCTTAAACCTTTTGTGCTATTAACACTTTTCTTCTCCTCTTTTATGCTTCTTCTTACTTTCTTTATCGATCATTCTGGTTTCTTTAGATATTTGTTAACTTCTAGTACGTGTATTCCTGAGTATAAATTATGAAGAAAAGTGTGAAGTGATAATGCCCTGAAGATGTTTCAAGTTATAAAGATCGATATCCTGGATATTATTTTCCATTTTCCCTACATTTTTCGCCTACCAACATCACTTTTTCATGTCCCATATCCCCGCTACACCTTTATAAAAGATTTCGCGATATTTATCTACATTTTAGACTCACTTGACAGGTGCTGGAGTTCGAGAATGTCTTGACAAGCTTATAGTAAGATCTATTCACGACTATTGAGTTTGAAAGTTTATTGATATATCCATAAACCCATCTTGTGAGATTGAGAGCAAACACATTACCTTTGATTTGTTTGGATGGGTATGATTCTTTATTTATCCTATCACAAGGATTGATGCTATGATGACATGGTTTGAGTTGTTTGTACGTTTTCCTTTTAGTTGAGACAACCATTTGTTCTTACACATAGTATGCATACGACATGATCTTACTCGATGACGAACAGGGTTTAAGTATGGGGCATTTGATGAGTGTCAAATGTAACACTTTTTAGACCTTATATTCATGCATTTGATACCCCTTTCAATCTCTTATACATCTCTATTTGTATGAAAAGCTTTCACTTTTTGTATTTCGGTATCTACCCTGCCTTTTATGTGTTTCAGGCATTTACGACATCAATTGTGCAATAATTGCATACTTCCGGAAGTCAAATCTAAAGTGGAGACTCTACATGACTGACGAACTGCAACAGAAAGTCTCCTGAATATGTCTTAAGTGAAGATCCGCGAACTGAAGCTATAGATCAACAAATCGGCCAAGCGAAACGGCCAAGGAAGCCGTAGGGTGACCGTTTCACATACGTCATCACTATAGAATATTCTGCCAAAACCTAACTTCGAAGCCCATCCCAAAGAACTCTTTAAGACTTGGCGAAACGGCTTGTCTACAACTAGCCTATGGTTGTAGGTATGTTGTTTGATTGTCCGATTCAACTTCCACTAAAAAGGAATTCAAAACTTCCGATTGTAACTTTGGAAGGGTTATATTTTGTGTAACTTCAGACTTCGAGAATTCTCCCTATATATTCATACATCAATCGTAGGGTTAGATATGTTGATTCATCCCGAATTAGGCTTCACTCAGATTTCTCTTTACCCTAGTTGTTAAGTAGTTGTTAACTTTGCCGAAGGTTCGCCTTACTAGAACCAACCAATTTTGAGTTTATATATTTCCTAATTTTATATATTGTCTTTCCTTTATATATGATCATGTTTGATTAATTCTCCTCATAGTTTAAGGATTGAATGATCCCTATAATATTTTAATTTATTGTTTGCAAATATATTTATGAATTGAGATTGTGATATTGCTTCTTTTCAAAGTGTCTAATTCCTACCTTTTATTTACGTTAGAAAGAAGTGGTGTTTATAACTGGTTTAGATAAAACAACTGAAGAGCCACAAGCGAATGGCGTTTTATTGGATTTATTGAAAAGAAGTTGGTTTTGAGAGTACTAATTTGTCAAAGCTTTGAGGATTTCTAACTATCGTAGAAAGTTCCGATCTTTGTACCGTTTCCTAGTTGAAGAGCCAAAACTGAAAGTTGTTCTTGATCTTTTCCGAATTTATAAATGTTTAATGGGTTTTCATATACTTGTCGAACCGCTGAATTGAGAGCTACACGAGTTAAACAATATGGTCTTTGTTTGTCTATGTCAAATATTATTTTAGATGGTTACCTCCTTCAATTAATCATTTATCAATGTTCATTATATATATATATCCTGACTCATATGTAAACAACTTTTATCGTGTGAACGTGTAAACACCGAATATATGTGAGTAGGGCTGCACAACTTTGGACCGGACCGGAAAACCGGACCGGACCGGACCGGAAATTACGGTCCGGTCCGGTCCAGGACCGTAATTGGAAAATTCCGGTCCGGTCCGGTCCGGTCTAAAAATATTACGGTTCGGTCCGGTCCCGGACCGTAATGTTCCGGTCCGGTCCGGTCCGGACCGTTAATTGTCGTTTTAATTTTTTTTCAATAAGAAGAGTATCCGGTCCGGTCCGGTCCGGTCCAAACCCGGACCGGACCGGATTAAATGCATACAAAAAAAATATTTTTTTTAATTTTTTTTTAAAAAAATTAATAAAACGGTCCGGACCGGACCGTATTGGACCGGACCGTGTTGGACCGGACCGTTACGGTCCGGTCCGGTCCGGTCCATGGACCGTTTCACTGCTAGTGTGAAACGGTCCGGTCCGGTCCGGTCCGAGAGTTTACGGTCCGGTCCGGTCCGGTCCGGACCGTTTGAACAGCCCTACATGTGAGTATACCGCCGAATATATAGATTCAGATCCGACGAATCTTCTTCCATTAATAACATGATTTTTTTATCCTATAATATCGCCTAATCTCAGCCATCTATTTAACGATCTAACGATTACAATTTGTTCTCATTTTACATGGTAAGAGCTGTTTACATGGGAATCAATCTATATATATATATTGCAATTAATCATAATCAATGTTGACCCATCCTTAGGGCCTTAGGGGTGTGTTCATGGATGAGGACACTTTGCATATTGCCACTTGCCTTTGTTGAAGATAAAGAGAAAAGAAAGAACCCTAATGACATAATCCTTATCCGGTTATCCTTCCCTTAATGCCTATCGCAACTTGTCCCTTCTTTATGGTTACCCTCTAAAAAGACACCCCTCAATTAAAGAAAATCAATTGACTATGAAGTGAGATTGATCCTTCCACTTGTCTTCTCCCTATACCTTCACTTCCATATTGTCCCATCAAATTTGAGATATGCTTACAAATATTCTTCTCCATACATTACGAAATATGGGCAAAATAGCACTAACAAGATGCTATTGAGGCTTTGAAGGAATATAAATCAATAAAGCAAACCATAATTAACTCATTTTCACTTCCACATGAACTTATATTCCATTAAACTACCAATTGACAACTAAAATGTTCTTTAGTACAAGAACATGCCAAAGATATATACCATTGTTTATAGTTTTTCTTATGTATGTCTCGGAATCAGATGCACACAAACGCACGGGGTTACTCCTTGAACCCCGTTGAACTTATGTTTTAATCTTATACTTAACCCGTATATACGCTCGTATGCACATGACTTCCCTGCAATTACTTTAAAGTACGAGAACATGCCAAAGATATATACCGTTGTTTGATCACTTCATCTAGAATATTATATTCTTTCATGACAACTTACTTTTCTTAAGAATATATTCCGACGGTTGAACAGATTTTTGACTAAGAAAAGATAACAGAATATATATATCATTCAAACAAAATCATGTTGATATATTTGATTGATTTTGACAACGTTGAAATTGATGTGTTGAGGGCTTTGCCAATGATCTTGGGGATCAATCCAATTCTAGGGTAAGATCTTGCAATTTGATAGAATAGAACAAGATGCTTCTCCCTTTAGTTATTGATTGCCTCGATATTATTTGAAGTCGACATCAAAGAATTGAGTAAGAGATTTATGTTGTAACTATAGTATTTGAGTCTAATGATTTAACCCGATAATTATTGATAATACATGACATTGTATCGAATATATTAATCCGAAATATCTATTAGGATGTCGCATTTCATTATTCTCTTAGTCACCACATATATAGTGTAATGTATTTGTGTACGTGTCAATGTGTCAAACCTTTTTTTTTTTCATTATGAAAATGATGATAGTGATAAGGTTTGGTATACCAATAGAACATCTATACATGTAATCATAAAGTTTACTTCACAACACATGTCTTAAATATCTATGTAGATCTAATATCAAATTAAAATAACAATTATACTTATCAATAAGTGTTTAGCTTGGAGATTCGAGTTCGAGTTCGAATCCTACTAGCGGCATGTATGGAAAAACTGATATTGGGAGGGTATCCCCCAACAATGGGTCACGACTATCTACCCGATCCGAACGTAGATCGGCTAAGCCGATCGAACCGGGTACGTAACCTTCTTAAAAAAAAAAAATACAAAATTTTAAGAATATTAATAACAAACTTTCTCTACAAGAATTACCCCGTTTGGTTAGAAGTCCGGAAACGAAAACGAAAACGGAATGAAAATGAATCTAGTCCATATGTTTACCTTATTCATGAATAATTTATGGAATCATTCCTTATGGTTGCACGTAAAATGCAGTTGTTTTCCCCATTTTTGTTTTCTTATAGTATATCAACACTAATCAAATTTTACTACAATTACTTAGAATCACATGGAATGATTCCATAAAATTTCATGAATAATAACATACATATGGACTAAATTCGTTTCCATTTCGTTTTCGTTTTTAGAGTCGGAACCAAACGGACAGTTAGTTTCTCTCTTCTTTGAAATGCATGCTTCTGCAACATCTTCTCATTCTCTATCAAAGAATCCAATTTATAAATTTTACAGAATTTGAAATACAAGCTCGTCACTCAGTTCCAAAACATAGGCTGAAAATTCACCCTTTTGAAATAAACATCGAGGAGGAGCGAAGTCGAAGACAATGGAGCTGGCGGATCTGGGATTTCAATGGTTAAGAGTGTTTCGATAATGAGATTTTGTAACAAGGGAGAAAATTTAGGTTTATATACCGATTATTTTATAAAAATTGAAATTTTAGTTGTTAGTTTTGCAATTTTATAGTTTCTAACGTCATTTTGAAAATTCTCCTACCAATAAAACTCATTGAAATTCCATTCTAAAACTTGTTATAATACAACGAGTAATTTTTTAACTTTATATATTAAAAGCGGGCTTTGTTTTTCTTTTAATAATATAGGGTACTTATATATTAAATAAAACATCCATATTTATAACTCTACTTCATAAAAATAATTACACATTCCAATATATCTTCTTCATTTTCACCCCGATATTGACAGTATGTGCTCCGTGGGGATGAAAACTATCTTGTATCGATCATAAATAAATGGAAAAATAACCCAAAATAATACCAACTATCAACTTTGAACCGAAAATAATACGAACTTTGAAAATTACTAGGAGCGATACAAACTATCAATGTATTTACCAAAAATAATACGTCATATATTTTCGGCAAAAACCCTAACACCGGCGATGACATGGCAACCGGAATGTTACATGTCATCAAATAAATGTGTAATGTGAATTTAATTTTTTTAAAAAATAATTTAATAATATTTAAAATATTAAAAAAGTAAAAAATTATTATTTTTTAAATTTTCAATAATAATTTTTTTAAAAACAATTGTACAAATATTTATTTTTAAAAAATAATTTTTAAAAAATAAAGTTTGAAATTTTTTTTAAATATATTTGTAAAAAAAATTTAATAATATTTTTTTAAAATATAAAAATATTTTTTTTTCAATCAAATTTATTTTCAGGATTTTTCTATAAAATGAAAATTTTAATTCGAAAAAAAAATTTAGGAAAAAAAAAGATCAAAATTTATTTATATTTTCGAATATTTTTTTACAATTTAAATAAAAAAA
>BSUD01000007.1:22318008-22331686 GCA_033239045.1 Fagopyrum esculentum
AATAATTTTAAAAAATAATATTCGATTTTTTTTCGGAAAATTTTATAAAAAAAAGTATTTTTACATTGTTTAAAAAAAAACTTTCGAATTTTTATAAAAAAAAAAAATTAAATTTTTTTAAAAAAATTTGTACAAATGTTTTTTTAAAAAATTATTTTTTAAAATCTTAAAATTTTAAAATATTTTATTTTTTAATATTTAAAATATTATTAAATTAATTTTTTGAAAAACAAAATCCACATCACACATTTAATGCATTTATTTGATGACATGTAACATTCCGGCTGTCACATCATCGCCGGAGCTAGAGCTTTTGCCGGAAAAGTATGACGTATTATTATTGGTAAATACATTAATAGTTTGTATCGCTCCTAGTAATTTTCAAAGTTCGTATTATTTTCGGTTCAATGTTGATAGTTGGTATTATTTTGAGTTATTTTTCCTAAATAAATTCAAAACTTAGTATTTATTAGGGTTCGTGAGATATTTTTTTTTATTTTTTATTGTTGATTGATTTAGGATTAGATCTTATCGGACTTACATTTTGGGTTCAATTCTATAGTACATACTTGAAAATTCTATACGTTAACTCTAACTAATGTTCTTCATCTTATTTTGAGTTATTTTTCCTAAATAAATTCAAAACTTAGTATTTATTAGGGTTCGTGAGATATTTTTTTTTTATTTTTTATTGTTGATTGATTTAGGATTAGATCTTATCGGACTTACATTTTGGGTTCAATTCTATAGTACATACTTGAAAATTCTATACGTTAATTGCATGAATAATTTTGTTACATGTTTGAGCACGTACATATGCGTGTTAGGTATAAACTCGAGGCAGAAGCTTAATATATAAAATACGAATATGTTTGTTTTTAAGGAGGTAGCTTCGGTATCAAACGTGCAAATTCCCAAAGAAATCCTCCTCCTTAATGTAAAATTTGTTATATTGTAGTAGAATGGCATTGCAAAGTGGAAAATGTTAACATTTACGTATGCATGTGTTGTTCTGACTAAAATTGTGAAGCAATTAAATTTGGGTGAAAGAGAATCATAGACATAGAGCAGAAGATAGAAAATCACGTACAAAAAATAATGTCAGTACTGAGCGGAGAAGATAAGAAAAACAGGGTGACCCATGGCACCACCCTTCGACTCTTTCCATATTTGGATGCAAATTTCTATTCTCCCCTTTATTTTTTTTTTACATGTTTATATACTACTCCCTTTTTAAATTCAAATTTTATATAAAAGAAAAATAAATAGAGTTATACTTAAAATATAATATTAATACGCATATAAAGTGTTAATACATAATATATAATGTGAACTTCTGTAATTAATAAAGTTGGCTATTTTTTAATTGCACAAGCTCAAAATCCGTCGTATCCAAGGTCGAGTTACACAAGTCCAAATCCAATCGAGTTACACAAGCCCAATGTTAAATTATATAATTATAAATGTTGGGATATTTTTCCGAATATAAATCTGGACCAATTTTTATAAATATTCTTTTATGAACAGATATACAAATTTAAAAAATGTGGGTCATTAACTAATAACAAAGTATAAGTGCCTTTTATTATTTACTCAAACTGTGAGGAAACTCTAGATAGGTTGATGGGAGACTCATGTTTCTGTAGGATTTCGGTAGCAGGGCGGCGGCTTAATTCGACTCAATCAACCTCGACATGGTGCTCTAGTACTCCGACGGCAGCAGGATGGCAAACGAAGGTCGACTCAAGCAGTTGAAGGCGGATTAATTCGTGTACAACAAGGCGGCATAATTCAACGGAAGAAGGTTGACTCAGAGGCGGTGATCTCGGATTCAATGTTTTGGATCTGGGCTCGGCTTGATTCGATGAGGTTGAAGGTTGACTCAAGTGGTCTTAGAGTCAACGTTCTGGACCTTGACTCGACTTCGAATCAGGTTGCCTCAGGTTCCTCGGTTGTTTGGCTACCGGTGGCTAGCGACGATGGATGTTCCACACCTGAAACTACTTTGTCGGGATCCGCAACTGCTTCATCGGGATCGGCTATTGGTGGCCAACGAAATGGTTGAAGACGAAGATGAGTCTAGCGGCAGGGACAAACGCAGGAGACGAGAAAACCCTAATTGCTCCGCGGCTATGAGAAAACCCTTTCGGATGTGAATTTTGGCGATTGAGGGTGATTTTACAAGGTTTTAAATTAGTAGGGACCTAGTTTGTATTAGCGATACAAAAAAGACTTTATTAAGTCAATATTTTCTCTCTTACCTTACATTAAAAAAGAAATTAAACTTAAATGAATATTTTAAAGTAATTATCAATTGATTTTAAAATAAAATATCAATAAATTTACAGAACCTTACGGATTTATGTGTCAACCTCAGCCTCAAACTCAACGAGAATAAAATTTTACAAGCCGTAATGTGAAAACAGGTCTCTGGACGAAGCATTGAATAAATGGTAAGGAAGAATGAGAATCTATGTTGCATGTTTTCTCAAATATGTAAAGTTAGTAAACTTCCATGTTGGAGTTTGATACATGCATCCGTTTATGCTCGCATGTAAATATTTTTTATTAAAAAAATAATTATTATTAATCTTATTTAATATAGTAAATAGATTTAGGGTCCGTTTGGTTTTAACTCCGGAATTGGAAACGGAATAGAAACGAATCTAGTTCATATGTATACCATTGTTCATGAAGGTTTGTGGGATCATTCTTTGTGGTGTGAAGGAATTGAAGTAGAGTGTGATTACTTTTGATACTGATACCCTATAGGGTAATAAAATGTGGGGAAGCAAGTACATTTTGCATTAATTCACAAGGAATGATTCCACAAAATTTTATGAATAAGGATATACATATGGACTATATTCGTTTCCATTCCGTTTCCGTTTTCGGAGATGGAACCAAACGGGCCCTTAAAGTTTATAATAAAAACAAAAACTTGAAAAGGAATGGAGGGGAGGATATACGTGATGTTATTCTTTTTGGAAAGGATTCTTTAATAGATAATATTAAAAAATAAAAAAAGTCAATAATTGATAATAAATAAGGAGGTCGTACATGGTTATAAATAGAAGTGCATGAAGGAGGGTTGTTGGCATCCAACAAAAGCAAATATATATATATTGAAGAGTTATCTTCTTTTGTTTCTTCATGTTTGTTGACATCCAAGAGAAGCAAATATATATATTATAGAGTTATCTTCTTTTGTTTCTTCATGTTTGTTGATTGTGTTGCATAGAGGAGGTTAATTGTGGTGGAGGGTGATGCTGACAGAAGATAGAGAGCACATAGGATGACATGCAAACTCTATATCTTCCGCCTAATTACACTAATGCTTGTCATTTCCTTTGTGCTCTCCATCTTCTGTCATCGCCTAATTCAACTCAAGTAACTCTCTCTCGCTCTTCCTCGTATTAGTAATTTGTTAAAATTTGAGCTTATAAATGAGGTATAGTGACGGTGGTAGTGGCCGGAGGGCGATTGATGTTGACAGAAGATAGAGAGCACAGAGGGTGATGTGCTGAGATGGATGCATATCACTCCTTTGTGCTCTCCGTCTTTTGTCATCGCCTTCAGCCTCTTTGTTTTCATATAATTATCATTTTCTTAAAACCATTTAATGGTAAAAGGAATAACCCATCAATGTATGATGTATCACATGTACACATGTTTACTTATGTTAACTCTAACTAATGTTCTTCATCTTAGTATTAATGTGCAATTTGTTTTAAAATTTTCTACTCATATGATTACAAATCGAGAAAAACAAATTTTTAAGTATATTTAGATAATATTGTGATTTACATTAATTTTGTGATATCATTGATTGGTTGTGTGTGCATATTTAAATGTTTATTAGCATCAATTACCTTTTTTAGAAAATATTAGCCATGAAAAAAAAAATTAATGTCAAGAGTTTCTAATAAATAGACATAACACATTTACTTTTTTCTTATAAGTTCAACTTTTGTTCATTGTTTTCAACCCATTATATATATTTAGATAATATTGTGATTTACATTAATTTTGTGATATCTAGATTTTTGTTCATTCTTCTTCTAAATTTTTAGTTTCTATATTTGTCTGTCTTAATATGTTATTATGTGTCAAAAAATATAGATGGGCAATTATATTGAAATAGATGCCCTATAATTTGTGTGGGCCTCAGACCCATTTTATGGTGTCGTAACGATAATTCATTATTGGGTCAATCTTTAGATTTCAAATTGGGCCCTTATTCAGCCCAATATGAAAGTCAATAATTAGAGTGCACAGATGTCATATTATAATGAGAAAATCAATTAAACAATTAGACCGACTTATACCTGACCGTGACTCTCCATCTAATTCCTTAGCATGCAAGCGAAGAGGAATAAGTAAACCTCAATATATGTCGCACACGTAACCATTTTTATAAATAGATCCGTTGCTAGACAACAAATTCCACAGGAAAAAACACAGCTCAAGAAGCAATGGGCTACAGACCGCTCCCGCCGCCGCCTAATCATTTCGGACCGCCACCACCTCCCCCACAAGCATACGGTTGCCCGCCACCGCCGCCTCCCCCATACCAAAGGCGTGGGTGCTTCTACGCTCCTCCACCGCCACCAGGACCACCGATGGGGCCACCACCACCTCCACCGGCTTACTATGCTCCGCCTCCACCGCCACCTGGTCCACCCGGTCCGCCTCCTCCGGGATACTTCGACCCGTACAGGCCTCCTGGCCCGTGGGCTCGCCCACCTCCGCCGCCTTATTAGCTGGAATACCCAGTGGGTCAAGAAATCTACGTTCTGTTTTGTTTGTATTTTAGCTATTTTGTGCTACTCGTCGTTTGTTTCGATCTGAATCATACTCATATTTAGAGTTGTATTATCAAAGATTATGATTAACGATGTATATCATTAGGAGACTACAATTGTTAGATTTCTGGCGTACTGTTTCGATTTCCGTTTTGACTGGGATCCCACTGCAAATTCCATGGAAGAATCATGAATGAATCCTTATAACATCGGTTCGTTATCGATTCGAATTAATGGCGGACATATAACCTGTTTTACATCAGTTGTATTATCAAGGGTTATTGTTGTAAAATAATTCATTTATATGATCAAAAAACTTGGATGTATTCTATGGATTTTCATTTATTTTTTTAAAAATATTGAATAGTAACTTCATAATTAATATTTTAACATTGTTTTGATAAATTATATCAAATCGTTGGTGAGAAACTCAAATGAGAGAAATCGTTTTTATTCTTATATAATGTGTGTGTGATTTGAATTTTGTTTTATATATTTTGATTTCGGCTTTTAAAGATTTGAATCTGAAATGATATTTTGGTTACCCAATCCTAAGTCGGATGAAGGCTATTTGAGAAGTATATGGAAAATCAAATTCGTCGTTTATTTAGCGAGGTGAATGACAATAAGATTTGTCTTGTTACTAATGTCTATTTGTCTAAAGTCTGGTATTTGTAATTAGAAAAATATTTGTTTTACCCTAAGTTCTACCTAACCAAGTAAAGTAACTACTCCAATTCCTGGTTGAAATATATATCATTTCATGACATAAACTAGATTATATACTGTCTTGTTCGATTTTACTAATTGGTTTTAATATATATGTCATCAATTGTTAAGTAAACGAATTTGAAAAGCATAATTTCTAACTGTACCAGCGAAAATATCTAGTAGTTTCCATAATTACGTATTTCGAGTGCGTAGTTGATAGCGTCCTTAACAACGCATATGAGAAGTGGCGGTTTGGAAAAAAAAAAACAAGTTGTTATTACCCCCATAAGCTTAGTTCAAATTTTTTTTTTTTTTTTTTTACTTTTTTTCATGGAGTCTAACTACGCATCTCATATGCGTAATTAAAGACCCTATCAACTATGTCCGCGAAGTGCGTAGTTGATAGCGTCCTTAACTACGCATATGAGAAGTGTAGTAGCGGTTTGAAAAAAAAAAGAACGGCTATTACCCCCATAAGCTTAGTTCAAATTTTTTACTTTTTTCATGGAGTCTAACTACGCATCTCATATGCGTAATTAGAGACCCTATCCACTATGTCCGCAAAGTGCGTAGTTGTGATGACCAATAGAAAATTTTGCTGGTACATGTATCAACCCCGTTGAAAAGACGTGTGGAGTATTAAATGTTTCTGGTTGTGTGAAATTGACCCGGACCAGTCTGACTGGAAAATATATTTGGGCTAATTTGGTTAATAGGCTTTTTTAAGTTTTAGTTATAGTAACTAGGTCATTTAGTTTTTTATTTAGGTAAATATATCCAACCTTTTGTTTTTTCTCTCAAACTCTAAACACTTTTCTCGGGGGTACATTTATTAAAACTAAAACTCAAAAAAGCCAAGTATATAAATATATTTTTTTTAAAATTATATATAATCTAAGAAATTATATATATTTTTAGTTTTTACAAAATTATGTCTGAATTCGAAATCGAATGGACCGAAACAGTCGTGTCCCGGTCTAATCCACAGTCCAAGGTTTTGAAAATTCCGATCCACCGGTCTAGTCCGGTGGATGATAAAAGGGTCAGGTCCACAACCCTACACACATCGATAATAAAAGGGTTATTGAGTCTAGTATATAAGGTCGATGAACTACACACACCTATTGTCGATTGATTTTAGAATAAAACCTCAATGAATTGATATGTTGGGCTTGACCCTAACACGCATGTGTAATCGGATGTACAACCAAATCTACCCATAGTCTTCAAACCGTCATAATTTCATAGCAACTCAACCTTAGACCTATTCCTATGCAACTCGGTATTTTAGTTATGATATTTAATGGTTCATGTTTATATTTTAATAATTCGTTGCAATTGTAAGCATGCAAGGTTACTAATGTAATTGCTCTAAGTATATGAGGTTAGATGATATGCTCTAACTGTGTTATAAGTGGCTATTGTACATATATTGCTAATTAGATAAGAGATTATCTGATTATGGTAGCAATGAAGTTAGAAATGCTATATAATATGGTGATTGATGTAGATCATCTAATTACACTTAACATTTGTTGGCTTTTATTTTTGTGTGGGGATGTATATATGTAATAAGATCATGCTAATTTGTCGTGGACATGTGGCCCATAACAAATTTGATCCGTTATGTTATGAACAAGATTCAGTTACTTGAGTTTGAAGACACGCTAGTGAAGCGGTCATTTAAGTGAAACGACAAGTCGTGGCTCCACACTAGGATATATAGTGAAATGTAGAAGCGGTTGAAACCCAAAAAAAGAAGACACTCAACACTATTCAAACACTCTTTCGGCTAGGTTTTCAAAGAGAGAGAGAGTTCCAAAGAGCAAGAGAGAAATCGAAGGTCGTGACGTTGATTTCATGACGTTCATCCTTGGATCCAGGCTTCTCCGGCGACAATCTTCTCTACGAAGATAACAAAGCTTTGATTGAAGCTTTGTTTAGTCTCCCGGTGGTTGTTTCACCACTATTCTCTATGTGCTTTGTTCTCCTAAATTAGGGTTTATTAGCCAGTTTTCTTGTATTCTAACTCAAGTTACACTTATTGAAACTTGTCTTGAATACTTAGTAAAATTTGGGACTGAATCTCCCCTCTTAAGGTTCTTGCAGGCGTAGGGTTTTAACACTTGAACTGCATAAACAAGTCTTGTGTCTTTCTTATTTTACTGTTTTACATGTATGCGTCATATTATGTATACAAGTTCATTTACATTGGAACTTTTAGATTCTTGTGATAGGAAAATCCCTTCACTCTTTATAGTAATTAACTTTTTCTTTTAATTATTATCCCTTGAACTCTGCACACTTAACAACTAAGGTGTGATAAGTAAATTTTAGATTATTGGTTTGTAACTATGGTTGTGGTTGTAGTCGTGGTTGTGGTTGTAGTTTCAAAATAATTTTTATAAGATTTGAAGTGTTAAAAATTTCAACCATCATAAAATAAGTAATTACCCTTGTGACAAGTAATTAGAAAAACAGGTATCAACAAACAAACGAGAGCCACCTTAAAGGCAAAACTTGTTAGCTTATTATGTTCCAACTTCAATCATAATCAATGCAGGAGTAATTTAATTTTACCAATTGAAATTAGCAATACATAACAATTTAATATCCTAAAATGTTTTTCATCTACATCTCGGTACATCCCATCTACATCCTGTTTATGAACAAGTCATCTACAACCCTCTTTAAATCACCTATCAACCAAGATCCAATATCCCGATTTCAATTGACTACAAATTCAATGGATTTGTTCCACCAGAAAAAGAGAGAAAACAACCTTGTGAGAGGTAGCAAAAGAGCTATATAATGTAAGGAAGAAAGGACGATGTGTTGACAAGACTTTAGGGCATGCTCGTTTTTCATATCTTGAGATGGGATATAAGTATGAATATCAAGTATTCGATATTTATGTTTAATAATTGGATATATGGGTAATAAAGTGATATACCCATAGATCAATACTTTACTTTTTTATCGAGTATAGTATTCTAAGAATTCAACCGATATCACGTTCTTTTCCTTCCATATCTCCTTCCCACGTCTTCCTATTCGGATCTCCTCATTAGGGTATGACTTTTTTCAAGGTAACAACTCCCTTCTCTGTGTTTTTTCAAGGTACGGTTTTTTTTTTTTAATAGAGTCTTCTTTGTTGAATATCAGTTATTGTACAACAAAGAAGAATTGTCAGTCTCTGGTGAGTTTTTTGTGTGAATTATTGTCGTCACTTGCTGGTTCCAATAAAGCTAGGCATTTTTAGTTAATGTTGATTCACTGTTTTGTTTTGTTGATTGTTAGATACATTATCGGTCTTCCTCAAATAACTCTATGTTGCAATCTTGTTCTTGTTCTCTGTTGTAGCTTTATAAAATATCAATTTTGATATGAGATATACCTCATCATCTTGTCAAACACAAGTATCAAGTATAAAATATCAATCTCATATCCATATCCCTGATATCGATAAGGTATACTGATATCAGAATATGAGAAACGAACTTACCCTTAATCAACAAGCAACATTACAACGAGTAGATGGCACCTTTCTGATGACACCACCACCAACAATGGGTTCTCACTTGTATCCAAAACAATCTACCTTACTCATTTGTAATCCAAATTTGCATCACTTTTGAAACCGTAACCTTGCAAGACCTAGGTCATGTGTGACCTAGACTCGAGCCCAACAACTCATGTGCAAACCAAAACTCGTATCCGGGCTGGCTATTGGGTGAGACTGGACCCTATTTCAAATTTCAAGTTCGATAGCCTTGCTCACTTAGGATCATGCCCGGGTTATTGAGATGACCGATTTTTTAAAATAAATTATTATATAGAAAAATATCATGTAAAATACAACAAATTTTAATAAAATAATTTATAATAAAAAATTGCAAAACTCATGATATGAGTTCTTGTGAAGGTTGAAACCAGTGAAACGCGTATCGGACCCGAATAATACCCGTTTGTAAGCCCGGTTTCGATCGGATTCAGTTGTGAGCGAGTGGGGTAAAGGCAATGATCAGATCTCAAACAGATTAAAAAACTCTTTTACGTCCGTTCGCCATAGGCTTCAATTCTACTTCTTGTTAGACGTCAATCTTTTTTCAAGATTGTTAAACCTAGAGGTAATTTCTGCGATTGCACATTCGATTTTGTTGTAGATGTTACGGATTGCATATTTTGATTGAATCTCGTCGCGTCATGTATGTTTCATTTATGTTTTTGGCTACGCGATTGAGTTACGTCAACGATTGTTTCTTGCTTGTGGAATTTCTGGTTTGATTTGCTAGCTCATCGTACCTGTTGCTATCAATTTGTGTTATTCTTAAAATGTTGATTTGTGATTGATGAAGAAAGGAGAAAATGTCAGAAGCAGAAGATGCTAGAGAGCAGAAACCCGTAGACGGAGAGGACTCTTCAAAATCAACGTCTTCTCAAGAGGATGTTTGGGTCTTCCCTTTCCCCTTTTAATTTGCTCGATTTTGGTGGATGGTTATCTGTCGAATGTTCTCTGTTCGTAATAATCTGAACTCCTGTCATTTACATTTTTTTCAGGATGAGGTGGTGGTCAAGAACAAGTATGGTGGAATCGCTCCCAAGAGACCGCCGCTTATCGCTAAGGTAAAACTTGTTATATGATGTTGATTTCAGTTCGACTAGAACAAAGAAAAGGATTCATGTCATCATTAGAGTAATGCATTGATATAAATGGAATTCTTGTATGCTATGAATGAAGCAGAAATACTGCTTAGATACACATGAAAACAGATATAATCCCTATCAGAGAGGGATTGATGTAAACAAAATCTAGTAATGAAAGTTAATCCATCAAGATTTATATCTTCTTGTAATTTACAGCTTTCCTTAAGCATACACGATTTACCAATTGAACTATATACTCTCATGTTATTCCATCTAGTATAAGCATTAGTTCTTGTTAACAGGATCATGAAAGGGCGTACTTTGATTCGGCTGATTGGGCTTTGGGGAAGGTACTTGTTTACTTTTGATTTGATATCTCCGTTTGGGAATCATCATTCTTAGCTTCTAATCTAAGACATCGCTTTGATTTTTTTTGTTGAAAACAAAAAGCAGCAAGGAGTAGCAAAGCCTAAAGGGCCAATTGAGAAACTTCGGCCAAAGCTGCAGGTAACAGCAGATGCTCTCTTTCTCCTTCGTTCACGAAATATAGCCGTATACTTATGCATTATTAGCATAATTGAACAAATTTTCTATGGTAGATTATCGTCAGACAATGGCCTTTTGAGCAGGAACATAACAAAATTTTCTATACCATTGATTCCTAGCCATATGGCTGTAGAACGTACCAAATGTGATGACAACTCAAGTTCTTATTTGATCAAGGAAAGAATATAGGATAGCTTGTTTACAGAAATGCTAAATTAGCATTAGCTGTAGAAGCTTAGTAGTGATGAAAAGTTCAAATAATCAATCATTGTTATGGTTTAGCTCCTCAAGAGCGCATTATTAACCTGGAGTGGTATCTTCTTTTGTTTGTTCTTTAAAAGTGACCAAGTTATCCATGACTTGTATATCTTGTGTTCAGCCCACTCAACAGCAAACACAATACAGGAAATCTCCTTGTGCACCAGCCAGTGGTGAAGGTATTGCCTCCGAAAATATCATAGCTAAGATCCTGGTCTGAACAGAAAAGGGTACTTTTTTCACGATGCACCTTGAATATTTTATGCAGATGATGAAGAAGGTTCACCATCTGGGGAATTTGCAAATAAGTGAGATACTTCCTTAGCCTTGTTGATCCTTCTGAGATTGCTGACTGTTTGTTTAGCTATCTTCACAGATAAAGAGTAGTATGCCGTTGTTTCCTAGAATAAGTTGTGTTTCTTGTTTTCACAACTACAAATTGAATGGTAATTGATGGTAAAGTTTTGGTATGCTCCATGGTTTTGTTTCCATTTTGGACATATTGACAAGTGCTGAGAGTAAAGAGGTATGGTAGAGGTTTGAGGTTTCATGAGCTGATACTGTTGATCCATGATGCGAAACCTTTCTATAAAGTACGTTCTTTGTCGATTAAAGCAATATTGCATCTTGTTTTCATTCGTCTTCTTGAATCAATGGAATCCTTGAGCCAAGGTGCATTCCTATAACTAGCAAACTCGAAACCTCTTATTTAGGATAGTCGAGTCATTTTTAGGGTTGTTATTTGAGCAGAATAAGACAAGTTTGATATGCTTGTATTCAATTCATTTAGAATTTCGTTAAGTTCGAGTTGAGTCTAAATTTCAATTGGGTTTAAAAATGTGTTTGTATTTGACTTGTTTTGTTAAGTGATCTAGTTTCAATCAAACTTTTTAGAGTCAAGCCTCAACCAAGCCGAGGTTGTATAATAGCCCTAACCTTGCAGAGTTGCGGATGCCTATTGGCTAATGGCTACCATGTTCAAATAGATATATGGGGCCTTGCATTTGGGCCTTAGCTTTGTTTTGGGTCAAACTTTATTGGTCTACGTGGAATTCCATAAAATTTGTTAAAATTCTATATCATAGGGATAAATTTGAAAATACTGTACACAGAGTGAAAAAGGCCGAACAACAAGCAAACCACGTGGAATTTCATGAAATTATGTGTTAGAACTTCTAAACGACTAGTTTAGGACCCGTACCGTGCACGAGTATTTTTAATACATATATATAGGAGTGAGAATACATTCCGATCTTGTTCTTGTTTTGATCCCTTTTCGGAATTCATAAAAAATAACAAATATGTCCCGCTAAGAAATTTCGGGAGGGAGTGAACCTTAAATTTCTCATCCCGTCCCGTTCACGATAGTAATATCCGTGCCGTGCAAGGGTATTATGAATGCATATAAGTAAAACAAATTCACATTAATAATCAAGTTAGCATTTTCAAATTTTATTTTAAAAAAATAATCACCTTATCATAACAATATAGTTATTGTTGTTAATGAAATAAACAGACAATACACCTAAAATAAGCTGACAAACATATTGCCTTAAACATAAATAATTTTATGGGATCCCTTAAAAATAAATAATTTTTATCGTAAATTGAAAATCACAAAATCTGATGGAAGGTGATTCGGTTGATACTGTTATTAAAAATAAATAGTCTTAAACATAAATAATTTTAGAGGAGTGAAAATTTAGTATTATATGGTTATTTGACCTAATTATGAGTGTGTCATGCCAACAATCAGTAAGCTTCTTTAGTATATATATATATATATATATATATATATATATATATATATATATATATATATATATATATATATATATATATATATATATATATATCATATGAGAACAGATTTATGAGAACATGCCTTATTGTTTAATATATTATACGTAGTTATTATTAGTTTTCTTACGAAGGTGTCATATCGTTTAATGTATTATTCATAGTTATTGTTGGTTGAATGGATTATTCGTAGTTATTATTAATTATGATATCTACTCTAAATCTCGACCCTTAATACCCACCATCCGACGGTCTAAGATTGCTTACATGATTACACGATAAGCCTGTTCTCATGGGAACCGCACCCTATATATATATATATATATATATATATATATATATATATATATATATATATATTAGTAAACTCTGATTTTATTTATATATCGAACCTTATATACCAGGATTATTAACATAGAAAATCAACTAAAATATGAGGTATAAATCCGTAATTATTCGAATTTTATTAACAAACTAATAATATCCAAAACTTTTTAATAAAGATTAATTATGAAAAAAGGAAATAACTATTGAAATTTAAAATTATTTTAAAATAGATAATCTTAAATGATTAGTATACAGAGTGAATTAAAAGATATGTTGGATAAATTCAAAAACAATCAAACGTTACTTTTTTTTAAAATAATTTTAGGTAATGCAATTTAATAATATATGAAAATTTGATCATAATACTCAATTTCTAAAGAGCCACGTCTACTTTAGCATGTCTACGTAGAATATAGATTGTATTTTAGAAGACATGTAAAAATAAAAATTATTTCACATCGGCTACTATATATATATATATATATATATAGGCCGGTTCCGGTGAGGAGCTGTCTTGTGGATAGGAATGAGGAGAGATAGGATGGTGCCACGTGACATGCCACGTCACCGTTTTTTTTTTTTTT
>BSUD01000007.1:22331863-22357252 GCA_033239045.1 Fagopyrum esculentum
TTTTTAAAATAAATCAGTTACGTGACATGTCACGTGTCACCACCACAAAATGAACAATAATTAGTGATAAAAATATGAAAACTACCTAACAAAAAAATGAACCAATCACTGGTAAAATTATGAACATTGACTCTTAAAAAAGTGAACACTTACTCCAAAAAAATGAACACTTACTCTGAAAAATATGAACACTGTAATTGTAAAAAAAATGAACACACACTTGTATAATAGTTTATCATATTTTTTTACACGATTTGAAACAAAAAATTTTTTTTTACAAAAATACAAAAATGAACATTTAGTGTTAAAACATGAACAATTAGTGTTGAGAAAAAATGATTTGTTATTAATTAATATGAGCAATGACTACTTTGAAAACCATGAACACTTGCTTTAAAAACCATGAACACTTACTTTAAAAACCATGAACAACAACATAGTTGTAAGAACAATGAACACGTACTTGTCAAAATATGAACAACGTTTTTTTTTTAATCATGAATACCATATTTTTATTACTAACTATTTATTTTATGGTGGTGACACGTGTGCATGCCACGTCACCTTTTTTTTGAAAAAAAAGACGTGGTATGTCACGTGTCATCACCACGACTCTCCTTATTCCTATCCACAAGGGTGCTCCTCACTTGAACCAGAAGGTGGCCGCAGGATTTTTAAAGGGTGGGGCAAAAATAAATTATCGAGGCGATGATGGCGTTCTTCTCCGGCGGTATAGGCGAGGGAACAAGAAGGTGGCGGTGGGTGGCGATTCGGCGTCTCTATTCCACTTTCAGTCCCAAACAAGCGACTCGATCACGACCTTCACATAGATCTGGCTCAACCGCGATGGTTATGGCTCTGTCTAGCTTACTCGAGAAGACGGCGAGGCTATGAGGACGGCGGGCTCGACACAACACCAACCGCGATGGAGGGTGGGTAGAGACGGATGTAGGTTTAAAATTTTGGATATGCTTAGTTTATTTTAAATAATAAATAAAAATAATTTTGAAACGAAAATATTTTTTTATTTAAAAATATAGTACATATGAATTCAAAATTAAACTTTATATATATATCATTCAATGAAAAAAAATTCTCCGTAATTAACAAAAAAAAGTGTTGAACAAAATATTAAAAAAAAAACTGTAATGGCATAACAAAGAAGAGGATTTTGAAAACAAAATGTTACTTGGAGTTCATGGGAATCGAACCATGGTCAAAAGACAACTATTACTCTCTCACTTAATGGCAAACCAATATGCCACTCCAAACACATTGTTTACTATAGTTTCATATAAAATATAACATTAATTTTGTGGTGGGTTGGGGTCTCCGAGCCTAAGGGTGGGGCAGCTGCCCCACCATGCCCTCCCCTAAGGCCGCCCCTGTATATATATATATATATAGCGTCGACTAGTATATATAAAGTGTCGACCCTATAGTGCATCTATGCTCGTACATACATGACCGCTTACCGCTACTGACTAAGATAAAAAAATTTTTTCTGTGGATGTGCAATCATGGACATAGGCGCGTTTAGTAAAAGATAGGATTAAACCCTCTAGATTATTTAAAAAAAAAATAAATTTAAGGGGTTTATTACCTATAAAATAAAAGTGTCTACTTACACCATAGTATAAAAAATTCTTATTCATATCAAACACATCCTATATTATTTTCTCATCCCATCTCTTATCATCATCGTCTACAATGATCACGGATTACCAAATATTAAAATAGACGACTTGGGAGATTATTATCTCCGTGATAGTCGATCCGATAATCTCAATATTCCTTGACTTGGACTATAAAAAAAAAATTAAAATAACCTCTTAAAATAATCTCTCCAAATAAACACCAATAACCCCGATAACTTTGTGCTATCGAATTCCCTCCATAAAACCAAAAAAAAATTTTGATAGATGAAGCGGGTGATGATCAAGTAAAACGAGGGTGAAACTTCATCAAGTATATCACATAATCCATGGCTCCCATTAGATGAACGACTTGAGGAAAATAATGTATCGCAAAGACATTAGTGGATCATCTTCCAACCTGTCGAATAGGTTCCAAAATTATCAAGGAGAATACAAAAAACATTAACATTTTGTACAAAAATAATGCACTTTATTATAAAAGCGAGCATTATTTAGGTGTTCCACCTTCACATTCTATCAATATTTTGAAGATATCATCATGTGTTGTGATCCCCTCTGAGATATTACTTGTTGTTTAATGGGATTTTTATCATGTTGACACCCCCTGCATAATCCAAAATCTTGTAAATTATAGCATTTCTTAAAGTAATAATGTGGTGATATATAAATCATTTTCAATCTTTGCAGACTAATTATAGTGATGTGGTATACCTAATTGGGTTCATTAAATATCTTTTTAGTTGTGTTAAGAAATAACCGTTCGTCACGTCTTTAGAGAGATGAATAGAGTTACAGACTTGCTTGCGAGTTCTGTCTTTTGATTTTCCTTTAGAATTAAAAGGTAAGGTGTTGGGTTCAACCCTAATCTCGTGCCCTTAACTCATTAAAGGATGCGGTTGAGAACCTACAAAAAAATAAAAGTGCAGATCATGAATAACAAACAAATCCACCAAGCAACTTTATTTGAATGTCAACAAAAGAAGGGAAAAATAAAAAGAAGGCTCACAACCAACGGTCATTGTCGCAACCTAACAACATCGATCCGGATCTAAAGATCCCAAAAACACCAAAGTCGAAATGAAAAATAAAATAAAATTAAAGTCGATTCGACCCCGGCGTAATGGTCCCAAAATCATCAAAAATGATAAGGACAAATAAAAATTAAGGTTGATTGAGTTCTGTATGAGATCTTTATTGTTCGAGGCAATATCAGATTTAAAAACAAAATCGATCTTTTCCGATATATCAAAACAAATATACTCCTTTGTTATAAATCTGTTCGTAAATGAACCATCTGTGAACAATTTTCTCCCTACAAATCATTATTCGTTTAACCATCAAGTTTACACCTTTATACATCATGATGTCTTATGAGGTTTGACGTTGTACTTTGTTGGCGGTTTCGAGCGTTTGTCGAGAAGGGGACGTGGACTTGTGATTAGGGGTGTCAATGGGTCGGATTTGGGGCGGGAGTACCCTATTCATCCTCATTCCTATTTAGTATAATGCCCCCGTCTCCATCCCCATCCGCGTTGGGGTATTGAAAATTCTCCCCATCCCCGTCCCCGTTGGATATTCGTTCCCAACGGGGAATCCCCGTGCCAATTTAATTTTTTTTTTCCATTTTTAAAGTTCTATGTGTTTTTCCTACAAGATTCGCCGTCCCCATCGGATATTTAGATTCAATGTCTGTTGGGGAGGAGATTTGTTTAGGTTCAACTTATTTATCCAAAGGGTGTGGATGAGACTTAATTGTTAATTAGGTTAAGTCGGAGTGAGTTGATAAGAGGAAGACAAAGGGCGAGATTTTAGTGCATGTTAATATGTTATGGATGGTGTTAACAACTAAATGTGTTGGTGATGCCGTGAGTGTAACTTGATGAGGCATACAAATTTTTTTAAGTTGCAGTAACTTGTTGTGAATTTCCTAGTGTAAATTATAGTAACTCGTTGATGTATAACCTTGAAATAAATGTTGTCATAGGCATACCCTTAAAATAAATAAGTCAACAAAGAAAGTTTTTCTAACGAAAAAAATATAACAACTAACAACCACTACTAAGTATGACATCAACTCATAAATCATGAGACATCCCCGTCGAAATCCCCATGGGATTTTCCCATTGGGATTTCCCGACGGGTTCGGGTTTGGATCGGGGAGTGGGGCGAATACTCCTATCTTTATCCCCGTCCCCATCCCCATGACGGGTAATACTCGCGAATTTCGGGGAATCCCCAACCCATTCACACCCCTACTTGTGATCGACTCCTGACGGCTTTGTTGGAGTACAAATCTGAGGTGTGCACAGTTATTCCCAGACTACTACCTGTGTACTTCCTTCGAAGATGAACGCTTATACTCATTGTCTCCTAGTGTCTGGATTATCCTTCTTTCCCTTGAAAACCTTTTTACTTTCGGGTCTTTTTGATGAATTTTTGTGTATTTATTTTCTCCTTTATTTGTGCTCGTTCATGACGGTTAGTTCAACTGCCGATCTTTTCGGTCTTTCAACCCACTAGACGGCGCCGCGCCATCTAATGATTCGAACCGATTTTCGTTTTTAAAAAAAAAATCCACCGAACAACATACGAGATGGCAAGTATCGGTAGGAGCCAACCTTGGTACAATAAGCCATTGGATCATAGACAGGTGGACCGTAACCATGAGAAGCTTATATTTCTTGTCCATATGAGTAATGGCAGAAGCCAATGACATATTCGCCTTGAAAAAATCTCAACAACGGAAACTTGGTGTCAGCTTGTTTGGTAATCATGACAAGCGTATACTTGTATTTTGTCTCTACCTTTAATTTTTTTACCGGTAGAGCAATGTTAAGAATACTTGGTGTCAGCTTGTTCATTGCTCGACTTCTCAATATATGGTACGGAAACTTGGTCGTTCCTCACTAATATATAGTCCAACTTTTTCAATTCTATCGTTCTTCATCATGCTCTTGGCTATCTCATCGTGCTCACTATTCTCGGTTATTTTAATTTTCACATTTTTCTAACCGGAGATTGTCGGATTGAATACATTCATTTAAATTACTAGGGATCGAGGAGATTCCTTTCTATGATAAATTGATCACTTAAATTTGTCTATCTTAATTTTTACAGTAATTAGCAGTGAGTGTTTAACTGCAGAAGAAATGGGGTGACATAATAATTTACATAGCAAGTCACAAATGTACAGTACAAAAGAGAACAAAGAGAGTGACAATCCTAATCCCTACAAAAACATTTATGTGCATTTGTGAAGCGCACGCAAACGGCTCGGAATTGAGTAATTAAACAACGCAAACTTGTTTGCAGTTCCTTTCAGGAAAATCATGAAGTGTGATGATAAAAAAACCAACAATACTGTGGTGGCCGGAGTATTTCTTTGACCAAAATCGGGAAAATAGAGCATCGGCGATGCCAAAAAAAGGGGATGAATCCATCGATCGATGAATCTCACAGAATCATCTATGACTTGACCCAGGTGGGCTCTTCAAGAATGGTCTCGAGTACCGGCTTCTTTGACCGGAAAGGCGACCTCCGATGACTGGACTGCGGTAAGCCAAGCTCCTCCAACATATCTTCCAACTTCACCATTCCCGGCACCACTTCCTCCTCGACAAAAGGGACCACCTTTGATTTGGATTTAGACTTCTTGTCACCGGCCGTCAAAAGCCCACCCATATCGGAAGCTCCGATGAGTGAGTTAAGTCTCTCCATGGGGAACAACACGTATACATTTCCGTTGCAGAGTTTGTCGTCAGCATTGAGGACGGAAAAACAGCAACCGATTTCGAGAGAACGGGCGTTGACGACGAAGTAGCTGGGTAACTCGAGCATGAGATCGGCGGCGTTGACGGATTTTCTAAAAGTGCGGATTTGGCCTTCTGGGTAGACTACTTTTACTTGCTTGCTTGCCCCGGCCAATGCGCAAGATGCGTAGTTTCCCATTACTCTGTATTAAACTGAGAAAAAAGCAATGGAGTTTTGTGTCACATCGAAAAAATGAAAGAAGAGACTGGTGTTCTGTTTCTTTGGTATCGTCAAGTGTTTTTTTTTCGCTTATATAAAGAGTCAAGAATCAAAATTGTGATAGGAGGATTCTGTAAGATTTTTTTAAAATTATTTTTTCATTTATTTATAAATGTCCATTTAATTAATTATATTCATAACTTATATTTACTAATATAATAAATTTTATAACAAATACACATACAAATATCCGTGTACGGGTATAAATGGGGTTATAAAGATAAAGTTAGAGGTACGGTTGTTTTAGATGACTAAGAAAAAGGGAGAAATATTTTTTTTTATTTCTTTATTCATATATCAAGACTTTTGAGATAATTTAGCTAATATTCTTATGGCCCGTTTGGTTTCAACTCCAGAATCGGAAATGGAATGAAAATGAATCTAGTTCATATGTATACCATTGTTCATAAAAGTTTGTGGAATCATTCCCTTGTGGTTTAAAGGAATTGGAGTAGAATTTGATTACTTTTGATACCCTATAGGGTAACAAAATGTGAGGGAGCAAGTGCATTCTGCATTAATACCAAGGAATGATTCCACAAAACTTCATGAATAAGGTTATATATATGGACTAAATTCGTTTCCATTCCGTTTCCGGAGTTTGAACCAAACGGGCCCTTAATTCATTTTCTACTTTTCTAGGAAAAGTTAATCTTATAAATATTTATTATTTTGATATATACTATTTAGTGTTCGCACCTTGTGCAAATTTTATCAAAATAAAAAAATATTATATTTTACTTTTACGTTCATATATTTGATTTTTTTAATAAAATATTTTATTTTATTTTTATTCATCATGTCATAGATATTTTATGTAGAATTAGCCGTTTTTTATTAATTAATATGGTTAACACTTGAAATAATTAAATTATAATTTTTTATAATTGAAAGGACAAGATTAAAAACGAAATAGCTTCCCTAAAATATATATCAAGTAATCGTGTTTTTTTGAAACTATTGGATGTTGTCACTGATAACATACATGCAACATGAGATCATAATAAATATGTACAATGGAGACTCATAGCCATTACGAGCAACAAGATTAGACACATGGGTCGATACGAGTTGTTTACATTCTAATAAAAATTATATATATTAGATTAGTAATGCATATTACAAAAAAAATAGTTAAGAGTTTCTCGATTAGGTTTGCTCAAATTGGATAACATGTTTTAAAACCGAAGCAAGAACTAGAGGGTCAAAAACAATGAAGTTTATAATGTTATTAGATAACAAAGTTGCTTCATAACCGTACATTATTATTTTTTTTTATCAATTATTTAAAATTCCTACATCATTGTGTATCAATTCTTGGAGCAACAACATTGGTAGACATTAGAAGATGGGGGTGTGGGATTGCAAGAACCACCAGCATAGCTTTTAGTAGCACAGTCCAAATTGCACTGGAGGACATCTTGCCCGTTGTTAGGGTCACATGTGCGAATACAGACACTTGCTTGTCCTTTCACTGAATATCCTGCATATTTGGGTCAAAATATGCAATTTATTACAAATGTCATCCAAACTAAATCAACTATATAATTGATAAAAGGGTTATTACTTGCACGACAATAGATTTCGTAAACGTACGACAGTTACGGAATTGTGACGGTCACGGGTTCCGTAACCGTAAAAAAGAAAAATTCTGACATCACGGTTACGGAACCCGTAACCGTGACAGTGTCAGCTTTTTTTTTGAGTTAGAATTCTCAAAGAAAATTATCACGGATCCGAAACCCGTAATCGTGATAGTTACGTTTCCGTAACCGTAACCGTAACCGTGGATTTTACGTGTTTCATAACCGTCATGTGTTTACGACTCCCATTGACAAATTATCTATTTAAACAATGATTAATTTTTACCTTGTGCAAGAAACAGAGCAACACAAAGTAGTATTGCGAAGACACATCTAGAGATTTTAGTGGTCATATTCAGCTTGCAAAAAACACTACTTCTACTTTTTAAAGATAAAGTCAATATAGATATGTGATGGTACACTCAAGCCTCTTGGTATTTATATCGATTATTTGAAAATATATAAGGAAGCATATCAGTTATAAATAAAATCAAAAATTTTATTTTCTAATATTTTTTAGGAAATAATTTATTATTTCCCTGTAAATTTGATGTGTTATGGTTACTTTGCAACTTATAGGTGAATTTAGACTGTGTTTTTTTGTTAGTTTTTTTTTCTTTTGATTTTATACTATGTTTTATGATTCATATTGATATGCTTCCTCTCTAAGTTTTGTGTTCATTGCAAACGTGCATCGGGGTTTGATAAGGTATTTATGAAAATCAAATACATTTGATTTCTAACTATGATAATTTTTTGATTATTTAACATTATAAGATCTATTATAACTATTTATATAAGGATACCCAATTATTATTTTTATTTGTAATATTTTTTTGCACAATTTTGTCAAATCTTTGTTTTTATACTTTTCATGTTTATGACATGGTTTTATAAAAATCTCACATCGGGTTTGTTTGCAAACTTTAAATAAGAGAACTATCTGAAAAAGCAAGGTTGAATTGAGGGTTTCACCTAGGATCTTAGCTAAAGTAAATAATAATAATATTGACTGGTCGCTCTCACAATTTTCCCCCTACATTTTCTTTATTAAATCTTAGTTAAACCATAAAATCTTTTTTTATTAAAACATACTAAAAAAAAAAAAATGAGATTCCGGTAAAAAGGAATGTTGTACGTGGATTTGAAATGATACTTAATTGCCTCACATCATTTATCGAGTACTTTGATTATTTGTATATATAGCAGGGGCCACGTGACATATAGACAAATCATATATTTTTCAGTATTTTGGCATTTTGGCTAAGATCGTGTGCAATATTTATTTTTATCAGTTTAATATTTGATATGTGGATGATTGACCTACTAGTATGTGGGTCATTGACCACATATCGTTGACTACTAATATATGTTATTTATTGATCTACTAATTAACAAAGTATGATACCTTAGTATCTCACATGAGTAAGTGGATAATTTGTTTGATTATGGTGAAAAGAAAGATTTACGTGGATTTGAAATGATACCCAATTATCTCACATTGTTTATCGAGTAAGTTGACGGTTTGAGAGTTTGTATAAATAGAAGGGTTGAAGACTAGACAAATCATACATTTCTCGGTATTTTGACACTTTGGGTAAGATTGTGTTTTAGCATTGGGTAATGTTATTCGACGCGGCCTAAAAACACCAACGAGACAGTGCATGTGTGCCTTTCAGTTATGTTTTTTATAAAGTTATACTTAAAACCTCATGTTAATACACAATGTTAATACATAATTTTAATTGCCCAATGTAATACCCAATTTCAATTACACAATGTTAATACACAATTGTAATAACCGAAAATTTTAAACTCCGTTTAAGACTAAATTTAACCGGATTCCGATCCGTCAATCTTTACCCCTAAAATAAAAATAAAACGAGATTTAAATTTTATTAATTTATGTGACCTTAATCCACATAAAATAATAAAATTAGGTAATCGAAAATAATTCCGTACCTTTAAAAATAAAATGAAAAAGCGATTCCGGGCGAATAACGATCTAGTTATCTTCAACTAGTTAAAAGAGCGGACCAACCCATTTTTTTTCCGGCCCAGGCTGCTGGATCCGGCCCAACAGCACATCCCACTAATCCTAAACCTTATCTTAAGCCTAATCCTAAACTAACCGTAATCCTAAACCTAATCTAACGTCTCCCTAAACTGCTGCTACTCATCCTCCGTCCTCGTTAATCTTCTTTCCCGATCTCAGCGCACCACTAAACCACCAGCCTAATCGTTCTTTTTACGAGCAGCCACCCTGGGACGACGGAAGGCGCTGCAGTGGACCGATCGACACACCGACGAGGTTCTTTTTCCGCTACAGCCGGTGAGTCTTCCCTCCTCTTTCCCTCTCCTACCTCTCTTCTACCCTTCTGTCGTGTGTGTAAAATACGAGAGGAACCTGACCTTTCTTGGACCCTGCAGTGACCAGCGAACCACCTTCTGTTTACGTAGCGGGTACTGCTCGTCCCGAGTACGGTGTAGCGCCGATTTTTCTTCACTGCTACAGTCCGGAGGGCTGTCGTTGAGCCGGACCGATCCAAGCTGTAGGTGAGTTTTGTACTGTCCATTCCGGCGTTGTGCTTCTGTTTTAAAAATGAAGTTACAACAATAAGTATATATAATAAGGGATGAGTGGAGCTGAGTAGTAGAGTGTTGTTTTACAACTTATAATTTAGTAAGTAGCTAGGTTGAATATAAGTCCTTTTCTACCTATTTTCCACTGTTGTATATGT
Organism: Fagopyrum esculentum; assembly: GCA_033239045.1. Lineage (NCBI taxonomy): Eukaryota > Viridiplantae > Streptophyta > Magnoliopsida > Caryophyllales > Polygonaceae > Fagopyrum > Fagopyrum esculentum. The sequence goes on from BSUD01000007.1 coordinate 22,341,875, forward strand.
ATATATATAGATTATATAGGTATAAGAGTGATAAGCAAATATATTTGTGTAGAGATAGTGAGTATAGGTACGTATGTCATGTAGGCGTACAATATTTATATGTGTGTATACATAAAGGTAAGAGTGAAAGACATAAATAAATATACATGTAGCGGTGCCGGGTACATATGTACGTATGAATAGGTATGAGATGGGAAACATAAGTGTATATAAATGAATAAGTAGGGTGTATATACATAAGTATATACGTAGATGAGTAAGAGTAATGTTTCGTATATATATACATGCATGTATAAGAATAGAGCAATCGAGAAGGGAGTGATGTTGTTCTCTCTGACGAATGTTTAGAATTTGACCCCATAACCTTTAGTAAATTGTTTTTGAGCAACCGGATATTAGAACAAGTTCAAACAGAAAATATTAGAAGTTAAGAATAAACTTTTGAGAGTTCCGGGATCAAGGGCAAAATGGTCTTTTTCACCTAAGAGAAACTTTTCTTGTGAACTTTCGCAACTTAGGAGTTTATAACTTCTAAGAGTTTAGGGATGTGTTTTGATTCCCATGCCTTATTTGACAGGCGTTTGAGTTACCACGAGTACGGACCGATTTGAGACTTGTTAGAGTGTGATTTGACTCAGGTAAGTCCTTGCGACTTACTTAGCCAGTTTCTGGATATTAGTTGAGTGATAATGGTTTTGTGTGTGCGATGTGCGTGATTATAATAATAACAACTTGTTAGTACGACCGTTGTTATTATGTGTTAAGGCCCATGTGTATGTATAACGGGCCGTGACAGCACTGCCCAGCTCTGACAGGAGACTGGGAGGTTCTCTATACCCAGACCAGGCAGGTACAAGGTGAGATGCATCGGATCCATTCCTGATGGTTACACGGGGGCGGAGGCGAGGTTTGGGAATCCCTCGTGTCACAAAATAAGTATCATTAGTAAGAGTGAATAACTTAAATGAAGATAATAAATGGACTTGTTCGAAAGCATGATGGGTGTTTATCATTTGATGTGTGTGTGTGCTATTATCATTCCCCTAATGTTTAGATAGCTAGCTAATGGTTTCTTTTGTTGTGTTTTAGATTTACCGCAGGTTAGACCAGCAGCTGAGTGATCCGGAAGTAGTGGTCAGCCGGGTCTCCGTACTCCTTAGAGTGGGGGTTTGGGGTTGTTGTTTTGTCGTTCTTTCCTTTTATAAGACAGTTAGTCTTTTCTCTTTGTTTAAGAACTATAGGCTGCTAGAACTTGTTGCATTCATTCCTTTAAAAATACTATTTCATGAATTTCGATTTTTCTTATTTGTGTCTTGTTGCAAGATCCTAGTAATATTGTTGTCAAACTGAGGTTGGGACCCATTGTGAGGTCCTAACCAGTAACGCTCCGAGTTTTGAGAATTCGGGGTGTTACAACATGGTATCAGAGCTCTAGGTTGGCAACAATGGCACTTGAAATCTTTTGAAAGACCGAATAAGTATTAAGTAGAACCCGAAAGGGGTCTGAGTTTAAAAAAAAGGAACTTTTTGGTTTTCAAATGCATGCATAGTCTAGTTGGGAATAGAAAAGTACGGTTGACCACCACTACTACCGCGGATCTCAGTATGCTTAGTATGGACTTTAGGTTTTTACTGTAGTTGGACTTATTAGCTAGTTTATAATTATAGTTGTTATTCCTCGCGCAGATGGCACATACTAGAGCTACGCTAGCTACTGGTCGAGGTAGAGGTCGTCCACCTCTCCCTCCAACTGGACCAGGTAGGGGAGATAGGACCCCTATAGTTAGAGGACGCGGCCGTGGAGGTAGATCTCCACTAGCACGAGGTCGAGCTCCTCGAGAGGATCCACCAGCAGTGATCATGCCAGATGCTGGAGTAGAGGAGGTGGCTGAGAGTGTAGGTCCTGAGGTCAGGAATGAGACCGTTGCTAGGTCTGGAGCGCAGAGAGCACGTTCGACGGAGTCAAGACGTGTTTCTATTGGAGCATCTGAGTACAGAGAGTACCGAGCATACGTCGAGCGTATGGAGGAGGCTGCTAGAACAAAGAGACTTACCCAGGTACCACCAGTACCGGCTAGGTCTGTTCAGGTGACACAGGGAGTGCCTCAGGTGCCGGTTGTACCCGAGAGGAGAGTTGTGGCTGATAGAGCTCCTACTGGGTGTAGAGCACCGAGGCCGGGTGAGTGGTTGAAGGCTTTCAACTCTCAGAAAGTTCCCTCATTCAGTGGAGAGATAGGGTTAGAGGTGGAGCACTGGATTGGACAGGTAGAGACTGCACTAGAGGCGATACGTTGCCCAGAGGATCGATAGGTGGATTTGGTGCAGACATGTTTCACTGAGGATGCTCATTCTTGGTGGCGGACCATACGTAGTCGAGTCACCAGTTGGGAGCAGATGAGGAGCATTGTTAGAGACAAATATTGCCCCGTCTCGTTGAGGAGAGAGAGGTTTCAGGACTTCATTGAGGCAGGATTTGAGGATATTCCGATTGCTGCTGCCATCAAGAAGTTTCAGAAGGAACTGACTCTACTTGGACCAGCTGCACCTCCTGAGGAGCAGCATGTGTATCTCTTTTCACGGAGATTGAGAGAGAGCACTTGTTCCTATCTGGCAGGATTTCGTTGTGAGACTCTGTCAGACTATCAGGATAGGGCTTCTGCATATGAGAGAGATAGACCAGTCCAGAGGAGAGCTGCTCAGTTAGATAGGCCGGATAAGTGGTAGAGGACAGGATATGCTAGTGGTAGTACAGGAATAGTTGTTTTTGGACGGGGACAGACTCAGGGGCGACACAGTCATACCGCTACTAGTCAGACTTCAGCTGGGGGTTTACAGTGCCACAACTGTAGTGGCTATGGACACATCCGATCAAACTGCACGAAGCCGTCAATGACCTGCTTCCAGTGCGGCAAGGTTGGACATAGGGTTGTATTCTGCCGCCAGCGCAAGGCTCCATCTCAGCAGGGTTCTTCCCCTGGAGGTCTATCAGAGAGTGTGCAGAGGCAGCCACAATACCGAGCTCCGAGTCAGCAGCAGCAGTACCGAGCCCCAGGTCAGCAGCAGTCTTACAAGGCTCCAGGACACACATCTTCACAGAGCTCTATGCAGGGATCAGGTCGGGGCAGAGGACGTGGCAGTGTAGTTGATACCAGAGGAATTCACGCACGGGTGTTTGAGCTGAGGAGTGCTGATCAGGCAAAGGCACCGACTGCCATAGGTACGATCCATATCCATGACTTACCCGTACGAGTTTTATTTGATACGGGTGCTACACACTCCTTCATATCTGATGCATGCGTAGAAAGGTTGTCCTTAGTACTGTAGAGGGGATACCTTTTATGATAGGCTTACCTGATGGAAGTAAGGTAAGAGGGACTAGAGAGATCTATGGATGTCCCGTTCACATGGGAGATCGAGACTGGCTAGTAAATTTTCTAGTCATGCCCTTAGCTCATGAGGATGTGATTTTAGGGATAGATTGGATGAAGAGACACGGAGCAGTCTTAGACATTGGTAGGAGGACAATGACCGTTGCCACTGAGGAGGGTCATAGAGTGATATTCCGAGGTTGGGACCTCAGAAAGTCCGGCACAGTTATCAGTGCAGTGAGAGCAGCGAGACTGATAGCACAGGGTTGCGAGGCCTTCTGGTGTTATGCCATGAAAGAAAGCAAGAGCCTGACCATAGAGGAGATACCCGTTGCATGCGAGTTTGCAGAGGTATTCAGTGACGACCTGCCAGGACTACCCCCACATAGAAGCGTTAACTTCAGCATTGAGTTAGAGCCGGGCACAAGACCGATCTCGAAGGCTCCGTACCGTATGGCACTGATAGAGCTGCTTGAGCTGAAGAAGCAGTTAAAGGAGTTAGCAGAGAAGGGCTTCATACGCCCTAGTGTGTCTCCTTGGGGCGCGCTAGTATTATTTGTGAAGAAGAAGGACGGATCGATGAGGCTGTGCATAGACTACAGAGAGTTGAACAAAGTAACCATCAAGAACAAGTATCCACTGCCGCACATAGATGATCAGTTGGACCAGTTGCATGGAGCGTCCGTGTTTTCGAGGATAGACTTGAGGTCCAGTTATCACCAGCTGCGGGTGAGAGATCAGGACATACCTAAGACAACATTCCGGACTAGGTATGGTCATTTTGAGTTCGTAGTGATGCCTTTTGGGCTCACTAATGCACCAGCGGTGTTCATGGAGTTGATAAATGGGATATTCATTGACTTTTTAGACCAGTTTGTAGTGGTCTTCATTGACGACATCCTAGTGTACTCTAGGAGTCGAGAGGAGCATACCGGACACTTGAGGATAGTATTGCAGATTCTGCAGGATAGCTAGCTGTATGCTAAGCTATCCAAGTGTGAGTTAAGGAGGTTACCAAGAAGATCGAGCCAGTATCTTCTTGGTAACCTCCTAAGCATGTTAAGGAGGTTCGCAACTTCCTAGGTTTGGCAGGTTACTACCGCCGGTTTGTGGAAGGGTTCTCCTTGATTGCCCGACCACTTACTTGTCTTCTGAGGAAGACTACTCGGTTTGTCTGGTTTGAGCCGTGTCAGCAGAGTTTTGAGGAGCTGAAGAGCAGATTGACGTCTGCTCCGATTTTAGCACAGCCTGATGGTAGCGATGACTGTGTGGTATACAGTGATGCATCCAAGCTAGGCTTGGGGTGTGTTTTGATACAGAGGGGTAAGGTCATAGCCTATGCGTCACGGCAGTTGAAGACGTATGAGGAGAACTACCCCACACATGATCTAGAGTTGGTTGCAGTAGTCCATGCTCTTAAGATCTGGCGTCACTATCTCTATGAGGCGACATGTCAGATCTTCATAAACCCTAAGAGTCTGAAGTATATATTCACTCAGAGGGAGTTGAATAACCGCCAGAGGCGGTGATTAGAGTTGATCAAGGACTTCGACCTTGAGATTCTTTACCACACCGGAAAGGCGAATGTGGTAGATGACGCTTTGAGCCGGAAGACGTCTAGGGAGAGGGCGATAGCCCGGTTGACGGTACAGCCACAGTTGCAGAGGGATTTGGCTTGGTTAGAGATAGAGATTTAGTTTCCCGATTCGGATCACCAGTTGGCTACCTTGGAGTTATTTCCTGATCTGTAGGATGAGATCCGACAGAAGCAGGAGACTTGCCCGACTTTGACCAGGATCCAAGACAGGATGTCTCGAGATGAGGCCCCACAGTTTACTATGGGTGCAGATGGAGTGATGAGACGTCAGGACCGCGTTTGTGTGTCATCAGACAGTGAGTTGAGACAGAGGATACTAGGTGAGGCTCATGATACCCCATACTCAGTACATCCTAGAGCGAGTAAGATGTACAAGGATGTGAGACGGTCCTTTTGGTGGGGTGGTTTGAAGCCCGGAGTGGTTCGGTATGTAGCTCAGTGTGCGACCTGTCAGCAGGTCAAGATTGAGCATCGTAGGTCCGGAGGAGAGCTCCACCCACTTCCAGTACCAAAGTGGAAGTGGGAAGATATATCTATGAATTTTGTCACAGGATTGAGGCTTAGCAGAGGTTTTGATGCTATTTGGATAGTGGTAGACCGTCTGACGAAGACCGCACGTTTCATTCCGATTAAGGAAACGTGGCCGGTAAGTCGTCTAGTTGAGGAGTTCACCAGACACATTGTGAGACTCCACGGAGTACCGAGGACCATCGTCTTTGACAGAGATGGACGTTTTACCTCGAGATTTTGGCAGCAGGTACATACTGCGTTGGGGACGAGTCTCCACTTTACCACTGCCTATCACCCCCAGACAGACGGTCAGTTTGAGAGGACCATTCAGACCTTAGAGGATATGATGCGGGCGTGTGTACTAGATTGGGGACAGGTATGGCCAGATCATCTCCCACTGGTAGAGTTTTCGTATAATAACAGTTGTCACGCATTATTGGGATGGCCCCTTATGAGGCTTTGTACGGGCGAAGATGTCGCACGCCATTATGCTGGGATGAGCCTAGCAGAGCTGATGGAGTAGCTCCAGATCAGATACAGGATGACATCGCTCAGATTGCCCTAGTCCGGGAGCGGATGTTAGCCGCTCAGAGTCGTCAGAAGTCCTACGCCGACAAGAGGCGTCGACCCTTGGAGTTTAGGGTGGGTGCTCAGGTGTGGTTGAGAGTGTCACCTACGAGAGGAGTCCGGCGTTTCGGCATTAAGGGGAAGTTGAGTCCCCGATATGTCGGACCTTTTGAGATCGTGGAGAGAGTTGGAGAGGTGGCCTACAGATTAGTACTACCGCCGAGACTAGAGGGTGTCCATCCGGTCTTCCATGTATCTCAGTTGAGAGAGTACATCCCGGATCCGAGACATGTCATCAGCCATGAGGATCTGATAGTTGAGCCCGATCATACATTTGTAGAGTACCCAATAGCTGTCCTGGAGCGCAGCACTAGACGTCTGCGGTCCAAGGAGATACCGATGCTGAGGATCCAGTGGTCTAGACGAGGAGCTGATGAGGCTACTTGGGAGACCGAGGAGAGTATTAGACATAATTATCCCGAGTTCTTTGCGGGGTTAGATGTCGCTTTTGTATCGACGAGTTAGTAATCGGTTATTGTGTTGCTTGACCATTCATGATTTATATGGGATTGAGTGGTTATGTCCTATTGTGATGCGTGTCTGAGTATGATGATTGAGTAGTTGCACGTGATTAGGGATATTATCCTAAGTTTCGGGACGAAACTTCTTTTAAGAGGGCACTGATGTAATAACCGAAAATTTTAAACTCCGTTTAAGACTAAATTTAACCGGATTCCGATCCGTCAATCTTTACCCCTAAAATAAAAATAAAACGAGATTTAAATTTAATTATTTTATGTGACCTTAATCCACATAAAATAATAAAATTAGGTAATCGAAAATAATTTCGTACCTTTAAAAATAAAATGAAAATGCGATTCCGGGCGAATAACGATCTAGTTATCTTCAACTAGTTAAAAGAGCGGACCAACCCATTTTTTTCCGGCCCAAGCTGCTGGATCCAGCCCAACAGCACATCCCACTAATCCTAAACCTTATCTTAAGCCTAATCCTAAATTAACCCTAATCCTAAACCTAATCTAAAGCCTCCCTAAACTGCTGCTACTCATCCTCAGTCCTCGTTACTCTTCTTTCCCGATCTCAGCGCACCACTAAACCACCATCCTAACCGTTCTTTTTACGAGCAGCCACCCTGGGACGACGGTAGGCGCTGCAGTGGACCGATCGACATACCGACGAGGTTCTTTTTCCGCTACAGCCGGTGAGTCTTCCCTCCTCTTTCCCTCTCCTACCTCTCTTCTACCCTTCTGTCGTGTGTGTAAAATACGAGAGGAATCTGACCTTTCTTGGACCTTGTAGTGACCAGCGAACCACCTTCTGTTTGCGTAGCGGGTACTGCTCGTCCCAAGTACGGTGTAGCGCCGGTTTTTCTTCACTGCTGCAGTCCGGAGGGCTGTCGTTGAGCCGGACCGATCCAAGCTGTAGGTGAGTTTTGTACTGTCCATTCCGGCGTTGTGCTTCTGTTTTAAAAATGAAGTTACAACAATAAGTATATATAATAAGGGATGAGTGGAGATGAGTAGTAGAGTGTTGTTTTACAATTTATAATTTAGTAAGTAGCTAGGTTAAATATAAGTCCTTTTCTACCTCTTTTCCACTGCTGTATATGTATATATATAGATTATATAGGTATAAGAGTGATAAGAAAATATATTTGTGTAGAGATAGTGAGTATAGGTAAGTATGTCATGTAGGCGTACAATATTTATATGTGTATACATAAAGGTAAGAGTGAAAGACATAAATAAATATACATGTAGCGGTGTCGGGTACATAGGTACGTATGAATAGGTATGAGATGGGAAACATAAGTGTATATAAATGAATAAGTAGGGTGTATATACATAAGTATATACGTAGATGAGTAAGAGTAATGTTTCGTATATGTATACATGCATGTATAAGAATAGAGCAATCGAGAAGGGAGTGATGTTGTTCTCTTTGACGAATGTTTAGAATTTGACCCCATAACCTTTAGTAAATTGTCTTTGAGCAACCAGATATTAGAACAAGTTCTAACAGTAAATATTAGAAGTTAAGAATAAACTTTTGAGAGTTCCGGGATCAAGGGCAAAATGGTCTTTTTCACCTAAGAGAAACTTTTCTTGTGAGCTTCCACATCTTAGGAGTTTATAACTTCTAAGAGTTTAGGGTTGTGTTTTGATTTCCATGCCTTATTTGACAGGCGTTTGAGTTACCACGAGTACGGACCGATTTGTGACTTGTTAGAGTGTGATTTGACTCAAGTAAGTCCTTGCGACTTACTTAGCCAATTTCTGGATATTAGTTGAGTGATAATGATTGTGTGTGTGCGATGTGCGTGATTATAATAATAACAACTTGTTAGGACGACCGTTGTTATTATGTGTTAAGGCCCACGTGTATGTATAACGGGCCGTGACATCAGTGCACAGCTCTGAGAGGAGACTGGGAGGTTCTCTATACCCAGACCAGGCAGGTACAAGGTGAGATGCATCGGATCCATTCCTGATGGTTACACGGGGGCGGAGGCGAGGTTTGGGAATCCCTCGTGTCACAAAATAAGTATCATCAGTAAGAGTGAATAACTTATATGAAGATAAATGGATTTGTTTGAAAGCATGATGGGTGTTTATCATTTGATGTGTGTGTGTGCTATTATCATTCCCCTAATGTTTAGATAGCTAGCTAATGGTTTCTTTTGTTGTGTTTTTAGATTTACCGCAGGTTAGACCAGCAGCTAAGTGATCCGGAAGTAGTGGTCAGCCGGGTCTCCGTAGTCCTTAGAGTGGGGGTTTGGGGTTGTTGTTTTGTCGTTCTTTCCTTTTATTAAGACAGTTAGTCTTTTCCCTTTGTTTAAGAACTATATGCTGCTAGAACTTGTTGCATTCATTCCTTTAAAAATACTATTTCATGAATTTCGGTTTTTCTTATTTGTGTCTTGTTGCAAGATCCTAATAATATTGTTGTCAAACTGAGGTCGGGACCCATTGTGAGGTCCTAACCAGTAACGCTTCGAGTTCTGAGAATTCGGGGTGTTACAACAATCTTAATATACAATGTTAATAAAATATTATTATAAAAATATAGGTCACTTTCCAAAATTATAAACTTGAACAAAATTCTGTAATTAACTAAATTTGGACAGTTGTGAACTTTCAAAATTTGGGTCGTTTTTATAAATGTAACTCTAGGCCGTTTTTTTTAATTATCCAATATAGGGTACTTTTGCAAATTCCAAAAATTTGGACCATCAATGTAATTTTAAGATATAGGATCCCTTTTGTAACTTCAAATTTGCGCAATTTGTATCTCATATAAAAAGGGCAATTTTGGTAATTAGGCCTTTTTGAAAAATTATAATAGTAACTAGGCTTTTTAATGTTTCAATTAAGTAAATATACCCCAACCTTTTGTATTTATTCCCAAACTCTACACACTCTTCTCTCAAGGGGTACATTTACTAAACACAAAACTAGAAAAAGCCTAGTAAACCAAATTGTTTCTATATAAAAAAAAGGCCTTATTAGGTAAATCTTCTCAAAAAAAAAAAAATTTATCATGATTTTTTTTATTGAAACTTATTAATTCTTATTATTTAAGATAACGAAAATAAATGAGAAAATTGGTGTAAGGAAGCCCTTTTTGTATCCATGATACAATCTAGGTCCCTCCAATTTTCTCCCTAAAAATAAAACTAAATTAAATTATAAAGAATCTATTAATTGTGGGGACCACTCTAATTAAAAAGATTATATCCCTTGATTAAGAAGGATAAATAACTATTAAAATTAAAAAAATAAACTAAATTAAAAAGATAAGTGAATATTAATTGTGGGGATCACTCTCATTAAAAAGATTCTCTCCCTTAATTAATATGGTTGTTTTTTAATTAAATAAGAAAAATGAGAGTTGTCCCCACAAATTTTGTACATAATTTTGCACGTAGATTATGTACATAATTTCGCACGCATATTATGTACATAATTTCGCACGCATATTATGTACATAAAATTATGTAATTAATTTTAATGTCAACAAATAAGCGACTTTTTGGAAAAAATAAGCAATATTAATTAAGGGAGAGAATCTTTTTAATGTTAAAACTAATTCCTTCATTGTAGAGACCACTCTCATTTTTTCTTTTTTCTTTTAAAAAATTAAGGGAGAGAATCTTTTTAATTTTGAATAATTGTAGGGACCACTCTCAATTTCCTTTTTAATTTTGAAAATATCTTAAATTTTTTTAGATTTTATCTTTTTTTCAAAATTACAAAGGGCCTAGTTAATACACATTAAAACAAAAAAGCCTACTTAATCTACATTTATACAATAAAAACCTATTTACCCCTTTTACTCAAAATAAATTAACTTTTTAGATAGCTTGACAAAAAAAAATTTTATATTGGAATTGATTAGTTTCATATATTCGTAAAGGGTAAAAACTCAAATTTAATCATAAGAGGTTTTTAAATCAAGCTTGAGTACAAGGATAACATTACGATGCTAGTTAACTTAAATTAAATACATAAAAGGAAGAAATGCTTGTTAAATTTCTCTAAAAGAAATATGGAAAATGAAATGGATGATTACTAACTAATAAGTAGGATGAATGTTCTTCATGCTAACGGCACTCACATTTACGAAGAATTCAATCATATCTTGCAGGTATGATATCCTCTTCTCTTTCTCTTTCTCCGTGTTCTCATACGATGAAGACAATATCGTTTTTGATTTCGACAACGTCGTTTTACTCTATACAACATGCTCCTTTCTTCTTATCATTCTTTGAGCGTTCTTCTTCTTTGAAGACGTAGTTCCGTTATTAGTAAAAAAAAACGTGAACGTCTCTTTAACATCTTTAGATTCGAGCATCAAATCTTGAAACCTCCATAGCTCTAAGAAACAGATCTGACCGTTATCGAATATGTATCGTCAGTTGAGATCAATAAAGAGGAGAAAGAGAATATCAATTACCATAGTAGAAAGAGAACAAACTTATATAAATAAAATGAACTAGAACCTAAACTGAAGAAGAAAGTGAAGAGGAGAATGAGAACAACATCTGAGGTTTTTTTTGAGTAAGATGAAGAACTGGATCGAAGATACTTATGAATTTCAATGTAAAAAATACAATAACTAAAATCTGTCAAAACGTAGAATTTATCGAACCGGTCAAAAGTAGAATTCGATCAATAAAGTAGTAAGTAGTAGTATCCTCCTCCTTTGAATTGGACCTTCCAACAAGGACCCGACAATAAAATCTGTGGGCCTGATGCGCCCTCCTAGCCAAATGGGACACTACAAAATCTCCCCATCCCGTGACAGCTTGCTCTCATCTAGAAGCCCTACTATAAAAGGTATTCATGCGGTGATCTCTAGATGTAATCTATCTACGCAGGATGTAGCAATGAAATAATGGGTAGCTCTTGTATAAAAAATCTTAATTGGCTCAAACAGAATCCAAATCGTACCTATAGTAGTACGCGCCTTTAGAGCGTCGGCTCTCTTCATCTCTAACACACGGGGCTGGCCTACCCCAAATCTACTAGCTGAATTGACCCTTCCACCGCGGCCTCGTTCACGGCCTTGCAGTGGTGGTTATAAGTGGCATGGTGCATGTCTTGACCCGGTAGTCAATCCAATTGGTGAGGATCCATATGACACCATAGGTCTCGCATCACATAACGTAGCTCGGTGACCTAGTTGTTCACAAGAGTAACATGTGACAGGCCTCATCCTACACTCCCTCTTAAGGTGATATGAACCTCCATAATTAAAGTAGCATCTTGGCCCAAATAGCCGATTGATCGTGATGTCTCATGTTGACGGTCATGGGTAAGAGGTCGAGTAGGATTGAAGGTGCTCTTTGAGGTAAAACTCGATCTATTGTCTCCTTTAGAGCTATGTGAGATCCTTAGACTTTTGGCCGATCCCTGAGCGTTGTATGTCCTCCTAATAGTTGGATGAGCCATCTCATAAGTCATAGCCAAGTCCTGATACTGACTCAGTATCATGCACATAAATTCTAAAGCATAAGCACACATCTCTAAAATCATCCTCCTATCAAAAGCCTAAATACGTTATCTCTCAATCGGGCACTCTTCAACATTAAAGGTCATTTCCCTTTGAAACTTCTTAACAACTTCATCCACTGGTATATCATGTGGCTCAACATCTTGAAATACCTTAGCACAAGCCTCTTTAGGGGAAAAACCTCTCCCTCATAAGCACTCTGAACTATTCAAATCTCTTCACCTTATCATGGAGCCCGGAAAACCACCAAAGAAAAGCGTCCCCCTCAAACAATGTATGCTTTAGCTCCAACTTGCTTCATGCAGGTACTCTCAAGGAATCTAAGGCCGCGGAAACACATACAAGCCATAACTCAACCTCTTCTCAATGTGCTCTTGTGAAAGTAGGAACTTTCATCTAATGAAAAACCTCCACCCATTGGTCAAGCCCAGACTCACGTAACTACCAATAGTCTCTCTCAGTATCAACTGGTTTCTACAATTCCCCTATAGCAGGCAGGGGTGTCATATACATCACTAGCACACTAGCAATCGATCTCCAAAGTGGTGGCGTCTTCCTACGGGATATCACTGTCTCAAATCTACGGGAAACATCATGGGACAAAGCTGGTATATCCGTTCCCTCAAACATCCTCCCAAGGACATCAAGAACTATCTCTTGTAGCATAGCTCGAAAAGTTGGGTCATTCAGGGACACTCGCCCTGATGTAGGTACAAAGTGACTCCCCTTAGATGGGACCACACTCTCATTGACTTCCTCCGATTGCACCTCCTCGAGTGGCCCAGCTATCGGTATCGCTTTGCCTCTTCCTCGACCTCAACCTCGACTACGGCCTCTTCTCTTAACCCATCCTCGGAGTGTGGAAGACTCAGTCACTCCAGAACTAGCATAACTGAAATGCGCGATTCTCATGTTAACTATATATTATTAAAAAAATTCTACCATAGTTATATCCACTAACTAATTACTCGAGTTCCGAAGCTCGTTGGTGAGAACTTTTATGCCTTTATAACTCAACCCGACTATGCAACATGTTTTTCCAAAAGTCAAGTATGCACGTATCTAATTCATAAAAAAAAATATTTAAAACCTCAAAACTCCAAACCATAAAGAAAATCATTTAAAGCGTCAAAACTCGGATTGAGTTTTGTTTATTATTTATTATCACGTAAAAGTTCAGGGTACAAGTGCTCTTGTTGTCAACCTATTCTTTGATATCAAGTTGTAACGCCCCAATTTTTAACAAATTGAGACGTCACTAGGTTTGATTCACACAATGGAATCATCAATAATAGCCTGACAACAACATCAATTGGACCTTCCAAAAAGGACATAACAAATATAGGAAAACATTCAACCTGATTATCATGTAAAAGTGCGAAAAATGCTAGTGCATGCAGGCTACCTGGATAACCCAAAGGATCACAACAACCTTCAAAAAGGTTCAACAAAAGGAAGACGTAGTCTAAACGAAATAGAACAAATGTCTACTCGAGAGTCTATCAAGTAGAAACACCCCATGTCCTAAGGCACCCGTAAATCCGGCTGAACACCATCGAGATACAAGTTAACCTTGGTAGCGTATCTGACGACAAGAGAAGAGCCTAACAATAAAATCGGGAGAAAACCCGTTAGCTAACGTTCCCAAAACTAGGATCAAGCCCTAAGAACAGACTAGGTATGGATAGATAATGTAGCGAGAACTAAAGATAAATAAAGTTGTAAAGATGCATAAACAGTAAACATGCTCATGAATTGAACACATGACCACATTACTACTAAGCACCTCTTAGATATGGAGCGTATAACCTGTAAACACCCTTAAAGACAATTCTCAAGAAAATTATTCTGAATAAAATGAAACACTAAACAAGAATTATAATGCTATAACAAGGAGAAGTGCACTATGATGCTATGTATATTATGACCATGATTTGCTTATGAATGCAATGTCATGATGCATCCTCTCTCTCAACTCTCAATAACGTGGTAATTAACGCGGTAACGATCTCTCATGTCTTATGTGTCCCTCCGGCTTCCAATGGTTACAATAATTTGTAATTTTGTCTCCCATTTTCTGTTATCCTTCTTTCTCTGGCTCGGTCCCTACTAGGGCACCGTCCAAAATATGAATGAAAACATACATTCATGCATACACACACGCACGCGCGCACACACACATGCGCACACACACACACACATGCAAGGGGCTTCCACCTCGTCACGTGGGCGTGCATGAGACATCGCTCCGTCATCAAGGTCACCAACTCATGGCCATTACCGGCTGTGTAATTATAATATAACAACTGTAAAGAGAAGTACAATATGATGTTATGTGTATTATGGCCATGGTATGCTTATGAATGCAATGTCATGATGTAACCTCTCTCCAACTCTCGATAACGTGGTAATGCTCTCTCATATCACATGTGCCCCTCTAGCGCATAATGGTTACGGTAATCAGTAAATTTTCCTCCCATTTTGATTCATCCATCTTTCCCCTACTCGGTCTCTACTAGGGCACCGTCCAAAACATTAATGCAAACGTGCCTATATATATATATATATATATATATATATATATATATATATATATATGAAAGGGGCTTCCACCACGTCTTATGGGCATGCATGAGACATCGTCCCCTCATCAAGTCACCAACCCATGTCCTTGCCCTATACCAGTAGTCACCATTTGTAAAAGAAACGATTGGAGTTTTGTATATTGAATCCGATTATTGTTGATTAAGTTGTGATTATATGTGCTTGTTGTTCGCTCCAAACGGTGTGTGCAAGCTTTAAATTTATGACCCTAGACTTAAGCTTAAAACAAGGATGCGAACCCGCAGTGTACGGGTCAATCGTAGTAAAAAGCAAGAAATTCCAGGGGTCGATCTCAGGGACTCGGTGAAACAAAGTCAATACGGTAAGCTTCGTGAAAACTAACCACAAGAGCAATTAACACAATCAAAGATGAATAAGAAGTCAATAAAGCAAACATGTAATTCTAGGGATTAAAGCATCTAGTTGTGGTTCCAACTCAAGATCTATAGATAAGCGGACAAAGCTGAGATTTTTGCGTGGGGAAGGTGTTACTAAAGTGGAGTAGATCACCGGGTAAGTCTCACTACACACTAATCCTAAACCGTAATTCCTATTACCGGGTAAGTCTCAAGGAATCAAGATAAAGAATTATAACCTCAAACTAACACACCATCTAAGGGAATAGAATCAACCTTTACCGGGTAAGTCTCAGGCTAACTCACAAAGATGGGATGGAAGCACACTCAAACCCCAATA
>BSUD01000007.1:22357262-22408159 GCA_033239045.1 Fagopyrum esculentum
AGGATAAACCTTTATTACCTACACTTATGATCGTTAATACACAAACTAAGGAATTACCGGGTAAGTCTCATCCTAAGCTTGCATTGAACCAGGAAGGTGTAATAAGAATAGGATTTAGCAAACTCTAACACTTAACTCTCTGTTTAGAATCGGATAAGTCACCTCGGTCAGAAGAATTCCACCCCGGCCGAGATGTTCATCGACCGAACGAGATGCTTAGGGTTAAGGTTAAAGACTCGAACTTTCAGGATCCTACTGGAATCTAAGATTATTCTATCATTGTTTTTCCCACAACCTTCAGCCAATCACCCTAGAATCACACAAGGAAATTAGCCACTCATCATCATTATGAAAGTATTAAAATATATGGGAAGAAGGTGAATATTTGAACAAAGAAGAATTTAAGGAAAAGACTTCAATAACTGAATCAAATATCACAACAAAGCGTTCCTTGGATAACAATCCAAAAAGACAAGACAATCAATGAGGGAATTAAAGACAATCTTACAAAACCCTCCAAAAAGCTATAAAAGCTATAGACTTCAATCTTCCTTCAACCTTCAACAAGGTTCTTCGAATCTCCCAAATTAGAGTGTTGCTGCTGCTGCGTAAACCCTGATCGATGGTATAGCATGATCCCGGATTTGTGGAAATCCAACCCTTTTTATAGGAAAATAAACCTCCAAACATAATAAATCTTAGAAAGATATTTTCCCATAAATATAGGTAAAATATATGATTCTGCATATCTCCTTCTTTCCAGGAGCCAAGCCCAAAAAATATAAGATCACTTTCCAAATTTAAAAGATCTCATCCAAGAATAAAATATTCTCGCCGCGTCCTAGGTGTTCGCCTCGGTCGAGTCGGCGTCTCTGGATCACCTCGGTCGAGATGAATTTCTGGTCAACCGAGATGAGTCACAACAGAATGTGAAATCTCTCGAATCTGCTCCAAAGTAAATCTTTAATCCATGGCTATGCTCCCTGGATGTAGCTCCAAATGACTCATGACTCCTTTTGCTCCTTTTTGATGCAAAACGTACCATATTACCTGCAATTACAACAAAACTAGGTGTAGACCTCGATTCCCGCAAAGGTAGATGAAATGGTAGTAAAATCACATAATGCACACATAAACATGCAGATTATGAAAGATAAAACGTCCAAACAAACCTTAAAATATAGACTATAATTCATGCTATCAAAATACCCCATACTTAGCCCTTGCTTGTCCCCAAGCAAGTTCCGCATATAGAAGACAGGATAGAATGGATTATAACTCAAGAGAATCAATGAAAAGTTTTTCAAAAACATTTTATGGTGTGCAACTATCATAGATCACTCTAAGAGAGTACTTCCTGAAATTTAAAAACTCAATATGCTCAAAACATTTTATAAATATAGGAAAGTTGTTCATCTTTGCATAAAATCATAGAATGCATAATAAATCATAATCATCAAAATTAATCATGTATAATCCGATTTAAACCACTAAGTCAATCAACAAGCTCAAGGTCTCAAGGGCTTCCCAAAAGAAAAGGTCAAGAAACGTGTGGGGTAGGGATGTATGTAAGGTAATGTGGTGCTAGAATCCGGGAAAAGGATGAACTTCACTTTCACTTCGACTTGCAACATCTTCCACCAATAAGCTTCGCTTATTTCACACTTTCTTTTCTTTTTTTTTTTTTTTTACTTTTTGGGATGCATGGACAGAGGTGCACAATAACCGAAGCCTAGGAAATCTGCAATCATCAATTTCTCGAGATGCATCAAACCCTTGATGCACATACCATGACCCGTTAGGAATATCGCTCAATCCGACTTTGGCAAGACACAAACACCCGGCTATGTGAATGGTGCCGAGTTACTCATCTTCATGATTGACTTCCCCAAACCTATTATTACTTTCTAACACTTCACTTTCAGCCCACTTCTCAACTTTAACTTGATTTCACCACTTCGCTTGCTTCCAAATTCCCGGATAGGTAAAGGGAGGCAAAATGTATATGAGGGGCTAAGCATGATCAAGAAGAAGAAGAAGAGAATGAATTGCCTTGGTCTTTCCAAGAAGAAAGTGAGAGAACTTAACCTGCGGTGTCAACCTTCAAATTCAACATAATTTTGGATAAAAACAAAGTATTAAACATGCTAATAATTTCAAACAAAGCATTTAGCAACTTAAACATATTATAAAACCTTTCAAACACATAAAGAATTTAAAACCAGTAAGTAAACAAAATCTTCACTGAGATCATATCCAGACAATTAGCACAAAATCGTTTTCGAAAACTTTCTGTTACGCACCTCGGTCGAGGTGTTCTTGGTTCAACCGAGGTGAAATGCCTCGTTTGGCCAAGACTGACTCGGTCGAGGTCAAAATTTTTTTTTTTAAAACCATTTTTTTTTTGGTTACGACGTTTTTCTCAATCAAATAACCTGTAGGTATGCATGTAATATCAGATAATCATATAAATGCAGAAGTGAAGCATAAATAAAATATCCGATAAATATAGAATGTCGTACATCAAAAGTAGTCGAAATAAATACATCACGTAGTCAGATAAGTACAAACACCCCATACTTGAGACACACTGTCCCAGTGGGTCAAATAAAAGTCTGAAAATGAGAGTACTCACCGGATAAATAGCTGAACTGCATAAAAGAAAATAAAGAAAATCCTGCAGCTCCTCAATAATCTCGATCCGGTGGTGGTGGTGTGGCACGTACGGATACTGAGTCGGATCAAAAGGATATCCCATGACACGCTCGAACTGAAGCTGGGCCATGACGTGCTGATAGTGTTGCCGCTCCTGCATCTCGCGGATATCCAGCGATAATGCAGCATATGAGTCAATAACCTGATCCGTCAGGTCATCGATCCGTCGGTGGGCAGCTCGATCTCTCACTCTGCGCCTTCTGCGTCTAGCAGGTATGACTGGAGAAGTCTCAGCTGGTGCAGGCTCCGTCTCCTCCTCATCATCCAAATCAATGATCGGTGGCGCGCTCATCCCTGCAGTATCCGTCCCTGTATCCATCGGGACTCCACCATCTCTCTCGTCCACCGTCTCCTCATCGTCGTCGTCATCCTCCTCCTCCTCAGCCGGGGCAGCTGCTGCCTCTCTATGATCCTCCATCAGTGGAGCCCAAGCTGTCTGCCAGTAGTGCGGATCGAAGACTGTGAACTGTGCAGACCAGCGGATCCCCTGAGGTGCAGTCCGCTCCCAAGGCATAGCAACGTATGGAGTGGTCAAACCACGGGGAACTAGAATCCTCCGTGTGATCATCTCCTGTAATCCAAGCGGCTTTGGAGCCGCCACCATCGTGCAAACACTGAGGTCCATCCCGTGGTAGGTAGCAATATGGGTGACTAGACCTCCGCAGCAAATGTCTCCCTTCGCCTTGGCCTTGATCTTGTGCAGGTCCTCTGCCAAGATCAAGCCAAAGTCTGGGAAACCCCCTGTGACCATGCAGTAGAGGCTGAAGAGCTCGCCCTGTCGGATCTTCTGGGGCGTCTCAGTACGCGCCAGAAGTGTCTCGCTGAATATCCTATGGGCTAGTCTGAAGGCCGGATGGAAGATGACCTTCTCCCTGGAATCTCCAGGGCGCCATCTGTCTGCATGCTCGGTAATATGGGCAATCTGCCCCCAGAACTCCCTAGCTACGGATCGGGAGGGGAAATCAGTGGCGGTGGGCTCGGAAAAACCAAAAATCTCTCTCCAAACCTCTAAAGGAACTATGAAGTTCCGGTTCATCAACCGGTACTTCACAGACTGGTCTGTGGGAAGGTAGGAGAAGGAGCTAACAAACTCTAAGGTCGGCTCCAAATAAGCTGGGGCTCGGATCTCAGTAAACTGATCCAGCCCAACAGTAGCAATCATCCTCCTAAGGTCAGCATCTAACCCTAGGCAATCGAAAGCCGACACGTCCAGAAATCGTGGTGCGATAACTGGACGGCTAGCTATGCGCTCATAGTCTACCCGGCATCTCTCGTGGATCACCGGGCGGTAAGGACGGGAAGAAGAGGAAGAAGGGGAGGGTGAGGATCTGTCTCTGAGGGCTAGACGACGATCGGAACTCATTTTCACTCAACACTGTCAAACCACCTCGGTTGCTGACAAGACTCAAGAATCACCTCGGTCGAGATGCAGTTCGACCGGACCGAGGCGCAGCAGTTACGATTCCAATTCTCAGAAATTCAGTTCTTTTCCCCCCAAAATCACTACAATTGCTTCCTAAGGGGTACTTAAATCCTTTCTCAGCAGAATCAAGGGCAACCAAAGCCCAAATCGAAACGAATGAACGAGTTAGGGTTTCGACTTGTTTTACCTCGTTTCGGTCGATTCGTTCGATTTCTTTGCAGATCTGTTGGTACAATAGGTTCCTCTACCCTTCAATCGTAGTTTGGAAGCGGAAATCTTCGAAAACTAGCAAGAAACGAGAGGGAGCGAAGTGTACTGTCGCCGCGGTCGAGGTGAAGAAGGTAAAAAAGTGAAAAAATAAATTTTTCCCCTTTTTATACTGTTCCTGGATCTGCTGTCACCTCGGTCGAGATGGTCTCGACTGGACCGAGGTGGTACGGACCGAGGTGGTTCTGCAGAAACCCTAGTCGCCTCGGTTGCTCAAGAATCAACTCGGTTGAGATGCTCTGACAGTAACCGAGATGCTTCTGTCTTCTCAAAATCTCGAACTTCTGTCCTTCCAGTTATGCTCCTTCCTTAGATATTCCCTGTTGTCTGTCCAGAACGCCAAAAACAAAGTAAAGCAAAGCAAAAACAAAAACTAACTAAGCTAGACTAGAAAACGGGAAAAGAAAGCAATACCTTGGGTTGCCTCCCAAGAAGCGCTTGATTTAAGGTCGCTAGCTGGACCATGATGCGTCTCAAATGAGATGGGAGGTGCCCTCACCCCATACTTCACCTCCATCGTGGGGTGAAGTAAGTAAATCCATCAAACGCTCCAACAAGTGTAAGTGCTCATCGGGGAATGAATCGTCTATGGGTGGACAATCCGTCTCGCGGGAAGATTCCGGTAGCCGGCTGAGGTGATCCGCAACTGAGTTCTCGGATCCCTTCTTATCGCGGATCTCTAGGTCAAACTCTTGAAGCAAGAGAATCCATCGAATAAGGCGCGGTTTAGCATCTTTCTTAGCCAACAAGTAACGAATGGCTGCATGGTCGGTGTAGACAATGACTTTCGCCCCTACTAGATAGGAACGAAACTTTTCGAAAGCATATACAACCGCCAATAACTCCTTCTCGGTGGTAGCGTAGTTGCGTTGTGCTTCATCTAGCGTTTTGCTAGCATAATAAATGACGGTGGTCCGTCCATCCTTCTTCTGTCCAAGCACCGCTCCTACGGCTACATCACTAGCGTCGCACATGACCTCAAAGGGCAAGGTCCAATCAGGAGGTTGGATAATGGGAGCGGAGGTCAACGCTTCCTTAATCCTGTAAAAAGCATCAAGACACTCCTGCGAAAACTCAAAAACAACATCTTTATTCAAGAGGTTAGTTAAAGGTTTAGAAATCTTAGAGAAATCCTTGATGAATCTCCTGTAGAAATCTGCATGCCCGAGAAAACTCCTCACACCTTTAACAGAACAAGGAGGAGGGAGTTTCTCAATAGTCTCGATCTTAGCTCGATCGACCTCAATACCTCGATTAGAAATGAGGTGTCCTAGCACAATGCCCTCATTAACCATAAAATGACACTTCTCCCAATTCAGAACAAGGTTAGTGTCTTCACATCTTTTAAGCACTAGAGAAAGGTTAGATAGGCAATCATCAAAAGAGGAACCATATACTGAAAAATCATCCATGAATACCTCCATGATCTCCTCTATGTACTCGGAAAAGATAGCCATCATGCATCGCTGGAAGGTAGCGGGTGCATTGCACAATCCAAATGGCATCCTCCGATAGGCAAATGTCCCCCAAGGACAAGTAAAAGTGGTCTTCTCCTGATCATCCGGATGGATAGGAATCTGGAAGAATCCACTATAGCCGTCCAAGTAGCAGAAGTGTGAATGCTGGGCCAACCGTTCGAGCATTTGATCGATGAAGGGAAGCGGAAAATGATCCTTCCGAGTCGCCGTGTTCAGCTTCCTATAATCGATGCAAACTCTCCAGCCCGTAACGGTCCTCGTTGGGATCAACTCGTTGTTCTTATTCGTCACAACGGTCATCCCTCCTTTCTTCGGAACGACATGCACCGGGCTAACCCACTTGCTGTCCGAGATAGGATAAATAATACCTGCATCCAACAACTTAAGAACTTCCTTCTTCACAACCTCTTTCATGATCGGATTTAACCGTCTTTGAGGTTCCCGTGAAGTCTTATGATTATCTTCCATTAGAATTCTATGCATGCAGAAAGAAGGTTTAATGCCAATAAGATCATCCGTGGTATAACCTATAGCTTTTCGATGCTTTCTCAGGACATGCATTAACTTAGACAATTCAGATTCGGAGAGGGAAGCACTAACAATAACGGGATAAGTAGAATCTGATCCGAGAAAGACGTACCTCAAGTGATTAGGGAGTTGTTTAAGCTCCACAACTGGGGGTGCTTTCTGAGAGGGACCCTTGCTTCCTCCTTTAGTAGAGTGGTGTCAGAAACTGGACTTTCGGAAGTCTCAGTTGGAATCGTCTCGCCTTCGACCTCGGTCAAGGCGCATAGGCGTTGACCGAGATGTTCTTCGGTCGCCTCGCTCAGTCCAGAAGGTGCCTCGGTCGAGGTACTGCTGCTGGATCCGAAACTGGAGATCTTCGTCTCCTGGACTAGCTTCTCAGTTTTAGCTCCTAGATCCTCTTCCAGTGCCTTTAAGCTCCGTATATCTGCATCACAAGAAGCATCTATACCTTCCTCCATTAAACTGAAGCTAATAACTCTTTTGAGTGGATCGTTAACAAGGATAGAGCTCACCAATTCTCTTGATTCTTCTTCATCGTAGATGTTGAAGATATCATCAGTTAGTTGCTCTCCTTTCATGGCTGCAAGTAGTGCGAACTCCACCTCATCGCCACCAACGTTGAATTTCAACTTGGCGTTCTTGCAATCCACGTTGCAACCCGAAGTTGCTAGAAATGGCCTCCCGAGAATAATAGGAACAGGATAATCTGCGGGAATGTCAAGTACAACAAAATCTATAGGTAGATAGAAGTTACCTAACTTGACCGGAACGTCCTCCAAGATGCCCACGGGATGGGTAATGGAGCGATCCGCCATATAAAGTCGAATCTTGACCGGCTTGGGCTCTCCAAGTCCGATCTTCGTGCATAGCTCCAGCGGGATGATGCTCACGCTGGCTCCTAGATCACAAAGGGCTTCACAAGTAACATCCCCAACTTGAATGGGAATGCAAAATGAGCCGGGATCTCTTAATTTAGGTGGCATCTTCTCTTTCATGATCTTTATAAGCTCCGAAGATTTAGATGTCATCCTAACTTTACCAACATCCTCCAGCTTCCTCTTCCTTGATAAGATTTCTTTTAAGAACTTCCCATAGGCGGGCATACCTAAAATAGCATCAAGGAAAGGAATATTAATATGTAGCTTATTCATCAAGTCAAGAAACTTACCAAAGTGCTTGTCTAGATGTGCTCTGGCTCTGGACTGAGGGAATGGAAGTGGTGGTTTGTATGCAGGGGGTGGAATATAAGTTTCTGTCGTCCCTCCTGCTTTCTGTTGCTCCGCCTCGGTTGGCATCTCGGTCGAGGTGTTCTTCGACTGGATCTGGACCGAGGTGGTCTGCGTCAAGCGAGGTACTGGATCTGCAGTTTTGAGTCCACTCCTCGTCGTTATGGCCATGCACTGGCCCTTGGGGTTGCTTTCCGTCTTTGCTGGAAGCTTCCCTGGATCTCTTGGCGCTTCATTCGCCCTACTAGCAAGTTGTTGTTCGAAGGACTTTTGGGCCCTCGAAAATGAAGTCATAGAATTCTCCATAGCGCTAAGCTTGATCAAGATAGCCTCCAGAACTGCGTCCTTCTTTTCCGGCTGAGACGAACTTGATCCTTGCCCTTGGCTCTTTAATGGAGTAGAAGAAGAAGAAGGGGAAGAGAGGAAAGGGTTAGAGGAATTACTAGAGTTGGAGTTAGAATAATTGTTACCAGGATTCTGGTTGCTTTGGTTGTTCGTCCTCCAATTGTTACTATTCGATCCTCTATTGATGTTGTTGTTGTAGTTGTTGTTTCGGGGACCGTTGTTGTTGTTGCGGTACCCGTTCTTGTTGTTGTTCCTTTGCCCTTGCTCTTGCTTCTTAGTTTGAGCCATCAAGAGTTCCTTCAATTGCTTCACGTTATTCTTCAAAGACGTGAGTTGATTGGTGTTGGATTGAGTCTCTTGAAAGTTGACTCTTTTAACTCCACCTTCAGCTCCTTGGTGGGTATATTTCTCCATGTGTAAGGCTTGCTTCTCAATGAAGTCCCAAGCCTCATCAATCGCCATGTCCATGAAGGTACCGGCGGAGAGTAGTTGGAGATTGAACTGGGTGCTTCCGTCCAGCCCTTTGAAGTAGATCTCCAACAGCTCGATCTTTGGAATCCCATGATGTGGGCAATCCAAAAGGATATCCTTGAACCGCTCCCAAGATTTGGACAAGCTCTCCTTGTCCTTCATGATGAAAGCATTGATCTTCCCTCTCATTTTAGCGGTCTTTGAGGGGGGGAAAAATTTGGTCAAGAATTCCGTAGTCATCTCCTCCCATGTGCTAATTTTTCCTGGAGGAAGAGATTGATACCAAGTAAGAGCTCTATCTTTTAAAGAAAAGTAAAAAGGTCTTAGCTTGTAGTTGTTATTTTCAATTCTGGAAGGCCGCAAGGTCTCCATCAAGATCTCGTAGTTTTGAAGATGTTGATGTGGTGACTCCTTCTCTAGCCCTCCGAATTCGCATTGGCGAATCATGGATAGAACTTGCGGTCGAAGTTCGTAGTCATGGTCCGCTGGATCTCCTAGGTTCACCCCTGGACGCCTCAGTTGTTGATTAGGGTCCATCCTTTGACCTAGGGTTTGTGGGATTCCTGCAAGAAGAACATCTCGGACTGGTCTCCGAGGTGGAGGTACATCGGCCGGGGCGTCTGGTACTGGAACCTGCCTCGGTCGAGGATCAACAGGAGGATCTTCCCCTCGTGGCTGTAGAATCTGATTTCGAATGACTGCTATTTCCGCTTTGATAGCTGCAGTCCTGGCGCGATTCTCCTCTTTCTCTTGCCTTAGTTCTTCCTTGCTGAGACGTAGCAGCTCTTGCGTCTCTTTTAATTCGGCCGCAAGATCGCGATCGTCTTGTTGGGCCATCTTCGCTTCTCTTAAGCGTCGCTTGTATGTCTTTTCTGGTTCGGGATCGTAAGGAACGATTTCCTTCCCAGTGCGGGTTCTTCGCATATACTAAGAAAGAACCTGCAAAAGTCACTCAAGTAGAGTGGTTAGAAGACACGGGGCAAGCGCCCCAAGAGCAAACCGTACCGGCTCGGTCTAGACCAAGTCCCCGGCAACGGCGCCAAAAACTTGTTCGCTCCAAACGGTGTGTGCAAGCTTTAAATTTATAACCCTAGACTTAAGCTTAAAACAAGGATGCGAACCCGCAGTGTACGGGTCAATCGTAGTAAAAAGCAAGAAATTCCAGGGGTCGATCTCAGGGACTCGGTGAAACAAAGTCAATACGGTAAGCTTCGTGAAAACTAACCACAAGAGCAATTAACACAATCAAAGATGAATAAGAAGTCAATAAAGCAAACATGTAATTCTAGGGATTAAAGCATCTAGTTGTGGTTCCAACTCAAGATCTATAGATAAGCGGACAAAGCTGAGATTTTTGCATGGGGAAGGTGTTACTAAAGTGGAGTAGATCACCGGGTAAGTCTCACTACACACTAATCCTAAACCGTAATTCCTATTACCGGGTAAGTCTCAAGGAATCAAGATAAAGAATTATAACCTCAAACTAACACACCATCTAAGGGAATAGAATCAACCTTTACCGGGTAAGTCTCAGGCTAACTCACAAAGATGGGATGGAAGCACACTCAAACCCCAATATAGGATAAACCTTTATTACCTACACTTATGATCGTTAATACACAAACTAAGGAATTACCGGGTAAGTCTCATCCTAAGCTTGCATTGAACCAGGAAGGTGTAATAAGAATAGGATTTAGCAAACTCTAACACTTAACTCTCTGTTTAGAATCGGATAAGTCACCTCGGTCAGAAGAATTCCACCCCGGCCGAGATGTTCATCGACCGAACGAGATGCTTAGGGTTAAGGTTAAAGACTCGAACTTTCAGGATCCTACTGGAATCTAAGATTATTCTATCATTGTTTTTCCCACAACCTTCAGCCAATCACCCTAGAATCACACAAGGAAATTAGCAACTCATCATCATTATGAAAGTATTAAAATATATGGGAAGAAGGTGAATATTTGAACAAAGAAGAATTTAAGGAAAAGACTTCAATAATGAATCAAATATCACAACAAAGCGTTCCTTGGATAACAATCCAAAAAGACAAGACAATCAATGAGGGAATTAAAGACAATCTTACAAAACCCTCCAAAAAGCTATAAAAGCTATAGACTTCAATCTTCCTTCAACCTTCAACAAGGTTCTTCGAATCTCCCAAATTAGAGTGTTGCTGCTGCTGCGTAAACCCTGATCGATGGTATAGCATGATCCCAGATTTGTGGAAATCCAACCCTTTTTATAGGAAAATAAACCTCCAAAGATAATAAATCTTAGAAAGATATTTTCCCATAAATATAGGTAAAATATATGATTCTGCATATCTCCTTCTTTCCAGGAGCCAAGCCCAAAAAATATAAGATCACTTTCCAAATTTAAAAGATCTCATCCAAGAATAAAATATTCTCGCCGCGTCCTAGGTGTTCGCCTCGGTCGAGTCGGCGTCTCTGGATCACCTCGGTCGAGATGAATTTCTGGTCAACCGAGATGAGTCACAACAGAATGTGAAATCTCTCGAATCTACTCCAAAGTAAATCTTTAATCCATGGCTATGCTCCCTGGATGTAGCTCCAAATGACTCATGACTCCTTTTGCTCCTTTTTGATGCAAAACGTACCATATTACCTGCAATTACAACAAAACTAGGTGTAGACCTCGATTCCCGCAAAGGTAGATGAAATGGTAGTAAAATCACATAATGCACACATAAACATGCAGATTATGAAAGATAAAACGTCCAAACAAACCTTAAAATATAGACTATAATTCATGCTATCACTTGTGTTTGTATACGAGTGTCTAATATTGTTGTTGTAGTTCGATGAATGAGGAATTTGGGGCTATTTTTGTAGTTGGATGTTATTAGGGTTGATTAGAATGTAACTGTAAGATTTGTAAGTATTTACTATTTTTGTGGAATTTGTGTTAAACGTGGAATTATTTTATTTATTTATTTGTTTGGGAGGGGGTTGTGGAGTTACATGTATTTTAGAATTAGTGGAGTGTATTTGAATGTGGTCGTAATTATTTGTGCGGAATTGTTGTTTATGGTAATGTTCGGAATGAATGTGGAATTAACGTATAATCAAGGGATATTTGTATGCTCCGGAAATGTCATATTTTATATATTGAATTGTGTGAATGGTTTTATGTCACGTTTTGATGGGGAATATGATAGTTCATAAAGGGTCGTTTGTTAGGGAGGAGAATGTGAATGTATGGACCTTTTCGGTTATAGTGTTGGCTTATGTACATCGATTTGTGTTTAGGCTCGAGGTTGGTTTGAGACAGCGGCAGAGGATTTCGTTTGGAGAGTGCGTTGTGTTTGACGAGGTGAGTATCCAGACTTACTTAGCTTTCATTATGTTCAGATTATACAATGTTGGTAACATGCAGTTCCCTTGTTAAAACATTGCATATTATTATTACTATAGCAAAAGGTATTAGTTATACGTATTTTAGATATCGTTTATTTTACAAATGGTGGCTACCGGTATAGGACATGGGTTGATGACCTTGACGAGGGACTTGCATTCATGTTTCGGACGGTGACCTAGTAAAAACCGAGCCGAGGAAAGAAGGATGAACAAAAAGTGGGAGACAAAAATATATATTACCGGTTTACTTTCTTGTTTTAATATTTATATATAATATAAACTTTTAGTTGAATATTAAACAAATTACGAATAATCAATTAAATTTGTCACCTTGTATATCCGACGCCAACTCCTCATAACTGTCCATAAAATTCTCGGGAATCCACTTGTGCTGTAAAACGCAACTACCCCTTTTTGACCGTGGGTGCCACCAAACGCAACCTTACTTAAAGTTCATGTAATTTTGCCTATAATATTAGTTTAACTTATTATATTTTTTGTACTAAAGGTTTATAAGAATTTTGAATTAACAACGTAATAGTTACAAACTTTTCTTGCAAAAAAATATATGAACGATGAGTACAAATAATTTGAATTAACAATAAAAGTTAAATATTTGAACTAAAAATTGGTTGTTAGAGAAAAAGTTGACACATGTCAGTCCGGCAACTTTCTTAGTATTTTCGTACCGAATGAACAATATGTACATTACTCTTGTCCTGATTTATAAACATCTTATAGAAAATGAAATATATATATATATATATATATATATATATATATATATATATATATATATATATATATATATATATATATATCCTGACTCATATGTAAACATCTCTTATCGTGTGAACGTGTAAACACCGAATATACGTAATTATACCGCTGAATATATGTGACTATACCGCCGAATATATAGAATCAGGTCCGGCGAATATTTCTGCCATTAATAACACGATCTTTTCCCCTTTAATATTGTTTAATCTCAACCATTTATTTAACGATATAACGGATACAATTTGTTCTCATTTTACATGTTAAAAGCTGTTTAAATGGAAGTGAACTTATATATATATATATATATATATATATTATAAATTATTCATAGCTATAAATTTATTATCAAACGCATCGCTTCAGAATAGGAAATTAACTTTCAAATTAAAGTAGCATCTGTAGTTCATAATTTTTATTTTTTGTACGTAATCTATAATTGATTAGTTTGATTTTTTTTTTGAAGGGATAATTGATTAGTTGATAATACCTTATTTGAAATGATTAGTTAGTTACATGATTAATTATTGATGGGTTAATAATGATATGAAGACGTATACGTATGAATTTCTCTCAATTAATACATGGAGTTGTCTGTTAGGTATGCAATTAAATTATAACGACTTAAAATAGCTCAAAAATATTCTTTTATGACGATTTGAATTGTAATGGAGCTATTCTCTATTAATTTAGTGTGGCTTCAATGAATGTTAGCGGCCAAACTGTGACTGCTAAGAAGCTGCTATTATCATATCCATAACGGGTTGAATTATTCTCAATTAATTTAGTTTAGTTTAAAATGCACTTATCACTAAAAAAGTTATTATTTTCAAAGGGTGTTATAGCCGCCCCAACTACGCACTTCACATGCTTAGTTGATAGGGTCTCCAACTACGCATATGAGATGCGTAGTTGCATTCAAAAAAAAATAATTAAAAATAAAAATATCAACTACGTTCACGGGAAATTGGTTTGGGAACTACTACTACGCTCCCCACAAGCGTAGCTGATATATATTTTTTTTTGAACTACAACTATGTTCCCCCACAAGCGTAGTTGATATTTTTTTCTTGGGGGAACTATTACTACGCTCTCCATATGTGTAGTTAAAAACCTTATCAACTACGCACGCGAAGTGCGTAGTTATAGTCACTACTAGAGATTTTCGCCCGTGCATTAAAAAATAACGTTTTCAAATACTAGGAAAAAATACGCGGCTATAGTCACGGTGATTTAGCCGCAACTATGTTTATGGGTATTGTCAGGATATTTACCCTCAAATATTTTTGTTTTATGTAATTAAGAAAATTAAAAGTAGAGTGTGTAGTATTTATTAATGAACTATATATTTAAAAAAAATGTGAATTATTTGTTATACTTTCAAGAGGAATGAAATATTAGTGAATAGGTATAAATCAATCCATAATGAACAACAAATTTAGTACACAAAAATATTTTATATGAAAATGTATTAGATTGCTTATACTGTACTAAGTTTGAGGTCCAATAAGTGTATTGAAAGCATTAATTAGATTGACGAGTTCGATGCATAAACATATATGTAAGAGATGTTTGTAAAGAAGGAGCATAAGGACATAGGGAGATTGGATAAATCTAGTTGGGGTACATTGAACGTGTCCCATTACACATTACCGACCAAATTATGCAATTCTCAGCCTCACAACTGCCACTATGCTCGCTGCTTCCCCTTACCTTCCTGCGCACTTGAGATCTTTCAGTAAAAATGCAGATTTTCTATCATGTTTTTGAAAGATAAAAGGTAATAGATTCGATCACCGCTCAAACGAGATAGTGAGTCGAAAGAAGTCGGCAGACGTAACTAAACGTCAAAGATAAGAACCCAACGAACAAACAAACAAACCGGTGAAAAAGAGTGAAGGTGAAGTAGATCCACAACAAATTAGCGCATAATGATGAAAAACATCGCCCGAAGATGAAGCAGTTAATGGATGAGTCAAACACTATCATAGTAGCACCACCAGATGCATATGTAACTTTGTACACCTTCCACCACGTTCTTAGTATCATTCTTGTTCCTTGATCATCATTTAGGAAGATGAGAGCTGACTTCATATTTTTTCAGTTCTTTCGGCTCTACTTCGATCTTGACATGAGACGACCTTGACAAAGAGTCGAGACATCCAACATGACGTTCATACCATGATTCATTATCTTTGTGTTTTTTTTTATCATCAATACTTAGGTCAATACATTGAGCACAACCATAAGACATAACAACACGATCACTACATAATTCTAGAGTGAATCTACGAGGCTTGTTTTCATATGCAACTGGTTCAGTCCATGATTCGTTGTCATTTCACTTTCCTTTATAACAACTATATGGTTCATAATGCATTTGAAACTAATATAGTCATTCACATCATTCGATAATTTGGCTAGGTAGCGTATTCAATGGGTTCCAATTAGTGTTTTCAATTAGTGGTTCAATACGTGATTCTTTGTTTTTTTCCCTATTATAATCATTCACATCATTCTAAAAAAATTGTTATTTATATCCGAGGTTACTTTCACTAGAAGAGAGTTATAGGAAGTTGAGGTAGAGTATTCTATGAGTTTCAACTAGTGTTGTTGCTTAGGTAGTATATATAATTTAAGAAAATTAAGACTTTTTGCTCGTATTTATGTTGTCCTTCCACTTATAATAAAGATCGAGTGTAACCAAAAACAATCCCTTTTCTATTGTTCTTGCCATGTCAAAATTCGGCGTTGTTTTGAATTTTCCATTAAAATTCAAAAAAAACAATAGAAAACCATAATTATTGCAGGCGTTTTGGATAATTTATTTCTCCATTTATAATAAAGATCGGTGTAAGTAGATTGTTTTAACTTTCAAGGGACTAGTGAGCTACCTAGAAAAATGATCCAAAACTAGTTATAAAATGATGAGTAAGAGGACAATTGACATTCGAAAGAACAATAGGAAACCGATTGTAAGGAATTTTGACATGGCAAGAACACGCCTTTGTCCGAGGGGCTCCTTAGATAAAAAAAATCGAATCACGACATCATAGTGGTTAGTGTTTGGATTGAAATGCAATCAACAGAGAAATAGTACACAAGAACTAATTACCCATTTTATCACAGATCTGTGACTACTACGTCTAGGGACACCACCAAGACACGATATTGAACTGTATTAATATATTTTGTGATTTGTGATGATAACTACAATAATCGATACGAGTATGTATATATAAGAATTAGAATCTTAATTCTAATTTCACTACATATAGAATAACCTCTTAAAAAATAAAATTCTACTAGGATTAGGAAAAAAACTAATGTCAATGGTTCTAAAGTTACATGGACTATGAGACTTCATAACCCAACAATCCCGTCTTGATACTGGTTTCAATTGTAATCTTCTTCTTCTACCACTCTCACCTGGTAGTAGTGTCCGACCTTCAACTTAATTCCATGGCCAGTTAAAGTTATTGCAAAGCTTCAACATCTCTAAGGTCACCGCCTTACTCAACATACATGTAGGATTTTCACTTCCTGAAATTCTTTGCAGATGCAAATCCAGTTTTTCCCAGAGATGGTCGTATGTAATGATACTTCAATTATCTATACTTTGTACTTGAATAAAAGGTTTGATTCTTAGCTAAGTGAGTGACGCTTTGGATTCTCACTATAGAGAGTGTCCCTTTGCTCCTTTCCCAATTCATTCAAGATATTCTACAACCATATCATCTCCTTAATACTCTCAATCATTAAAACATACTCAACTTTCGTAGTAGATAGAGCCACAATTTTGTAATTGAGAAGCCCAAAAGACTGTAGTACACCACCCAATGTGAAAACATACCCAATACTAACTCGACCGTCTTGCCTTCAAAACACAAGGTATGCTAAGTGATACACTTTAAGTATCTAAGGATCCATTTCAATGTTTCACAATATTGTTTTCCTAGAATGTCCACGAAGTGACTAAAAACTCCTATCGCATTTGCAATGTTAGGCCTTGTGCACATCATTATATACATCAAAATACCAATTATTGAAGCATGCAAAGTTCTCTGCGTTTGGCCAAATAATCTCTTATTTGTAGGCAAGTCTCTATTAGACAACTTGAAGTGGCTAGCTACCTAGTGGGGCGTTATGTGACTTAGCACTCTACATAAATTTATGTGAAATATATTACTCTTAAAATTTTAAATGACACAAATTTATTGATAAGTGATATCTTCTTTCATTAAATTTCACCCATAAATGAGTTTTTTTTTTCTTCAAACTATCTATAAAAACAATATTGACATAAAATTTGGGTCTCTTAACTAAACTTTACTACTGAAAATTTCTTAATCGTTTATTAAAAAAAAAAGCCTTAAATATTCAAGAATAACCTTTATTACATGATTGGTCAAGTATTAATACAAAAATAATATGGGTTGTTTTTATAAAAACTATAATGTAAAGGTGATTTAGAAATTTATGGAAGACTTTCATAATAAAATTTGGTCATAATTTCACTTTATAGCAAAATTGGTTTAATAACAAATATTTTGTATACTAATTCATATTTTTATAAACTTTGTATTATTTTTTGTTTGTACCTCGTATTTATATTATTTGGGCTAATTTGGTTAATATATTTTTTTGGGTTTTAAGTTTAGTAAGTAGGCCTTTTGATTTTTTATTTAGGTAAATATATCCAACTTATTTTTTACTGCGCAAACCCTAAGTCTTTACGCAGCATTTCCAGCCTCCTTAGCCAACACCTTCCTTTCTTATCTCTACCACTCAAAGTTGCGGATCACCAACGCCTTCTCTGCTTCACACCATGGCCAAGCACTACCGCCCTACTGTAAATCTTCTTCTTCTTCCTAATCCATCCGTCTCATGATCTCTTCTTTGATTTTTATTTTCGTCTTGTTAATGGTAGGGCAAGAAGAAGGAAGGAAATGCTGCCAAGTATGTTACTCGCACTCAGGCTATCAAACAACTCCCACAAGTATGGTAAACACAGATTTGGATCTAGTTTGCGGGTTCATGGCCGAGGTGGGAAGGAGGTCCGGGCCGTCCGGCATCCATGTACTAAAGTTCATACTAGAAGGCAGCATAGATGAGCCCAAACCTTCTTCATTCCCCTACTGGTCGGCGACCGAAGGCTTTGGTGTCCCACCGATGGCCTACCCTGGAGGATCTCCGTCGGAGAAGGAGCCTAAACCTTCTTTCATTCCCCTGCTGGTCGACGGCTAAAGGATTCGGGTAGATCTAGATCTACACACAATAATGGCTTCCTCAGGTACGAATTTCCGATACTATCCACTACAAATTGCCTCCTACGAGTGCTCAAGGAGCAGCTGGTGTTTCAGAGGTGGGTCTTTGGCTACTTGATGGGTTTTATTTGATTTTTTGACGGAATTTGACGATTCCATATTTGTGATAGGTTTATCTGCATAATAATGTAGTCATCGAAGACAGTTTGGTAAGTCGTTCAACTGGATTTCAAGCGGCAATACAAAATGGAGAAAGGGCCTTACTAGGAATTGTGTGTGAAAAAAAGGAACAAGAATCAGAGTACGTTGTTTAGGATGTTGATTTTCTTGTCTAGTGCATCATCTGCTTTCTAAAGCATCTATTGTTATTCTTGTCAAGCAGGTCGGAGGATGACAAACATATATGGGGTTTTCTGTGTGAGAATGAATATGAATTCTCCTTAGGGTTTCCGTTCAGCAGACGGCTCATATTAATAATAACTTGAGTTTACATATTTACAATTAGGGCACCCTATATTTACATAAATTACATAAACTATCATACCCCCGCAATCGAAACTGGAGGAGGTTGAACAGTGAGACTGAATCTAAAATCTAAAAATAATTGTTGTGGGAGTCCCTTTGTGAAAATGTCTGCGTACTGAAAAGCCGAAGGTACGTGAAAAACTCTAACGTGACCACGGGCAACCTTGTCGCGGACGAAGTGGATGTCGATCTCAATGTGCTTGGTCCGTTGATGTTGAACTGGGTTGCTGGCAAGGTAGGTAGCAGAAATGTTGTCTGTGTAGACAATGGATGCCTTGGCAAGTGGACAATGTAACTCAAGCAAGAGATTCCGTAGCCAAGAACATTCTGACACAACATTGGCAACTCCTCTATATTCTGCCTCGGCACTGGATCTGGAGACGACAGATTGCCTTTTGGCAGACCATGAGATTAGAGTGTCATTGAACAAGACACATTAACCTGAGGTGGAGCGGCGTGTATCAGGGTAGCCGGCCCAATCAGCATCTGTATAGGCAATAAGATCAGACTTCGGAGAAGAGGAGATAGTGATACCTAAAGAAGACATCCCAGAGATGTATCGGATGATGCGCTTGAGGGCTGCAAAATGGGCTTCCCTAGGATCGTGCATAAATAGGCATACTTGTTGTACTGCAAAACTAATGTCTGGTCGTGTGAAGGTGAGATACTGCAGAGCTCCATCTAGACTACGATAGAGTGTCGGATCACGAATGACAGGGCTGGATGAGGCACTTAACTTGACAGACGTTTCAGCTGGGGTAGCAGAGGGTTTGCAGTTAGACATCTTTGCTCTTTCAACAATTTCGCGAGCATATTTGTCCTGGGAGAGGAATAATCCAAATGATGTCCGACGAACAGAAATGCCCAAGAAATTGGATAGGAGCCTAAGTCTTTCAGAGCAAATTCCTTACTCAGAAGCTTGAGCAGATGCTAATAAACCCAATGTGATAGAGGAAGTCTGCAAAGCGTTGAAACCATGCCCGGGGAGCTTGCTTCAGGCCATAGAAAGACTTCTGCAAAAGACAAATATGATTGGGCTTGGAAGGATCACGGAAGCCCGGTGGTTGAAACATATACACCGTTTCGTTCAAATGGCCGTGAAGAAAAGCATTCTGAACATCCAGCTGATGAACTGACCAAGAGCGGGATACTGCAATGCTGAGAACCATACGGATGGTTGCTGGTTTAACAACAAGGCTGAAAGTCTCATCACAGTCAATTCCAACCTGCTGAGAACAACCATTAGCAACTCACCGAGCCTTGTATCGTTCCAGTGAACCGTCAGACCTGTACTTATGCTTAAAATCCACATGCATTGCACAATGTTAGCATCCGCAGTACGAGATATCAGGACCCACGTCTTATTCCGCATAAGAGCTCGATATTCATCGAGCATGACAGCGGTCCAATACGGGTCTTGTAGGGCTACATTGTGGGATTTGGGAAGGGGGAAATTTGAGCGGTTGATACGGATAAGTCAAAAACTGGTTTTGGTTTAACAATGCCGGATTGACTGCGGGTTTGTGGTCCGTTCGGAGGTGGTTGGACAGGTTCATTTAAAGAGTGACCAGTTGAAGTTGTATACTGAGGAGCAAAATGTGGGACAGCCGGTTGTGTAGGAATATTGGGCTGCAGGCGTAGTGGGATGAGACTGGAGGAGGAGGCATCAGGTGTAATTTGGGCTGGTCCGGACGAAGAAGGGGACGCAAGCCTACGCTCATGGAAATGAGGGGTGGGTTGTGGCAACAGTGGGCCGGATGGGGATGTAGGAGAGGTAGCAGGCCCACGCGTATGAGAAACAGGATGGGGCTGTGGCAGCAGTGGGCCCGAAAGACGGACTGGGCCGGTGACAGCAGAAGCTGGGTCAGGCCGGTTAAGGGCTTGAAAATAGGGGGATGGGTTGTCATCTACTAGGGGTGGTGTAATTGATTCTGGGAAAGCTCGGAAATTTGTAGCGAATGGAAAAATAGTTTCATCAAACGTAACGTGACGGGAGATGATGATTTTATTAGACGCTAGGTTCAAACACTTGTATCCCCTATGGTGTTTAGGATAGCCAAGGAAAACGCACGGAGTAGTACGAGGTTGAAGTTTGTGGGAAATGGTGGCACTTTGGTTTGGATAGCAAAGATAACCAAAGACCCGGAGATGAACGAGGGAAGGTGTAGTGAGGTATAACACTTGGGTAGGTGATTGATTTTGAATGGACTTTAAGGGAAGAATGTTTAAAAGGTAGCAAGAAACCTCCAAGGCATGGGGCCAAAAGGAGATTGGAATAGAGGCGTGAAAGAGCATTAAGCGCATCATGTTGTTGATTGTGCGAATTACTCGTTCGGCCTTACCATTTTGGGGGATGTATGAGGACAAGAGAAATGAAAGACAATGCAAGGGTCAATGAAGAACTTGCGGAAGGTGTTGTTATTAAACTCGCCCCCCAAATCACATTGAAAACTTTTGATGGGTAACCGAAATTGTGTTTCGACAAACTTGTGAAATTGGACAAATAATTCAAAAACTTGAGACTTGAACTTGAGAAGAAAAATCCAATGAAAATGGGAGAAATCGTCAAGAAAAAGTAAATAGTATTTAAAACCGCCCCGACTCGGGATAGGAGATGTCCATAAATCACTATGAATAATGTCAAAGGGAGCATTGAAGCGGGAAATAGAACGATCAAAAGCTAATCTATGATGTTTACCTAATTGACAAGCATGGCAAAGAGAAGTCACAGGCGACTTATTGCAC
This sequence comes from Fagopyrum esculentum, assembly GCA_033239045.1. NCBI lineage: Eukaryota > Viridiplantae > Streptophyta > Magnoliopsida > Caryophyllales > Polygonaceae > Fagopyrum > Fagopyrum esculentum. Next base: position 22,378,410 of record BSUD01000007.1, read on the forward strand.
TTAATGAAAGAGGAGTGACGAAGCAAATCTAAAACCGGAGTGCCGGGATGACCGAGACGAGCATGCCAAAGATTCGGAGACTCAACGGAGAGAGCGTGATGAGGACGGGAAGATGGGCGTGTGACTGGATAGAGTTCCCCGGAACTATTACACCTCAGACGAGTTGTCCCCGTGTCATCCAGGTGGGCCGGGAGCAGAGGTGGATTGTGGGATCGTCACCCAACCGAATTGAGGATGCCAGGTTGCGCGAAGTGGAACGCCGGCACCTCCAGTGCGCTGTTTGCCCTTCCTGCCACGCCCACGCTTGGTTTGCTGTGAGTCCGACGCTGTAGAATACGAGCCCGATCTGGGCTGAGCCGGCGACCCAGAACGGTGGTTCGACGGTGCATCAAAGGACTGAGAACGAGACTCCGCAGTGAGTGCAGATTGCGAATTGCCGGTAGCGGACTGAGTTGTCATACGGGTTTCTTCCAATAACAACTGAGATCGAGCCTTGGTGAAACTCGGAAGGGGTCAATTTGCTGAATAAAGCTTGCGGTAGCGTTATACTCAGCAGGCAATCCCGAAATCAATTGCAGAACAAGTCGAGTTTCGGGAACCGGTGAGCCAACGCCCTTTAGTTGATCTGCCAAAGACTTGAGTTGAAGACAGTAAGCATTGCTTGAAGAGAAACCGGATAACTTACAATTGGAGAACTCATGCTCGAGCTAGACGGCACGGGTGTTTTTGTTATCTTGAAAGATGTCCCGAACTCTATTCCAAGCCTGGAGAGCAGTGTCGTCGGATTCAAGGATTTGCAAAAGAATTTTCCGGGATACCGTGCTGTAAATCCATTGAAGGATTGCAGCGTCAACTTGAAGCCATAACGAATCTTCAATATCCGTTGGTTTGGGTACCTTTTCATCGATGTGATCGAGAACATTGTGCGCCTTTGCGGTAACACGGAATAAGGTAACCCAGGATGTGTACGGAGTGTCATGGTCAAGGACAAGGGAAATGTTGTTCTTGATGTTGGAGATTCCGAGGGCGGAGTGAAAGGAAGGTTTCCGTTCATCAGCCATTGAGGAATATCGGGGAGGGGAAAATAAGCGGCGGCGGTGATGAGGGACGGCCGCAGTGTTAGAGAGAAGCGGAAGAGATTTTGAGGAATGAGAAGTCTGATACCATGTGAGAATGAATATGAATTCCCCTTAGGATTTTCGTTCAGTAGACGGCTCATATTAATAATAACTTGAGTTTACATATTTACAATTAGGGCACCCTATATTTACATAAATTACATAAACTATCATTCTGAAGGTCATGTTTGAGGATGATGGAACAACACGGACGAAACCGCTTACCCATTTGGGTTTCAGTGTGCCCGATGAATGGAGCGTTGATGTCCAGGAGGATGTGGTTCAGCAAGTAAATGCTCTAACTGTTCAGAAAAATGTAGTTGAAGAAATCGAGGACAAAGAAACTACTGCCTTTTCTTTCGATAATGGGGAAGGCATGGTGGTTGTAAAGGCGGTGATGATGGTAACAATGTTCTGGATTAGCTTGTGTTTGGATTAGCCTGTGTTTGGTTTAGGTATATAAATTTCTAGTATGAGTTTCTGGTATGAATTTCATACTAGAAACTCATATCAGAAAATTTTTTAAAAAAAAGGATAAATAATAAAAATTTTGGTATGTAATTCTAGTATGTAAAATTATGGTATGTAATTCTGGTAGGTAGGTATGAAAATTTATGGTATGTAAAATCTTGGTAAGAGATTCCTACCAAAAAAATAAAAAAAATAAAAAAAAAGGAGAAAAAAAACGAAAGCAAATAAAAAACAGATTTAGTAACTTACGAATGTTTCAAAGTCCTGTTATTCTTTTTTTCTAAATATAGGGGGTTTTTTTTTAAATAAAGGGGTTAATTACGTGTACATACCATTAAATGAAAGTCGTAAAAAATAATGTGGTACATTTACTAAACACAAAACTAAAAAATGTATAGTAGACTAAATTCTTTCATATTATTTTTGATATGTTTCATAAAACCTCTCCCTCAAGGTCACCTTCTCTCAAGTCTAATGCATCTATGCTTAAACTATGTTGAAACTTGAAAGGATTAGAATATTTTATTTCGAGAGACGATGTACTACTAACTATTTATTGTATATTGTTTCTAATATTTTTTTGAACAAAATTATTGTTAACCCTCTCGAAAGTGTGTTTGATCTTTAACTACACGATGTAAGTAGTCGGGTCGGTTACTACCCATCTCATTTGTAACAAAAAAATTATACTTTTATTCTAGTCTTAAATATTACCCAAACATATCAACAATAGAGAAGTTCTTTTTATGAAAATAAAATCACCATTTCCAAAAGATGCCACATAGTACATAGTAAGTGAGCAATCGCAAAGAAGTTCAATTCAAACTGAATAAATGTGTGACAAACCTATAATAATCTCCAAATCGAAAGTGTTTCACAAAAAAATACAACACAAAACGAACCATAAAGATAATATATCAAACAAACAACAACAACAAAATGTTTATTTTATTTTTTAATCAATTCAAAGATCGATCTGGAAGATGAATTATTTTGTTCACGTGCGAAGACCTTGGAGGAAGACGATGACCCTCTATCAATCATACAGAAGCACATGGCATCAATGGCACAACTATGACACCATCGAACATTAGGCTTCTGATTGCACTGCAACAACTCAAACAACTCAATAAGAATAAAAAAAAATATTAAAAATCAACAATCGCGCGTAGTATTAATACACACCTCATAAATCCTAGACGTGATTGACAAATGATGAAGCACCATAAGGTTCTCCACCGCAGCCAGCGGTTCGAACAATCGCGTTCCTCGAAGCGAGATCGAGAACCGAGAATTTGGGACATATGAAAGGTGTGTTGTACAAGATGGGATGACGTCATGACAATGGAGCATCAAGCTTGTGAAGACGAAGTAGTTGTTTTTTTTTTTTACTTTTTTGTGACAGTGTGTGATAGAGCAATGAGAGAAGAGAAGCGGAGGTGGGAGATAGAAATAAGATGGATTAAGGGAGAGAAATTTTATTTATATTTTTTAAAAAAGGCCAACATTTACATTTTCTTTGAAATCTGCCCACTAACACCCAAAAAAAACATTTTCGAAAATGGGAGTTGCATGGTAGTTTTCTTCAAAAATCATTTTGAGGCCCTTAATTTTTATTTTTATTTTTGGAAAAAAAATAAATATAAGCTACATAATGGTTTGTTTGGACCGTTATGTGCTCAAAATGAACAAATAAAAAAACCGGGTTTTGGCGAAAAGGATGAAGGGAGTTAAAGCGGATTAAAAAAACCGCTAAAAAAATTCTTCATTTAGAAAAAAAAGGAGTTTTGTGGTAGCCATTAGCCAAAGAAACGTTTCTTTGACAAAAAAACGCATGTGAATGCAAAAAAGGAAATAAAAATGTACAGAGTCAACGTGATTCTAATCAAGTGAATCAGAACGTTGACTCTTCAACGATGGTCTCGAGGACGGGCTTCTTGGATCGGGACAATGACCTCCGGTGACCGAACTGAGGGAGAGAAAGCTCCTCCGACATGTCCTCCAACTTCATCATCTTTTCTTCGTCCTCAACAGCCATGGTCAAAGGGACAACCTTTGACTTTGACTTTGACTTCTTGTTGGCGGCCATGAAAAGCCCACTCATATCGGAGGCTCCGATGAGGGAGTTAAGCTTCTTCATGGGGAAGAAGACGTAGACGTTTCCGATGCAGAGCTCCTCATCGGCGTTGAGGGCGGAGAAACGGCGACCCATCTCGAGAGAACGGGCGTTGACGAGGAAGTAGTTGGGTAACTCGAGCATGAGCTCGGCGGCGTTGACTGACTCTCTGAAAGTGCGGATTTCGCCTTCTGGGAAGACTACTTTTACTGCCTTTCCGGCACCGGCCAATACACAAGAAGCGTAGTTTCCCATTACTGTTGAAAAGATCGAAGGATTTGAATTAGAGTGGATTTTTGTGTTTTGGGTGGAGTTTGGAATGATGATGATGAAGACGGGTTCTAATTTGGGTTATATATATAGACTAATTATAATTTTGGAATTAAAAAATATAATTTTCTTTTTTGAGAAAATAGAAAAGAGATTATAATAAATGTAATATGTGGATTTTCAAGAATCATAAGCCAGCTGTTGTACAGAGGTGGAAATGGAGTGAGGCTACAAGTAGGTATGTTGGATTCTCCATGAAAATGACTTATATGTTACGTAAATTATTTATTGTATAGTTTAGATTTTTCGAATACTTTTTATTTTTTTTGATAAATTTATTTATTCAACTTTTATAAATTAAAATCTAATAACATTATAATAGGTTAATTCCGGATTTTACTACAAATCACATTATAGTTATGTTATTTTTAGTTAAAAATAAAATTATAGTAACAAGTTTGATTATCAAATTAGCAAAACTTTATCTCCACTTTTTAAACAAATAATACATCTATTATACATACTAAAACAGAGTACATGATTTGATGACGTGGCGCGCTGTGGAAGCAGCAATCAAATGGAGCTCCCACAATTTTTTGGCCAATAAATCTTTATTTTTTAAACTATAAAAATCTTTTTTTCCGAAACAATTTTTTGGCCAATAAATCTTTATTTTTTAAGCCATAAAATCTTTTTTTCCCTAAACTAACACATTGCTATTCAAAATTATACGTAACTTTTTTTTGTTGAAGATTCTCCAAGATTTTATAGGCCAATAAATCTTTATTTTTTGTGGGAGAAAAGCTTTTTTTACTAACCTAACAAACTTCTATTCAAAACTGTACGTAACTTTTTTTTTTTTTGAGATTTTCCAAGATTTTATAGGTTATAGTCAAATCTCCTTTTTATTTTTATTATTTATAAGCCAATAACTTTTTTTTTACTAAACCTTAATTATTTTGTAAAATATGAATTTTGTTATCCCACATCGATTATCAGAGAAGGATGACATTTTGATAACATGTATAAATAGACCTCAAATGTTTGAAGATTATACAAATCATACATTTTCGGACCTTTTGGTCAGAATCAAGTATAATACTTATTATACCGGATTTGCATTTGTATGTGGAGTGGATTGTTGTGACCTACTAATTCGTAGGTCCTTTTGATCTAATGATTTTTGGGTCGTTTTGATCTAATGATTTTTGGATCGTTTTGATCTAATGATTTTTTGATCGTTTTGACCTAAAGATTTTTGGGTCGTTGTGACCCACTGATTTGTGGGTCGTTGTGACCCACTGATTTGTGGGTCGTTGTGATCCACTGATTTGTGGGTCGTTGTGACCCAATATGTTGTGGGTCGTTGTGACCCACTGATTTGTGTGTCGTTGTGACATATTGATTCGTGGGTCGTTGTGAGCTACTAATTTGTGGATTGTTGTGACCTACTGATTCATGGGTCGTTGTAACCTACTGATTTGTGGGCTGTTGTGACCTAATAATTTATGGGTCATTGTGACCTACTAATTTGTGGGTCCTTAAAAGCTACTGATTTGTGGGTTGTTTGTGACCTACTAATTTGTGGAGGTGACCTACTGATTCATGGGTCGTTGTAACCTACTGATTTGTGGGTCGTTGTGACCTAATAATTTATGGGTCCTTGTGACCTACTAATTTGTAGATCCTTAAAATCTATTGATTTGTGGGTTGTTTGTGACCTACTAATTTGTGGACCGTTGAACTATTAAATTCGTAAATCTTATTTTATCAATATAATAAATATACATCTATATACTTTACTAAAACAAAAAACACTAATTCTTGACGTGTCACCCCACGTTTTTTTTTCTAATTAAACTTTTTATTAAATCACGAATTAAACTAATAAATCCTTTTTTTACTAAATCATAATCAGAATCTTTGATTATTTTGTAAAATAAAAATTAAGACTCCATATTTTTATCGGATTAAATTTTTTTACTAAATCTCGAATTAAGCCAATAACTTTTTTTTACTAAACCTTAATTATTTTGTAAAATATGAATTTTGTTATCCCACATCGGTTATCAGAGAAAGATGACACTTTGACAACATGTATAAATAGATCTCAAATGTTTGAAGATTATACAAATCATACATTTTCGGACCTTTTGATCAAAATCAAGTATAATACTTATTATACCGAATTAGCATTTGTATGTGGAGTGGATTGTTGTGACCTACTAATTCGTAGGTCCTTTTGATCTAATGATTTTTGGGTCGTTTTGATCTAATGATTTTTGGATCGTTTTGACCTACAGATTTTTGGATCGTTTTGACCTATAAATTTTTGGGTCGTTGTGACCCACTGATTTGTGGGTCGTTGTGACCCAATATGTTGTGGGTCGTTATGACCCACTGATTTGTGCGTCATTGTGACCCACTGATTTGTGTGTCATTGTGACCTATTGATTTGTGTGTCATTGTGACCTACTAATTCGTGGGTTGTTGTGAACTACTGATTCATGGGTCGTTGTAACCTACTGATTCGTGGGTCGTTGTAACCTAATAATTTATGGGTCCTTGTGACCTACTAATTTGTGTGTCCTTAAAATCTACTGATTTGTGGGTTGTTTGTGACCTACTAATTTGTGGACCGTTGAACTATTAAATTCGTAATTCTTATTTTATCAATATAATAAATATACATCTATATACTTTACTAAAACAAAAAACACTAATTCTTGACGTGTCACCTACGTTTTTTCTCTAATTAAACTTTTTATTAAATCACGAATTAAGCTAATAAATCCTTTTTTTACTAATGCTGATGTGGCGCTCCACATTTTTATCGGATTAAATCTTTTACTAAATGACGAATTAAACCAATAACTTTTTTTTTAATAAACCTTAATTATTTTGTATAATATGAATTTTGTTATCCCACATCGGTTATCAAAGAAGAATAACACTTTGACAACATGTATAAATAGACCTACAAGGTTTGAAGATTATACAAATCATACATTTCTAGACCTTTTGAGTCGTTGTAACCTACTGATTTTTGGATCGTTGTAACCTACTGATTTATAGTTCGTCTTGACCTAATGATTTGTGGGTTGATTTGATCTAATAATTTGTGCGTCGTTGTGACGCACTGATTTGTGGGTCGTTGTGACCTATGAATTTGTGGGTCGTTGTGACCTATGAATTTGAGGGTAGTTGTGACCTATGAATTTGTGGGTCGTTGTGACCTATTGATTCGTGGGTTATTGTGACCTATTGATTTGTGGTAGTTGTGACCTACTGATTCGTGGGTCGTTGTGACCTACTGATTCGTGGGTCAGTGTAACCTACTGATTTGTGGTCGTTTGTGACCTACTGATTTGTAGATTGTTGAACTATTAAATTCATAATTCTTAACTTATCAATATACTAAATATACATCAATATAATTTATTAAAACAAAAGACAATAATTCTGACGTGGCGCCCCACGTTTTTTTTTGGATTAAAATTTTTACTAAATCACGAATTAAGCTAATAAATCTTTTTTTTACTAAACCATAATTATTTTGTAAAATATAAATTTTGTTATCCTACATCGGTTATTAGAGAAATATGATAGTTTGACAACATTTATAAATAGACCTATAAGGTTTGAAGATTATACAAAGCATACATTTCTGGACCTTTTGGTCAGAATCAAGTATAATACTTATTCATACCGGATTAGTATTTGAATGTGGATTGTTGTTACCTACTAATTCGTAGGTCATTTTAACCTAATGATTTGTGGGTCGTTTTAATCTAATACCTTGTGGGTCGTTGTGACCTATTGATGTCTGTGTCCTTGTGACCTAATGATTTGTCGGTCCTTGTGATCTAATGATTTGTGGGTCCTTGTGACCTATTAATTTGTGGGTTGTTGTAACCTATTAATTTGTGTGTCGTTTATGACCTATTGATATATGGGTCGTTTGTGACCTACTGAGCTATTGATTTTTGAATCGTTGTGACCTACTTATTTGTGGGTCGTTGTGACCTACTGATTTGTGAGTCGTTATGAGTTGTGATCTACTAATTTGTGGGGGTCATTGTGATTAACTAATTTTTGTTGTGACCTACTGATTTGTGGGTCGTTTGTGACCTACTGATTTGTGGGTCGTTTGTGACCTACTGATTTGTGGGTCGTTTGTGACCTACTAATTAGTGGACCGTTGAACTATTAAATTCGTAATTTTTATTTTATCAATGTACTAATTATACATATATATTCTATATACTTTACTAAAACAAAAGACATTAATTCTGACGTGGCGCCCCCACGTTTTTTCTCGGATTAAACTTTTTACTAAATCACGAATTAAGCTAATAAATCTTTTTTTATTTAAACCATAGTTATTTTGTAAAATATGATTTTTGTTCTTCCACATCGATTATGAGGAAAGGATGACACTTCGAAAACATGTATAAATAGATGTAGAGTGTTTGAGGCTTATAAAATTCATACATTTCTGAACCTTTTGGTCAGAATCAAATATAATACTTAATCATATCGGATTAGTATTTGTATGTAATCATTGTGACCTACTAATTTTTTGGTCGTTTTGACCTAATGATTTTTGGGTCGTTGTGACCTAATGATTTGTGGGTCGTTGTGCTCTTGTGGGTCCTTGTGATCTACTAATTTGTGGGTCCTTGTAACCTACTGATTCTTGGACCGTTGAACTATTAAATTCGTAATTCTTATTTTATCAATATACTAAATATACATCTATATTCTGCATATTTTACTAAAACATACGAAACTAATGCTGACGTGGCGCTCCTATGTTTTTTCTCGGATTAAATTTTTTTACTAAATCACAAATTAAGCCAATTAATCTTTTTTTACTAATTGAATTCGTATCAGATTATGGTATTTTTAAATTATATGATTATTCTTTTTCTTTAAATAATAATTTATTAAATAATAAATTAGATTTTAAAAAAAATTTATTAGTATAAAACTTATTAATGATCAACACATGGGTTACGTGGTCTCATTTACTATGTAACACTTGACGCGTTATTTATACGAGCTCATAACATATAACTAATAAATTTAACAACATATAATATAGTAAAAAAAATGTAATATGATAAGCTATTTTATTAACAAACCCGCACAAGGTGCGGGATATACACTAGGGAGGATATACCACGTTGCACCTGGGTCTGGAGAGAGGTACTACTTGAGGGTTTTGCTGAATCATATTAAGGGTCCTACATGCTACGAGGAAATTCGGACAATCAACGGTACACTATATGCCACATTTAGGGAAGCATGTTATGCTATGGGATTGTTGGATGACGACCGGGAATACATTGACGGTATAAAAGAAGCAAGTCTTTGGGGAACTGCTGGTTATCTTCGGAATTTATTCGTCATGTTGTATCTCTCAGGTAGCATGTCGTCGCCTCATCTGGTTTGGGCCGAAGTATGGAAGTACTTATCTGATGATATTCTTGCACGACAGAGAAGGGTGTTGCGTAATAATGGTATGCTTTCTTTCATGTATATGAATTTAATTCGAGTTTTGCATTATTTTTTCAATTTGTTTAGTATATTTCGTACTAGGTAAGTAAACATGTTTAACTTGGTTTATTTGTACGTAGATTTGCAATTAGATGATGTCGTGCTGCAAAATTACGCCTTGGTTGAGATAAAGAAACTTTTACAAAGGAACGGCGGCAATTTGAAGACGAATAAGTCTATGCCTTATCGTGACGAAGCCTTGATTATTGAGCAGCATAATAGACTAATTCAAGATGAACTAAACTATGATCGATCCCAGTTATCTTTGGACCATGACAGATTGATTTCCAGTTTCACCGACGAGCAGAGGGGAGTGTATGATCAGATTATGTGTGTTGTGTCCGCTGATAAGGGGGGGGGGTGTTTTTTCTTTATGGATACGGTGGAACAGGAAAGACTTTTATATGGAGATCCCTTTCGGCTGATTTGAGGAGTAAAGGTGAGATCGTTCTAATAGTTGCTTCGAGTGGTAATGCAGCTCTCTTGCTTCCAGGCGGTAGAACCGCTCATTCGAGGTTTGGCATCCCAATAAATGTTGACGAAAGTTCAACATGCAACATTCGTGCAGGTATAAACCTTATTATTCAATTATTAAAACTTCTTTTTTAATATATTGTTCATATTACACTGAACAATATATTAATGTTTTAATCTTATATGTTTAGGTACGGATTTGGCTGAGTTAGTGTCAAAGACAAAGCTGATAATATGGGATGAAGCACCCATGGTTAACAAATGTTGTTTTGAAGCGCTCGATAGAAGTTTAAGGGACGTCATGCGATCTTATAATCCAGACTGCTCACTTCTCCCGTTTGGTGGTAAGGTTGTCGATTTTTGTGGTGATTTTAGACAAATATTGCCTGTTGTAAGTCATGGAAGTAGACATGATATTGTCTTTGCTGCAATCAATGCGTCATATTTGTGGGATCACTGCACGGTGCTTAGATTAACTCAAAACATGAGGGTTATACGTGGAGTTACTGAATTGGAAGCTCGAAAGGCTAAGGAGTTTTCAGATTGGATATTGAGCATTGGAGATGGCACGGAAGGTGAAAGTGTTAATGGAGAAGCTCAGATTACCATCCCCGAAGATCTTTTACTTGCAGCTACAAGTGACCCGATTGCAACTATTGTTGACCATGTATATCCTTTGAGTTACAATATTCAGGATCCACCGACCTACTTTCAAGAAAGAGTTATTCTCGCCCCTACCAATGAGATTGTTGAGAAGGTTAATGACTATATTCTATCACTGATACCTGGAGACGTGACAGAGTACTTGAGTTCGGATAGTATATGTCCAAGCGAAGGTTCTCTTGATGATGGTTTCTACTCGAGCGAGTTCTTGAACTGCATCAAGTGTTCTAGGTTTCCGAACCATGTCTTGAGACTGAAAGTTGGAATTCCAATTATGTTGATGAGAAACATTGATCAGTTTGCAGGGTCGTGTAACGGAACCAGACCGATAGTTAGGAGACTTGGAAAACAAATCATCGAGGCAAAAATAATATCTAGGAACAATATAGGTCATAAGGTCTTCATTCCGCGAACAGTTCTTACACCCACAGACTTGAAAATTCCTGTAAAATTTCGAAGGAGACAGTTCCCAGTTATGGTATGTTTTGCTATGACTATAAATAAAAGTCAAGGTCAGTCCCTTGCACAGGTTGGAATATATTTGCCTAGACCGGTCTTCAGTCACGGCCAATTATATGTCGCTATCTCAAGAGTGACGAGCAGGGATGAATTAAGGATTATGATATGTGACCCTAAGGGCAAGGTTCAAGATACTACAACTAATGTTGTATTCGACGAAGTTTTTCGCAACATAATTTAAGGTACGTTAGAATTTCTTCTTCATTTTATTTCGTTTTCAATCAATAATATCAAGCGATCATAACCCGTCCTTGAGCTTACACTTATATAAAATTTATCTTCTTCTCTTTTTTAGGATCGGACTGTCGCGCATGTGCTCGAGGTTTCACGTCAAAGGTTATCATCTTGATTTCTATTATATTAAATGTACACAATTTTAACTGTTTTTTGACATTATTAATATTGTGATTTTTACAATACAGAGATAGTGGACACTTCTGGCTTGGTATGCCCCGAACTGGGTCAACAACTATGTTGTTATTATTTTTCTTATATGCGTAAACTATTTAACATAAACATTCGTAATCAAATCAACAAAATATAATAAGAAAAATAAATCTATAAAAAATTACTCATACAAAAAAAACTGTAAGAAATATATTTTCAAATACCCGTGCACGGCACGGGCGCTAAACTAGTTACATTGAATGCATATTTTGTCATTGAACAAAATGAATACTTACAATTTTTATGAAACAAAATATTTATTTATTATTACAATAAATTATCTATATAAAATTTGTCAAAAACAAAATCATAAATAATATCTAATAATAGATACGCATTATTCAAGAGTTTTTTTATTAATTAAAATAATGATTTAATTTGGTAGTGTTAACTGTTAGGAAAGTGACGCTGCAACCATATGTAGTCGTTGATTGAATGAATTAATTGATTAATAAGTTAAGTGCTTATTTATTATGAATTATGAAAGAATTGATGTAATTAAATTGCAGAAATGGGGTAGCTAATTATGTATACAGTTGGTGTGGACCCCCTTTTCCATGTTAACATATGATTGATCGATTGAATTATCCTCATACTTAGCAATCGTCTTCCCTTCAAAACTCCTTCAAGCTACGAACTGCCCTAATTAACTGTAATGGTCCGTTTGGTTCCAACTTCGGAACGAAAATAGAATGAAAACGAATCTAGTCCATATATATATATATATATATATATATATATATATATATATATATATATATACACTAAATTGAGAATTATAAATCTCTTCTAATTTTATCTCTCACCTTAAACCAAACCAACACCGTACCAAGAGCGGTCAAAAGTTGACCTGACCCAACGAATTCGAATTGACCCCGAAAATTTTAGAAAAAGAGAATATTTAGAATCAAACTATTTGAAACCGATTTAACCCAAAATAATAAATGACATGTAGAAACCCGACCGAATCACCCGATTGCCGGAATAACCCGATTTGATATGGCCTGATAGACCAAAGTAATCCGACTCAAATGACCCGATAGCCCGATGTAACCCGACCTGAATGACCCGATTACCCGAAACAACCCGAGCCGCATGACTCGATAGCCCAAAGTAACCCGACCGAATGACTCAATAGCCGGAATTAAGCCGACAATTAACCTGATCCGAATGACCCGATAACACGAAGTAACCCGACCCGATAACACGAAGTAACCCGACCCGAAATGACTCGATAACCCCTCTATTTTAATGCCTACAAATAGGGTGATTTAACTTACATTGATAATTATTTACATGATTTATTAAGAGAAAAAATTGATAAAATTTACCTAAAAATAGGGTAATTAAAAAATAAGCTAGTCATACACCGACTATTTTAATGCATACATCGATTATACAAATTCAACCTGAATAACATATGACTAATTACAATCTCATTAGATTATTAACTCCAAGTCTCGTTAGATTGTTAACTCCAAGCTACATATGTTTTGCATCTTCAAGGTTAATACAAGCGGTACTATGTAACTCTATGTTCAAGTTTATAGAAAATGGTAAATATGATTAAAAATTGTAGCATTCATTGTTCCACAAGTAATCTCCAAATTAGGTGTCCCTACTATACAAAATAAAATAAAAAATAGTTAACATCATAATAATAGAATTAATCAACTAGGTACCACAGTGATGGAGCAAACATATCAATTGCTCGTTGGAGTTGTTGCTCCCACCGGATGAAGGTTAGCAGAGTTGTTGATTCCACCAGACAGATTTGATGGTTTGCCAAAATGAAGGTCGCCTGAGAAGAAGGCTGAAGACGAAGGCCGAAGATGAAGAGAAAGTACATGCTCGCTGGTCGAGAAAATGTTGTCGAAATCCTTAAGAAGATGAAGACGAAATAAAGGTCGTAGGAGATGAAGGCCAAAGATGAAGACGAAGTCCCTGCTCGTTGCTCGAGAAGAGGTCCCTGCTCGCCGAAGAAGATGCTTGGAGAAGATGAAGGCCGAAGATGAAGGTTGCTTGTCGGGCTGCTGGGAGAAGACACTCGGAGCCTATCGTCGCATGACACCTATCGTTGCTTGTCGTCTGTTGCGTTGCCTCCAAGTTTCCAACGCCGAATTGAAAAGTATTGAACATTCAAACAATAACAATTCATGCTCGTCGCTTCATCTTCTCTGTTTTGATCCTGTCTTGGTGGCGGTTCGAGTGTTTGTCAAAAAGGGGGCGTGGATGTGTGATCGACTCCTGACGGCTGTTGCAGTCCAAATGTGAGGTGTCCACAACTGTTCCTCAGACTTCCTACTTGTGTACTTCCTTCAAAGATGAACGTTCATGCTCGTCGCTTCCGGCTGATTGATCATTCTTCTTTCCCCCGAAGACGTCCCTGCTTTCGGGTTTTTATGATGTACTTTTGTGTTTTCTTTTTCTCCTTTGTTGTGATGCTTCATGACGGTTTTTCCGTCTGCCAATCCTTTTCGGCCTTTCGATTCAATAGCCGGCGCACCGTCTATGAGATCGAACCGCTTTCCGTTTTAAAAAAAAAACATAACAATTAGGGTATTTTAGACACGGATATCCGGGTATTCAGATTTATAAGAGTTATGGATATCCGACTATTTTAAGGAAATAGGATATTTCAATGTATGTGGATATACAATTATTTTAATGCATAAATTGAAATATAATTTTTAAGAATATACTTTTTTCAAAATTTAGCTATGTGTGAGTATAAAATGAATGTAAGAAAATCAAATTTAAATAAAAACTATGTAAATAGCATAATCTAGTAATCCATAATTTAAGATTATACTATAACTCTATAATGATATAATTCATACTATAAATTTATAGTATAAGTCTATAATGACATAAACACATAAATCATGCTATAATTTTTAAGAAAGACTTTTTAAAGATAATTTATTTATTTACTATATTGTTTATATATACATATACATATTACATAATCTATACTATAATTCTGTAATGACATTTTTCAACTCCGACAAGAAACATGTTATATAACAATGATTTAACTTAATAAAATAAGTGACTATGATATATTTTATTTTACATTTTATAATAAATAAAAAAGGAAAAATATATGAATCAAATAGACAATTCACATTAGATACTTAGATCAACGGATCAGATCCGGTTAAAGTCATTTTGAATCAAACGGATCAGGATAAATCATTCCGATCGAACATATAACCTAAATATTCGCGTATAATAATCCGATCCGACTAAAGTCGGTTTTAGAACCATATTTTAGAATTTGGATAAAACGAATCAAATGAATATTCACGGATTGTTATCCAATTTAACAAAAAATGATAAATTTTATCTTACATTTTATAACAAGAAAAATAGGAAAAACATATATGGTTCAAATGGATCTATCAAATTAGATATTTGGATCAAATTTATCAGTCAAATATCGAGATCCAATTAAAGAAAGTCATTTCAATCAAACGGATCGGGCTAAAATCATTCCGATCAAACATATCACCCAAATACTCGTGGAAAATTATCCGATCCGACTATAGTTGTTTTTAGATACCATTTTAGAGTTTGAATAAAACGGATCAACAAATATCCACAAATTATTATCCGATTCGGCAAAAGATGATAAATAGTTACAACGAATAAAATAGTACATTCAAATAAAATGTCAAATAATTTGTATTGTGTTTCCCACTATTTTCATCAAGTAATAATTGATTAATATAAAATTCAATTAATGAAACGACGGGTTATAATTAAATTAATTAACCACAAATAAAGACTTGTTAGTGTCGTTCAAAGATTCAATAAGAATTTATAGGAGCCCGATTATTAGTATTACATTGCCAATTCCACTTACATTTTATTTTATTTCATATTATGTGATTTTTAACTTTTTAGTTTCTCTACTTTTCAAATAAAAAAATAAAGTGAGCAACACTATATAACAAGTGCTTAATGGTACAATAGTTATTATACATTTACAAAAATTTCACACCACTACATCAACACAATCTTTAATATCTTCGTATACATTTTAGAGTAAATTACACAAATCCGAACATAAATTGACCCAAATCAAGATAGTAGGCAATCCGATCCGGGTTTGACCCAATCTGGACATAAATTGACCCGACTCCAACCCGATTGGCCCTTCCCGTTGACACATCTATTGAAACCATTAAAAACCAAAGTAACCCAACTTAAATGACCCGATAACCAAACTAAACCGACCTGTTATGACTAAGAGCCGAGGCTATCCGACAACCCATATTAACTCGAACAATTGATACTCGACCCACCGACCCGACTCGAAACAAACCGATATAAAGAGAGATTGTTTTGACCCTACCCGTTTCAACCTTAGCCTGTTATGACCGACCCATCGGTCCCGTTTGACACTTGTACCGAGAACTGAAATAAACCAACCCGTTATAACCCGAGAACCGAGGTTACCCGATAACTCGTTTCAGCCCAAACAATCCAACCCGAAACAAACCAATTAACTACTATGCCTTTTTTTTTGAGCTGATCTGTTTCAACCCGAACTTGTTGTGACCGCAAATCCAACCCCTTGACCCGTTTGACACCCCTAACCGTACCCCACTAATTTTGAAAGTGTAAAAATGAATTTCTGTAGTGGAAGAAGCACATGCGAATGAAGGGACATGAATTGGAGAAATGAATCTTCGTTGCGGTCGGAGCACTGCATTTGAAACTGTTTCACGACCACCCTTACTTAATTCATCTGATGTTCCGCAACAGTTGTGTATGAAAATAAAAGTCAATGTCAAGTGTTGGGGGTACATATAAAACATCTATGTTCTAATGTTCACATTCAACCTGCCATTTTAATTTCCTTTGTAATTCCGATTATCCCAAAACATTACCTTATTCAATAATATATTTGTTTAGGAACCAAGAACAACCGATTACTATTGAATTTGGATTGAATCTGAAGAGTTGTTCAAGTATAAACCAAATTTTGGTATAAGTTTACGGATATCTTACTATAAATTTGTAAAATATAAAACGATTAGTTTAGACATTGTTCAGTTTTTTTTTTTACAAAAATATATTTTTATTAAAAATTAGTTACAAAATTATTATATAAAAAAACTTAATTTAGATTTTTAACATATTAAATGTTATTAACTTAATTTTAAAAAAATAAAAATACATTTATTTTTTGTTGACATTCAAGATTCTGATTGTCACGTCATCGCCGTAGTTAGGACTTTCGCTAGAAAAAAAAGGGTCAAATTAGCTAAGTAAGCCTTTTTAAAATTTCTCTCTAATACCTAGACACATAGTATAAATATGTTTTCCCACAAAAAAAAATAGTATAAATATGTTTAATAAATGTACTCCTAATTAAAATCCCTACCTTCCAACTTCAATTTAATGAAGTGGTAAAAATTGAAGGATACACAAACCTAATCAAAATAGAAAAGGGTCTATTTGGTCAAATTCTTTCAAAAATAAAAAAGATTATTTTTGATAAATATGTTGATAACTTGTACCACTCTTAATAATTTTTAAAGTTGATATTATTTTGGGTTTAGTGTTGATAGTTGATATTATTTTGAATAATTTATTCTAATAATAATAATAAACTAAAATTCATAAGATAATTTGTCAAAAGTTATGATATAAATTGTTTAAAAAATATAATTATTTATAGAGATATAAACTAACCGATCAACCTCTAATCGTTCAAATTTTTCTAAATTTTTAGTTCAAAAGTCTGTAAATTTGTACCATAAGGACCATCATAACTCAAGACCTTACGTGATCATACATAGAGAAAATTTGGCTAAATAGGCTCTTTTCTATTTACTTTAAATTGTGTACCCCTTCAATTTTTACCACTTTCATTAAATTGAAGTTGGAAGATAAGGGGTTTGATTAGGGGTACATTTACTAAACATATTTATACCATGAGCCTAGTTAGGGTTGTGCAAAATCGGATTGGACCGGAATTTACGGTCCGGTCTACGGTCCATGTTTTTATGACATTCTGGGTTACGGTCCGGTTCGGTCTTGGACCGTTTGAATCCGTAACCCGGGTTGGACCAGAAAAACCGGTCCTATTTTTTGCCCTAAGTGACGCCCATCCGCCATCGTCTTTTACTCTTTCGCTAATTCGCTGCACCTCCACAATTTCACGTCCTCTCTCGCGACGCCGACCTTCAACTCTCAGAAGAAGCCGGACAGTCAAACCCAGTCAAACGGACCTTTGGCTCGCCGCTCGCCCTCTCTCTCGCCGCTCTCCGGTCGCCGTTCGCCCAGTCGCCCTCACTCTCACCGGAGTCTTATTTCTTCTACTCATCGAATCTGCTATACGAATCTGCTCTACGGACCTTCGGCTCGCCCTCTCTCGCCGACCTTCGACTGTCAGAAGCCAGGCACTCAAAGTCCCTCAGTGCCTACTTCTTGTGTGCATGCCTTTGGTGAGTCTTCTTCCTTCTACTCTTCTTAGTCTTCTCTGTAACTTTGCTCTTATTGTTGCCCTCTCTCGCCGACCTTCGATTCTCAGTCTTCTTTGTAACTTTGCTCTTTTGGTGAGTCTTCTTCCCTCAGTGCCTACTTCTTTGTAATTTAGGTACATACAGTCCGGTCCCAATCCGGTCTACGGTCCAAGGTTTTGTAAATTTACGGTGTGCCGGTCCAGACTGTATGTATTGTTAGAATTTCGGTGTGCGGTTTTAGACCAAAGGACCGTAGTCTCACTTAAGTGAGTAGACGGTTGTCCCAATTGCCAATCAAATTAATATGATTTATCTTGAAGTGAAATAAATTATTAAACAAGGGTTTGTAATCTCCACAAAGGAGTAGACAAAACCCAACCAAGAGTTTGTAATCTCCAAAAAGGAGTAGACTAAACTCTAATAGAAATTAAGTTCAATTGCAAGTCTTATAAACCGATTGTTATATGTTAAAACATTGACTTGGATTATGTAATGAGTCATTCATAAATGAATTTTCCTTCTAAGTGTATTCTCCCCTACACCGGGAATATCCAAATACCTTAGTGGGATAAAACGTTACACGTTACAAAGACTAAGTAAGAGACTTACTTGTCTTACTTTGTAGAAAGGGTATTCCTAGATTTTGTCAATACAAAACCAAACTAAGATGGATGCCTATCCTTTGTCAATACAAAGGAACTATACAATTCTTTCGAGTTTTGCAAACAAGCTTATAAGAAGGCCTATCCAATGTCAACACAATGGAACTAAAAGCTTTATTGTTGCAAAAACGAATGTTCAAACAAGTGCAAATGGCTCTCCCTTTTATAGGCATAGGGGGCCACGGTTTTGGGGAGTTAAAAAAGGTTAAAATCGGTTATGGAAGTTACGTGGAAGTTACTTGGAAGATGGGCCTTGAAGCCCTAGAAAGCCCGAGGCCCGAGGCCCACATAGGAAGCCCAAAGCCGCTCCCCGGAGCTAGCTTAGAGCTAGCTTATTTTTTTTGGTCCAAATACTTCCAATGAGCTTCATTCACTTTAATATAGCTAGGGTAAGCTCCAAGATCCTCAAACACTCAATATCTTAGCTCAAGCTAGTGTAGCTCCTTAAGAAGCTCACTAGCTGCTTCATTGACATTCACTAAGCATTTGAGCTTGGATTGCTCCCAATTTTTAACCACATATTTTTTAGCCAATATAAGGCCTAAGAACCAAAGGTGTGCCGATAAAATGTGGCTAAAAAGCCCCAAACGTCGGCCTTCTAAAAGCTAGCACAAGTTGACCTTGTCGTGAATCACATTGCTTTGATTCGACTCCCCTTATAATACTAGTTGTTCTTAGTGCCGGTCACTTGTCTTGCCTCCCGCAACCCGGAACTTAGTGACACACATGTGAACAACTCATTGCACCTTGTCTCAAGACAAGCTCAACGGTTACAATGAAGACTTAGCCCAAATCTCCAACATTCCTCCCCCATTTGAGCAAAGTCAAGAAACTTTTAATAGACATACATCCAAACAAAATATTCGTATAATCATAAATATCTTTCGATTGAATTTATTGAATTAGTATAATTACACATTCTGCACTAAATAATTGTGGTGTCCTAATGGATTGAACCACTTAACTTGTTTAAGTACATGAAGGCAACATACACGAAATTTACATTTCCTTTACAAATAAATGACACATTTAAAGGCTATTGTGTCATAATCCTTTAATGAACATATAGGCGAGTCGACCATCTACTCCCTTGAAGAATCCTTGACACTTCACGTTCACGTAGCCAACTCTCTTAGATCTTGCACCTATAATTACAATTTTTTAAAAGAGTTGTTAAGAAATTACATATTTCAAACTATACATATTATATAGGCATAGAGCATTACCTTGGATGGACATTTGATGCTCACAACTTCTTGGAATGGGCTTTCCTCATTGAATTCGGCTAAGGCATCAAGCCATAGGCGAATTGGGTGTCCCACGACAAGTCGTTTTCAATTTAGGTCGTTAACCCCATCCCCTTGGTTGACTTTTGAACTAAGTCCCTAGCCAAGCTCTTGGTTAAGTGATCGGCTAGATTATTATGTGTTCTCACAAAATCGACCGATATTATACCGTGAGTAATGAGCTCTCTAAACGAACTATGTCTCACACCAAGATGTCTTGATTTTCCATTGTACGTTTGGCTATAAGCTTTAGCCAACGTAGCTGCACTATCACAATGAATTGAGATAGGAGAAACCGGTTTTGGCCATAGAGGAATTTCTAGAACCAAATTTCTTAGCCATTCAGCTTCCTTACCGGCAGCGGCAAGTGCCACAAACTCGGACTCCATGGTCGAGGTTGTGATGCATGTTTGCTTCTTTGAAGCCCATGAAATGGCACCACCACCTAACAAGAAAACCCATCCTGTGGTGGATGAGTGATCATCTAGATTAGTGATCCATGACGCATCCGAGTAGCCTTCTATCATTGAAGGATACTTATTGTACATGATGCCAAAACCCACGGTCCCCTTGAGGTACCTAAGCACACGCCTTAGTGCCTTCCAATCTTGTGAGCTAGGACAACTTGTGTACCTACTCAATTTACCAATAGCAAAAGCAATATCTGGCCTAGTGTTAGTCATTGCATACATGCAACATCCTATTACTTGTGCATACTCAAGTTGAGAGACAGCTGATCCTTGGTTGGGCATCAATTTTTCACTTGAGTCCATAGGAGTACTAATAGTTGAACTTTTATCACATTGGAAGCGTTTGACAATCTTCTCAATGTAGTGTGATTGTGTGAGGCTTAAGCCTTTAGCATCACGCTTGATTCTTATGCCTAGAATCACATCCGCCTCACCTAAGTCTTTCATAGAAAACTTAGTGTACAAGAAATCCTTAGTGAGATCTACTTGTCTTTGGTTTGTTCCAAAGATCAACATGTCATCAACATATAAGCATATGATCACACCTTGACCGGTATGATCAAACTTACTATAGACACACTTGTCAACTTGATTTATCTTAAATCCATTTGACAATATGACATCATTAAACTTTTGATGTCATTGTTTTGGAGCTTGCTTTAGTCCATACAAGGATTTGACCAAGCGACACACTTTGTGCTCTTGTCCTTTTAAAACAAACCCTTCAGGTTGTCTCATATACACTTCCTCATCTAGATCACCATTAAGGAATGTTGTCTTGACATCCATTTGATGAATCACTAGATTATGTATAGCCGCCATAGCTATTAATAACCTAATGGTTGTAATCCTAGCCACCGGAGCATATGTGTCAAAGTAATCGACACCTTCCCTTTGTCTAAAGCCTTGGATGACCAAGCGTGCTTTAAACTTGTCAATGGAACCGTCAACTTTCATCTTCCTCTTGAAGATCCATTTGCATCCCAAAGGTTTGCAACCGGAAGGAAGGTTGGCTAACTCCCATGTATGGTTACCCATAATGGAGTTCATCTCCTCTTGGATTGCTTCCTTCCAGAAGGAAACATCTTGAGACTTCATGGCCTCGTCAAATGTCTTTGGATCCTCATCTATATGAAAGTAAGAGTGACGATCCATTTCATTGTCCCTTGACCCTTCAACCAAGAACACTTGGAAAATCACTTTTTGGGACAAATTAGTGCTCATAGGAGCAATCTCTGGCAAGTCAAGCCCGTGGGACGCTTGCCGGGATTCATCTTGAATCCTATGATATTTGTTTGGGTATTCCTCATCTAAGGTCATGTTGATCACTTCCCTAGGCCTAGGAGCCGAGGTGAAGCGATCTTCATCAAAGATGGCATCCCTAGACTCTATTACGGTATTAACCGAGATGAAGTCATTTGGTTCTATCACATAGAACCTATAAGCTTTGGAGTGTTCGGCATAGCCAATGAACACACACTCAACACCTCTTTCACCTAAAGTCTTACGTTTGTTGTCATTTAGCCTTACTATGGCTCGACATCCCCAAACTCGTAAGTATTGTAGGTTTGGTTTCCTTTTGAACCATAGTTCGTAAGGAGTCTTCTTGCTTCTTTTGTTTGGAACACGATTAAGCAAGTAGTTTGCCGTGAGCATAACTTCACCCCAAAACGACTTCTTAAGACCCGAATAAGACAACATGGCATTAACCATCTCTTTAAGCACTTGGTTTTTTCGTTTGGCCACACCATTTGATTGTGGTGTGTAAGGTGCCGTGGTCTCATGTATGATCCCGACACTCTCAAAGTATTCCTTATCCATAAATTCACCACCACAATCCGTGCGTAGTCTTTTTATTAAGGTACCTTGTTGCAACTCAGATTCATTCTTGAATACATAGAATTTGTCTAAGGTATCACTCTTTGCAAAGAGTAGATATACGTAACAATACATAGAGTAATCATCTATGAATGTTACGTAATACTTCTTCTTTCCTAATGAAGGAGTAGAGTGCAAGTCGCCTAGATTTGAGTGGACTAAGCCGAGCATTGATTGTTCTCTTTCAACTCTAGGAAATGGAAGTCTTGTTATCTTAGTCAACATGCACGTTTTACACTTGTCTTTTGGCAAGTCAAGTTTAGGTAAAATACCAGCCTTAGTCATTTCATTCACACGCTTAAAATGAACATGTCCAAGCCGTGCATGCCATTTGACAAAATCACAATTGGAAGAAAAAGAAGACAATGTAAACAAACTATTCTTGTTTATATTAGTATTAGAAAGTTTATTACATAAAGAGAGAAGAAACATATTATTGTTCCAATGGCCAAAGCCTACAAATGTTCCTCTCCTAGATAATACACAGTGGTCAGCTTATATGACTTGTTTGAAGCCAAGCCTATTGAGTACACCACCAGAAACCACATTCTATCTAATGGCCGGTGCATGTAGTACATTTGACAAGACTAGAGTCTTGCCACTTGTGAAGTATAGATCAACCCGTCCTCTTCCTAGAACGGGGGTGGTAGAATCGTTTCTCATATGTATGAGTGCTCCATCGTTAGCAACAACGTATGTCTTGAACCAACGCCGATCTTTGCAAACATGAGTTGTTGCACCCGAGTCAACCCACCATCCAAGGTCATCATCCTGCATGGACAAACATTCAAAAGTCAATGACACATAAATCAAATCAGAATTTATATCAAAGTTAGAATCAAGACTCATAAGTGAGTCACCTTGGTTTGAGGGGTTTTGGCCACTTTGGCCTCCACCCTTGGATCCATTGTCCTTAACCTTGCAATCCCGTTTGAAGTGGCCAGACTTGCCACACTTCCAACAAGAACCTTTTGGTTTATTGTCAATATTATCCTTCTTGGACTTCTTGGACTTATTTCCCTTGTCCTTGTCTTTGTCCTTTCCTTTGAACCTCTTCCTTTTGCCCTTGCCATCCATCATGTTGGCCTCGTGGGAAGTAGAAGTTTTATCCTCCTTCTTGAGTCCCCCTTCTTGTGCCCTAAGACCTTGTTCAATTTGAAGGTGAGAGCCAAATTCCACCAACATGAGTTGTTCCTTCTTGTGCTTTAGCACATGGTGAAAGTCCTTCCAAAAAGGGGGGGAACTTATCCATTATAGACGAAACCGCAATGGCTTTATCCATATGCATGGCATGTTGAGTGAACCTCCCAAGAATCCGGAGCAATTCATTGTATTGTTCCATTACTGGCCTTGAGTCCACCATTTATATGAGTTAAAATCCGAGACTAAGAATTTGCGAGATGAAGCATCCTCCGCCATGTACTTAGACTCCAGTTGATCCCACATTGATGTTGATGACTCTACACTTTGGTAGACATCAAACAATGCATCACTCATACCATTGAGAATATGACCACGACATATGTAGTCATCATTATCCCATTTGCTCCTTCGTCGGACAGCCTCTATCTCCTCCATCATATCATCAACCGGCTCGGCCGGTCTAGGTGTAGTGAGTACATAAGCGACTTTTAGTGTAGTCAAGAGGAAGTGCATTTTCTTTTGCCACCTCCTAAAGTCTACACCCTCAAACTTATCCAACTTCCCAAAACGAGAAGTCATTTATGTCATTAACGTCTTACTCATTATTGATCAATCCAATCCTACAAAACAATTAACAATAAATACACTTAGAAGATTGTTGGAATTTCGGTGTGCGGTTTTAGACCAAAGGGCCGTAGTCTCACTTAAGTGAGTAGACGGTTGTCCCAATTGCCAATCAAATTAATATGATTTATCTTGAAGTGAAATAAATTATTAAACAAGGGTTTGTAATCTCCACAAAGGAGTAGAAAAAACTCAACCAAGAGTTTATAATCTCCAAAAAGGAGTAGACTAAACTCTAATAGAAATTAAGTTCAATTGCAAGTCTTATAAACCGATTGTTATATGTTAAAACATTGACTTGGATTATGTAATGAGTCATTCATAAATGAATTTTCCTTCTAAGTGTATTCTCCCCTACACCGGGAATATCCAAATACCTTAGTGGGATAAAACGTTACACGTTACAAAGACTAAGTAAGAGACTTACTTGTCTTACTTTGTAGAAAGGGTATTCCTAGGTTTTGTCAATACAAAACCAAACTAAGATGGATGCCTATCCTTTGTCAATACAAAGGAACTATACTGGTCTTTTGAGTTTTGCAAACAAGTTTATAAGAAGGCCTATCCAATGTCAATACAATGGAACTAAAAGCTTTATTGTTGCAAAAACGAATGTTCAAACAAGTGCAAATGACTCTCCCTTTTATCGGCATAGTGGGCCACGGTTTTGGGGAGTTAAAAGAGGTTAAAATGGGTTATGGAAGTTACGTGAAAGTTACTTGGAAGATGGGCCTTGAAGCCCTAGAAAGCCCGAGGCCCGAGGCCCACATAGGAAGCCCAAAACCGCTCCCCGGAGCTAGCTTTGAGCTAGCTTATTTTTCTTGGTCCAAACACTTCCAATGATCTTCATTCACTTTAATATAGCTAGGGTAAGCTCCAATATCCTCAAACACTCAATATCTTAGTTCAAGCTAGTGTAGCTCCTTAAGAAGCTCACTAGTTGCTTCATTGACGTTCACTAAGCATTTGAGCTTGGATTGCTCCCAATTTTTAACCACATATTCTTTAGCCAATATAAGGCCTAAGAACCAAAGGTGTGCCGATAAAATGTGGCTAAAAAGCCCCAAACGTCGGCCTTCTAAAAGCTAGCACAAGTTGACCTTGTCGTGAATCACATTGCTTTGATTCGACTCCCCTTATAATACTAGTTGTTCTTAGTGCCGATCACTTGTCTTGCCTCTCGCAACCCGGAACATAGTGACACACATGTGAATAACTCATTGCACCTTGACAAGCTCAACGGTTACAATGAAGACTTAGCCCAAATCTCCCACATGTATAGCTCTAAACCTAGTTACTAGAGAGAAATTTCAAAAAGACTTTACTTAGCTAATTTGGCCTTATACATACTAGTTTAGGACATTACCTTAAACTAGTTTAACTTAGCTTGTTAAGTGCTCTACATAAGTTATTTTTTAGAATTATTTTTTATACACGTACAATAAATTTTTATAAATATAATAAGAGAAAATTATCTAAACAGTATCTCATCTTTTGGGCTGACTAAACTTTAGTACCTCGTCGTTTTAACTATCAGAACGGTACCTCATCTACTGACCCCGACCAAAGATTAGTATATATTTTACTGTTCATCCGTTAATTTCAAAAAACGACGTTAATTGTGAGGGTAAAATTGTCATATAACCTTATATAATGTACTTTTCCATTTTTGTATTTAATTTTTCTTTTTTTGCAAGATCCCCAAATTTTTCTGAAACCCTAATTTTCTCTCTCCATAATTCCACCGCCTCTCTGATCTCTGTGTCTCTTCTTCGATTTCCTTTGTAGAATACTGAACTAGTTTCAAATGTAGAAAATCGAAATCATCATAGAAGGCCTCGATTACTGAATTTTAGTTTCCTTCTTCGATTATGGGATTTAAAATTTCGAGGCCTTCTCTGTATCTCTTCTTCAATTACAGGATTTCAGCAAACTCCAAGCTCTCAGGCATTGATCTAGCAACGAAGAAGACGAGAAAGAAAGCTTGACAGCCTGCACTATCTCCAAGCTCTCAGGCACTTATCTAACAGACCCTAATTCAGAGTTTAATTCAGCAAACTCCCAGAACCTGAATTGCAGCAGATTTGGCAAGAAATGACCTCTCACAAAAATCAGAGTTTGATTCCAGCAAATTCGAGACCCACACATGCTTTCTCGAATCGATTTACTTTCCAAGACCTCCTTGTCATTTCGGAAAGGAGAAGTACATCGACACCAGGAAAAGCATCTCAAAATCAATAACCCTATCGAGCCTGCAAGCCAAATAGTCATCACCTGAACATCCAAACAGGGCATTCAATTTTTGTAGATCTCTCTCCTTCATCTTCTATTGACCTTCATCCTCAAGCCAAAGTTGAGAATCTGAGACGAAGAAGAGAGGCATATAGAGTAGGTGAAAGCTGAGAGAAGAGAACAACGAAGATTAGGTTTATT
This sequence comes from Fagopyrum esculentum, assembly GCA_033239045.1. Lineage (NCBI taxonomy): Eukaryota > Viridiplantae > Streptophyta > Magnoliopsida > Caryophyllales > Polygonaceae > Fagopyrum > Fagopyrum esculentum. The sequence continues at coordinate 22,405,025 of BSUD01000007.1, forward strand.
TGAGAAATAAATAAAAGAATATTGAAAAAAGAATAAATGAAGCAACAGTCCACGTGGTGAGAGAAGTCATGGATACTCATAAAAGAATGCCATCAAAAAAGGAAATTAAAAATGAAATAGTACATGGACAATTTTGCCCCTAATATTTAACACCGTTCAGATGGTTTGACGGATGAACAGTGATCGAGGTACCAATGTTTGGTCGGGGTCAGTAGATGAGGTACCGTTCTGATAGTTAAAACGATGGGGTACTAAAGTTTAGTCAGCCCAAAAGATGGGGTACTGTTTAGACAATTTTCTCATATAATAATTTAATTAAATAACTAAATTTAGTGTAAATATCATATTAAATAACCAACAGTAAAAAATTTATTAATTAAATTGTTTTTGCACCTCTTGTTAAAATAAAAATTTATATTAACTAAATAATCAATTGTATTAATATGACCACAGTAATGTCATTTTGCTAAAACACTTATATGAGACTATATTTTTTCTTATTAAATGTGATAATATGAATTAATGTAATAATAAAAGTATATGGATTTTTAGATTAGAGTTTATTAACCAAATAATCGACCATTACTATATCACTTATGATTTTATTAAATTAGAACATACCTTTTATTAAAGGTCAAAGTAATGTTTTAATATAAATATATTGTGAATTATATAACAATTGGTATTAATGGTAGAAAAAAAATACATTTGTTAGAGGGGTTTGGAAAAAAATTGAATTTATTAGAGTTATTTAAAAAACTAATTAATGAAAATCAAAAGATACTATTTTTATGAATTAATTAAAGATAAAAAATATTTAAATCACATAATAAATAAAATTTTATTTTATTTTAAAAATAATTGTGACATTAATAATTGTGGAAAGTTATTTGATATTTAGCCAATATATTACTACTAGAGTAGAGTCCTAACTGATAACGTGATACTCCCAGAATTAAGAATTTTAAAATAGAGCTCTCTCCTTAAAACTAGAAAAACCTTTTTGTTTTATTACTAAAATAAATTTTTTATAACTACCAAATCAATCACAACCAATATTTGTTAAAAAGATCTCTGTAAAAAATTAAAATAATGATTTTCTAACAATTTTTTTTAAATATTTTTTTATTTTTTATTTATTTTTGAAGGATTATAAGCTTAATCAGTTAGAATTTGAAAGATTTATGATAAAACAGTGAATTCAACTTTATCCAAACCAAATCTCAAAACTGCCTAATCCAAACCATAAATGAAGGTTCCATTGCTATAAGAGAATCAACTGTGGATATAACCCAATTTACGATTATAGAAATAAATTTTAAAATTTAAATAAGATTGTATTTTACAACAAATGTGTTAGCAAATCAACGTGTCAACAAATTGGGTAGAACATTAAGTTTCCTTTCATTGAACAATGAAGAGAATCAAGATGTTAAATTCAACAATTAATGTAATTAATTAAGAATTTAACTCAAATGAGTCAAAATTAACACAATACAATCATGTGAGTTACTAAATATTTTCAATCCTAATGTTTTGTGAGTTACTAAGTATTTTCAATCAAGATGTTAAATTCAACAATTATTCATAACGAATTAATATCTATTTTGTGGATCGTTGGCCTACTATTTTGTTGGTTGTAGCATCATAATGTTTTGTGAGTTACTAAATATTTTCAATCCCACATCGATTATCAAATATTTTCAATCCCACATCGATAATCAAGTAAGGTTGATAGTTTGATAACTTGTATAAATAGAGAGTTTGAAGATTAAAATTACCATTAAAGTAGAGTCTTAACTTGACAACGCGACGCCTCCAAAATCAAAAAATTTAAAATAGAGTTATCTTAGAAAAACTTTTTTTTTAATTACCAAAATAATTTTTTTTATAACCACCAAATCAATCACAACCAATATTTGTTAAGAAGATCTCTGTACAAAATTAAAGTAATGATTTTTTAACAATTTTTTTAGATATTTATTTAATTTTTTTAATTTATTTTTGAAGAATTATAAGCTTAATCAGTTAGAATTTGAAAGCTTTATGATAAAACAGTGAATTCAACTCTATCTAACCCAAATCTCAAAACTGCCTAATCCAAACCATAAACGGGCATTCCCGGCCCACTAAGCGAAACCGGTGGTTTCTTGGTCACGACTGGTTAAAGTTAAAGTTCCATTAAAGAGCGTTTCCACATGGTATAACCTCCTCAGGGAATATAAGGTTTTCATGAGGCTGGTCTTGAGCCGCCATCCAAGCGCGAATACCCTCGTTTAAGAGAATATTTTTTGTGTAGAAAGTCTCAAATTCAGAATCTTCTGCGGCACGGATATCCTGAGAAACGAAGTCATAAGCGCGTAGGTTCAAAGCCAGACCGACTACCCCAAGAGCACTCATCCATAAACCGGTTACTCGTACAAATAACATACATAAATGTAACCAACGTTTATTGGAAAAAGCAACCCCAAAGATTTGGGACCAAAAGCGGTTAGCAGTGACCATTGAATAAGTTTCTTCGGCTTGGGTTGGGTTAAAAGCCCGGAATGTATTTGCACCATCACCATCTTCAAATAAAGTATTTTCTACGGTAGCAGCATGAATAGCGCATAGCAGAGCGGCGCCCAATACACCGGCCACTCCCATCATATGAAATGGATTCAATGTACAATTATGAAACCCTTGAAAAAAGAGGATGAATCGAAATATAGCTGCTACACCAAAACTAGGCGCAAAGAACCAACCAGACTGACCTAGTGGATAAATTAGAAACACCGAAATAAAAACGGCAATTGGGCCCGAGAATGCGATTGCATTACAAGGTCGCAATTGAACAGATCGAGCAAGTTCGAATTGACGTAACATAAAACCTATTAGTCCGAAAGCGCCATGGAGAGCAACAAAAGTCCACAGGCCGCCTAATTGACACCAACGAGTAAAATCTCCTTGAGCTTCAGGGCCCCATAGTAACAATAAAGAGTGTGCTAAACTATTAGCAGGAGTCGAAACTGCTGCGGTTAAGAAATTGCAGCCTTCCAAATAGGAACTGGCCAAACCATGAGTATACCAGGAAGTTACAAAGGTTGTACCCGTAAACCAACCTCCTACAGCGAAATACGCACACGGAAAGAGCAA
>BSUD01000007.1:22411542-22434685 GCA_033239045.1 Fagopyrum esculentum
TATGATTGTGTATGTTGTATAATTGAGTTCTGTGAAGTATTGTTTTGTTTCTGGTATGTTCTGAATTTTATACTTTCTGGTATGAGTTTACTTGCTTTCTGGTATGAGCAATTAGCTACCAGAAATATTAAGTTTGTGATTTATGGTATGCTTTATTTCAATAGCATTTCTAGTATATCTTTCTAGTTTGTGTTTTATAATTGAGTTTACTTGATTTCTGGTTTTCTGATATGCATTTGTGGTTTCATTTTCTGGTATGATATTATTTTATTAGTATTATATTATTTATTGGTTTGAGTTTCTGGTATGGTTTATTCATTTGTTTTCCTTTCTATATTATGCAGGTTTTCATCCTTGACTCTCTCCCCACACTGGCATCTTTGTTTGCCACATGTGTTAATGAAGAAGCAACCCCACTTTGTCTTAAGTGGGTTTCATCAACAAAGGGGAAGATGAAATGCAGCTTCCAGACAATAAAGGATACAGCGTCATTGGTGGCTCAAGATGACATCAAAACTATCCCCCTCAACCTAGAAGACCCAGAAACCGAGGATGACTGCAAATGGTGGGGGGATGAAGTTTTGGACCCAGCTGGCTATCTTTGTCATCTTTTCAAAGTAGGGTTCCACGATGTACGTGTATCCAGGCCTGGAGGGCATAATGTCAAGGCTATCAAGGAAGTCCCAAAGAAGGAGGAATCCGAGAGTGATGACTTTGCTACTCCTCCTCCTCCTCCTCCTCGTCGTCATATTTTGAGGTTGCCAAGACCACAAAAGGTTGTTAAGAAAGAAGATGTCCCAAAGAAAAGGAAAATTGAAGAGGGAAGTAAAAGGTATCTCAATACATTTCATATTCAATCTATATTTTAATAATGTTGCATTAGTTTCTGTTATACTAGTTTCTTTAGTTTTATTGTATGACTGCTTTTTTGCTTTCTGGTCTGTGCCTGTTAGTTTCTGGTATGCTTATAATATCACTTCTGGTATTAGTTTCTGTTTTATTTTTCTGGTATACATGCTTTGTTACTTTCTGGTATATGTCTTTTTGTTTCTGGTTTTTGTTTTATGTTAATTCTGGTATACTTTTTTCCTTACATTCTTGTATTAGATTTAATATGTTTTCTGGTATGATATTTTTAATCTTTGTTTCCTGTGTACATTGTTTTTGTTTCTGGTATGTTATTGATTTACTTAATAATGTTTGTTTTTCCTAATGTAGGGCTGCGTCTAAGAAGGCTAAGAGAGAACAGATTGTAGAGGAAGTATCATGGTAAACTGAAGTTGAATATGTATTTATATTATCATACCAGAATACTTAATATTTACAAAATTTGTTCTATTGTTTTAGCCCTGAATAAGACATGCTGGCAGTGGCTACACCTCCAGTTGTTGTTGTTGCACCTTCTAGCACTGTTGGGATTGTTGTTGCTCCAGAAATGGATAGCATTGTCCCTACAGATGCTTTGGTTGCACCACCTCTGCCTGATCCCACCACCTCCAATTCTGAAGCTGTGGTTGAACCACCTGTCCCTGATCCGACCTCTTCCAACACAGAAGCTGTGGTTGCACCACCTGTATCTGATCCCACAACCTCCACTATTTCTACCACAAAAATGTAGTTGATATTTTACATACCATAATTTATTAGTTTCAAATGCTTATTTGATATTGCATTTTTAATCTTTTATTATGTTAATGTATAGTGTGCCTGATTGGGTTGAAGACTTAAAGAAACAACTACAAGCCCAAAATCAATTGCTTTCTGAGTTGGTCAAGAAGGTTGAGCAACAAGATGCCACTATCAACCAAGTTGTTATGAGGCAGAAGGCACAAACGATGGCACAACACAGAATTGAAAGTCAATGTTTCAGGATCGTCACTAATGTTCAAAGGATGGCCGGTTCTTCTAAAGGTACCAAAGTCTCTAAAAAGCCAGCCTCCCAACCTCCAGCTGATGCTCCTAAGTTAGAAGTTCTTGGGGTTTCTTCAAGTTCTGAAGAGACGGTATCTACAGAAAAGCCAATGCCCCAGCCTCAGTCCCAGCCCGAGCCCCAGCCCAAGGAGGAAGCTGAAGTTGATCAGCCAAAGGAAGAAGCTGTGGAAGAGGTATAATACACTACTATTCTTCATGTGTGTTGTTTCTGTGCATATTTCTTACTGTTTGTGTTATGTTGTCGTTCTCGTACAGAAACCACTACCAGAGGTAGATGTGAAAGGGAAAGGGAAAGTTAAAACCAGAGGACCGAGGAGAATGGGTTTACGTGAAAAGAAACCCAGCGACCTTGTTGTATCACCTTATGTTGTCCCAGTAAAAATCCCCAAGCCCCCCAAGCACAGTTTCTTGAGCAAGAAGGATAGAGATGCTTTTTATACTTGGTACCTTAACCCGAAGACTAAAAAATAATTTATTACTGGATTTCAACATTCGGCAAATAAAGAACACTTCAAGCTCTTACTCCAAAAAACTGGCTGGTTGTGGGATTGTGTAAGTTAACACTAACCTTACTTTTGTTTAAGTTAATAATTTCTGGTATTATGTTTTCTGGTATGTCTTTCTGAAACTAGCTACTGATGTTTTTCTGGTAAGATGTTGTTTGTACATTTTGTTTTTACAATTTCTGGTATGCTGTGTTGTACTGCTTTCTGGTATTAGCTACTTGTATAAGAGTCTGGTATGATTGTATTTTTGCTTCTTTTTCCTGGTATTATGTATTTCATTAGTTTTATGGTATGTAATTCTTTCATTTTGCCATAAACTATCATTTGACTTCCTTAGATGATTTATTACTTGAGCCTTCTGGTATTTGTTTATTTTTTGTGTTTCTGGTATGATGTGTTTTCATGTATTTGTATCTTGCCTGATGTTTATCATGTCTTGAATTCTGGTATGAACTTTTTATGTTTTTCTGGTATTATTCTCATATTTGCTCTGGTATTGAATTATTAGTTTTTTTCCCTACTTTACAGCAACTGGATGAAATGATTACCTACCTCCGAAAAGCCGTAATTGAGTATCCAGATGTTTATGGCCGTGTTACCATTGTTCCTATACCCTTCGTCGACTACTTCAATGATGTTCGTTATAAACAATTCCTAGAGTTGAAAGAAACAGGGACTTTTAATTACGGCGAAGAAATTGCATGTTATGTACTTGGAATTGATCCTCCCTTTTTTAGCAAGAGCTTCTTTGATGTCGATACAATATACACTGCCATCAACACCTGTGGTAAACACTGGATAGCACTACAGATTGATTTACTTAAATGGTGTGTTGTTGTATATGACTCAATTGTGGACTGTATGTCTGATGGGGACTTGAAAGCTTTGCTCACCCCATTCCTTGTTATGTTCCCTTATATTCTGAAAATTAATGGAGAATTTGGGAGGTTTGGGGACAATCTTGATAAGCCATTGGATTATGTTCGAAAGACAGCCAAAGAAGTTCCACAGAACAATCCAAGGTGATTTTTACAATACTAGTCATATGGTTCTGGTATGTTCATTAGTATGATGTTTTGGAAAAAAACTTATATAATCTGTTGTCTACAATTGCAGTGGAAGCTGTGGTGTATTCACAATCAAGCACATTCAGTATTTGTCGTCTGGACGAACTGATTTGTCAAACATATGTCAAGAATGGGTTCCAGCTTTCAGGGAACAATTCTGTTCTATTTTGTACCATAGGGAGTGGGTGAAACCCCACGAGTCCCTTTGAAACTTAATCTGTCCAAAATGATGTATTTGACTCTTGCTAAACTTGTACTTTGGTATTGACTAACTCTGTTGTAATATATTAACTCTTTTGTAATATAATTTACCAGAAGTTTTTATGTTGCTATTTACCAGAAGTGTTTATGTTAATATAGTTTCTTTACCAGAAGTGTTTATGTTGCTATTTTGGATTCTGGTATTTCATTTAAGTCCCTCTGGTATGTTTATATCTGGTATTTCTTTGTTATTTTTTATGCTTCTGGTATGATTGTTTTTCACATATGTGCCTCTGGTATGAGTAATTGTTTACCAGAAACGTTTATTTTGTGATTTTCTGGTATGATATATTGCTTTTGTATTTCTGGTATGTGTTTCTGGTATTTGTTTCTTGTAGTTTGTTTCATATATTTGATTCTGGTATGATTATTTGTTTACCAGAAACATTCAATTTGTGATTTTCTTTCCTATTCTTTCTGGTATTCATGTAAATAGCCTAATGGTATACTTTTATTTAATTCTGGTATGAGTTTTTTTATTTAGTTTTTGTTATTACCTGTTGTTTTGATTCTGGTAAGTGGACATTTAGACATAAAACAAACATATATTTATATAATAACTGTTTTCTACATATCTGATAATGACAAATAAGCAAAATTAGTATTTCTGGTATGTGTCTTCATTCTTTCTCCATTGGTTGATTTCGGCAAGTTTTTTTGTTATGGCCTATCCTGCCACAGCAGCTGCATTTCTTCTTCTTGCTTCCTTCCATTGATCCCCGTATCCTAGCTTTAGGCAATCTTCCTGTTCTCTTCCTCTTTATTGGAGGGTTGCATTCAATAGATGTAATGCAACTTGGAATCTCACAATGCTCATGATCTACAATTGGGTATATTGTCTCCTCATATGCAGTGTTCCAATATTCAGTGCTGTAATATTTACTTACTAGAGAAGCCGGATTCATTTTCACCATCTTTGTTGCAGCTATTGCATGAACACATGGTATTTCCTCAATATCAAATTCCTTGCAAGTGCAACACCTATCCACTAAACACACAACTTCCCTTTCCTGGTTCCATTGTATCTCAAACAACAGCCTTTTCGCATCAAGCACATAGCATCCATACTTTGTTGCCTCTCCATATTTAGCTTGTATCAGTGCATCAACGTTTGGTGTTGTCATTTCTGTACATGATTCAGCACTTTGCCTTCGCGTTGCAAACCATCTACCCACTGTCTGTCTGATAACATCAATGAGGGCAAGCACTGGATAATCTCTTGCATCACACAGTACACTATTTATACATTCTGCATTGTTGCTTGTCATAATGTTGTAACGTTTTGCGTTGCAAAAAGCTCGGGACCAAGCAACAAATCCAATTTCTTCCAATAGCTGTGCAACTACTACCTTCTCCTACAAACATTAGCAGGTACACATGAAGTTATATACAATACCAGAAAAAACATACCATACATCTAACATGTTTCAATACCACAAAAAGGTAATACCATAATCATTGCTTATCAATAATATTGTTGAATACCAGAAACATATCATGTATGATACCAGAATCAATCACAAAAAGCATACCAGAATTCATACTAGAGATTAAATTTAATACCAGAAGCTATAATTTTCATACGACAAACCTAACCTGCGTTCATACCAGAAACATTCATACCAGAAACACTATAAATGAGAGATAAAGGACAATACCAGAAATAAAATAAACCACCAGAATTGAAATACCAGAAGCATAATGTGATTGCATACCAGAAAATAATAAAAACCAGAATAAGCATACCATCTTTATATTTTCAAACAGTTGAAGACACTTATCCTTTCTGTAGCACCTAGCCGCATCCACGAACATTTGTTGAACTATATTCTTGGTTGATTTTTTCTTGATGTTCCCTTTCAAGTGGTACATGCAAACTCCATGAGATGCTTTTGTGTAGTGCTTAGCAATACCATTCTTGATTGACATGTGTCTGTCCGATATAAATAGTTGTTCCTCGGTATCAGGGACAAACTTGTGTATATGATAGAAGAAGAAATCATACGAGTCATCACATTCACGGTCAACAATTGCAAATGCTAGGGGGTATATTTGTTGGTTAGCATCTTGTGCTGTTGCAAGCAATAGCACCCCACCATATCGTCCTTTTAAAAATGTTCCGTCAACTGATATGACCTTAAACAACAACAACCAAAAATCAATTAGTTTTCTGGTATACCAGAAATTGATAATAATCATACCAAACACTTAATTGTTCAAATATATATAATACTATACCAGAAAAGAGCATACCAGAAAGATTATCCTACTGCTTACTAGAAACACAACATAACTACCAGAATCTAACAATACCAGACACTGGTTATACAAACCAGAAAAGAGTATACCAGAAAGATAATTCTACTGCTTACCAGAAACACAACATAACTACCAGAATCTATATCATTCATGCATAATTTATAATACCAGAGGCATAACTTTATTACATACCAGAAGAAGGATAATACCTTTCTCATTACTGAATATCCTTTGATTAATTGTCCCAAAGCAAAGAAAACATACTTGAATTTGTTTTCATCATCCAATTGCAGTGCTACAATAGTGTTCGGATTTGCCTCTTGCAATCGATGTAAGTACACTGGCACACCCTTGTAGTTCTCTTCATTTGTTCCTCTTATATTGTCCTTGACAGCCTCTTGTGCCATCCAGCATTTCCAGTAGCTAGCTTCTAAGCAATGCTCGTTTTTCAAAATTCCAATAATTGTCTTAGGGTCGGGGAGTTTATGTGTATTAGCATACCTGAATAACATAAACAGTATTATTTGAATGTATTATATACCAGAATGGAATAAAAAAATATAGAATTGAATATTATATGTGATAATAAGGAATGGACTTACATTTTTGCAACTATTTCAGCAATGACAGGATATGAGACCTTTCTGCGATAATTTCTTCTGGTATGGAATGAACAAGTGTGCTCTCTGGTATACTTTGTTAGTGTAAACAGTTTCGATTTCTTGATTTTTGAGAACCGCACACGCCACTTACAATCTTTATCCAGACATCGCGCAAGAATAGCAAGCTTGATAGACTTTGTTATTCTGTATTGTGTACATTCGGCAATAGCATTCAAACACAATGCACTTTTCACTGCGTTTTTATCCTTGAACTTTTGTCCAAGCTTAAGACCCCATTGAGTTTCTTCAGGTTCAACTTCAGTGATTGCATAGCTGTTCTCTGTTTCTATTTCAGTCACACTGGGAGCAGGAACAATGGCAGTGTGTGGATGGTATTCATTAATTTCTTCAATTTCTGGTATAATAGTTGTAGACTTTAATCTCACACACAATGGCACACTCCAGCATGGTTGAGTCATTTGATTAACTTCAACAAAATCCTCGAAATCTTCTACTGTCTCAATATCAAACGGTTGCAACGCTTTATTTAATGTATTCTTGTATGTAAGTTCCAATTTGTTCAGTGTCTCATCTACTTGAAAACGTTTGGCAATCAACATCCTAATTTCTGGTATGCTAACTGGATCTCCCACAGTTATGGGTTTGCACACTACTTTATCCCCTAAATATGTCCATTCATTTCCCACAGATTTCCACTCTCCTCCACAATAAACTACAATTTGTAACTCAGCCATGGCTAACAAGTTCTGTATCTACCAGAAAAAAAACTAGTATAAGGATACCAGAAGTTAAAAGTATACCAAATTATGCACAACATCACAAATACCAGAAATTAAAGTATACCAGAATTATGCACAACACCACAAATACCAGAAGTTAAAGTATACCAGAAGTTAAAGTATACTAGAATTATGCACAACATCACAAATACCAGAAGTTTAAGTATACCAGAAGTCATTCAATTCATTATACCAGAGAATTAATGATACCAGAAAGACAATTAGCATACTACAAAAGAGATTATACCAGAACTCATTGATTGATACCAGAATTAATGATACCAGAAAGATAATTATCATACTACAAAGGAGATTATACCAGAACTCATTAATTCATACCAGAATTATGCACAACACCACAAATACCAGAATTTCAAGTATACCAGACGTTGAAGTAAACCAGAATTATGCACAAGAACATAAATACCAGAAGATCTTGTATACCAGACGTTCAAGTATACCATAATTATGCACAACTCAACAAATACCAAAGAATTAATGATACCAGAACTCATTTTTTCATATCAGAATTAAGAAAACAAACTAGCAACAATGATTATACCAGAATCGTAACACACTCATTCATACCAGAAACATACTAGAAATATAATTTAAAACAAAATCAAATCTGTCAATACCTTATACCAGAAATACAAGAATCTGATTAAAATGTCACAATGATGAACAAAATACCAGAATAATACTGAAGAAGATGTCGAGAGAGAGAGAGAGAGTAGAATATTGTTAAAGAGATACCTGTTAGATCGAAGCGAATTCTGGTATTTGAAGTCTTGGATCCCAAATCAATTGCGTTGTATTCGTTTCTGGTGTTTGATTGATTGATACGAGAGAAGATTACTCGATCGATGTCGATTGTGAGAGATAAGAGAGAAAGTAATTGTGATACCAGAGAAGCTTGCGAGAAGTCGAGATCGAAGGAGGAGAATATTGGATTCTGAAATCGAGATCGAGAAGAGGAGAAGAGTCGATTTTGAGATCGGAATCGAGATCGAGAGAGGAGAAGAAACCAGATTTGGTTTCTTTGCTTGTAACAGAAAAGAGAGAGAATTTGGGGATTTACCTGATTATTATGGTAATATTCTCCTCCTTGAACGGTAAATATGGTTTTGGGGTATATTTTGTTGTTAGAAAATATGAAAAAGCCTACTTTGTATCTCTATTTCTTAAAATAGCCTAGTTAGCAAATTTGCCCTTGAATATTTTCGACCTTAGAGTAGTACCTTAATTGAATTATTGCCGGTTTTAAGCATAGAAAAGATATAAATTCATAAAATAATTGAATATGTCTAACTCTTAATGAAACACCCAAATTATAGAGGCTTATAATTGGGGTCACATGATTAGATGAAGCTTCCCAGATGGTTCGTAAAGAAAGAGATTATTTGGGATTTGACAATAATTGAATATGTTGGGAGATCCTATCATGTGTTTTTGATACCCATACGAGGACTTCTGTGGGATTCATTTCTTATCCATGTTTAATCCACTTGTATATATGTTATTCAAATTTACTTTTATAATCCTCAATTCATCTGCTGTTCCGCAACACTTATGTATGAAAATAAAAGATATTTTTAGTTACACTTTTTTTTATTAAACGTAGTGTTACGAAAGTCATTGATAATGGTAATTGTCCTAGTGTTTAGCGTTGTCTAAGAAAGATCACTTCTCCACACAGATGAAGGTAAGAACAACGTGTCTAAAGTGTCTTGTGACATGGTTGTTAGTTCCAAAATATATGTTATGTTGTACACGCGTCCTAATTTAGCTTTTGATATGTTTGTGCCGAGTAGATACATGTCAAATCATAGTCTTCACACTAGGATGTTATAAAATATATGTTCAGTGTAACACCTTACAATTTAGAAATCCGGGACGTCACGGGTTAGGATCTCACAATAGGTTCCGATCCTAGATTAACAACATTTTTACTAGATCTTACAACAAGACACAAATGTAAATAAATAGAAAACCTATAAAAATGATAATGACATGAATGAATAGAATGTGACAACCGTGTAAGACGTAACTACTAACATCCTAAACTAATGTTATACTCTTTATATGCATGCAAAATATGAAGGACAACCCATTCTATATGAGTACGTGGACCCGATTGATCATCCGTTGTCACACTGCAACTTCCTTAACCTACAAGAAATCTAACAACATAATGGTATAACCATTAGCTAACAATCCTAAGGAACAACCTAAGTACTAAAATAGCACAATCACACGTAAATGTTGAAATTAAACACATAGTCATGCTTGTACGCAAAACCTCGTTATTATCTTCATTTAGGCGATTCATTCTAAATTCAACTTATTGTGTGGCACGAGGGTCTCCCGACCCTCGCCTCCATTCCCATATGCTAACATTAGTGATTCGATGCATCTCGCTGTATACCATGTATGAGCTAGTCACGAAGAACCTCTTAATCTCTTGTCAGAGATGGATAGTTATGACACGATCCGTTATACATACACTTGGGTCTCATAATAGTAATGTCATCCTACTCAAGTTATAATTATAATTCAAATAACAAATACCACTACAATAGCACAAACCACTCCGAGGAAAGATAGCTAAGTAAGTCCATGAGACTTACCTGAACTCACCAACAATCGGTCATTACACGGCGTCATCCGACGTGCATACAATATCAATAACATGATTAATGATGAAAACCTATCAATATATATATATATATATATATATATATATATATATATATATATATATATAAAGCTTCCGGAACACTCATAAGACTTTTTTAGGACTTCTAGGATTGAAAAAAATCTTATCGAACTTTCTAAGAGTTTACTGAACTTCCTAGTGATATAAAATGTCATACACAAATCTCCAAAATCTATCTTTAGTCATTTTTCAACTATTTTCTATGCCAAAGTATATTTTCTTTCCCTTTTATAAACTCCAAAAACTCCTACAAAAAAGGTCTTCTTCACTTAATTAAGCACTTAGACAAATTAGCTTCCATTTTTCAATTAAGGTAATATATTACAATCTTAAAAAATATGGGTCATTTTCTAGAAAATAAAACCTTGGGCTACTTTATGTAATATCCACTATTGTGATTTTTCATAAAAACAAAAAGTATGGGCCATTTTCGAAAGAATCGGTATTTAGATAGTGATTTTACTTGACATTCCAGAGAAGCTTTGTTTGAAAAAGTGAAGGACATATACAATGAAATCTTGGGAAGCATCTAAGTTGGGGCAATGAGTAAATCATTTTAAGAATTTGTCAAACTCGATCATTTGTTTTTTCTCTTACCCGCTTAATAAATTGGTATAAAGCAGATTTAACTTCACAAGAATAAGATGGTAGGCATTCTCCAGCTAAAATTTTGTGACAATGATTTCTTCTTCCAATCTGTTGCTTTTTTCTAACTGTGTCAACTTCTTAGTTATGATTTTAATTGAGAAAAACCGCATGACCTATTATTGTAACAAATCTGCAAAATCAATGAGCAACTTTGTTTTCGTAGGGAGTTTTGAAATGGTTTCCTGACTTCTGCAAAGTCCAAAATATTTTACGATATTGCGCTTTCATGGATGATCACAAATCTTGCCTTGCAAGAAAATTCCGTTGTGTAACTTTTACAAGTTATCTAATATCCTAATCTTGGAATCATGCAGACCTCATTACATTTAGATTGTGTTTCTTTTGGCTAATACATGGTAAAGTTTTGGTAAAGTGTTGATTAGATAGTTGTCCTGCATATGCTACTTGTTTTTTTTTGTGAGATAAATAAACTAATAGGAAAATAAGAATCGGTACTCATATAGTATTTACTTGTCCACATTTTTGAACAATCATGCAGATTGAATTTACTTGTCCACAAGTCAAGGTCTCGCTAGATTCTTAGGCTGGTATGTTTGTCACTTGAATAAGAATATGTTGAGATACACTATTAATGTTTGATTTGTAAAATCCGGAATTTTTATTCCGTCTATTTCCGTTATAAAATAGATCTCGATCAGTTGATCCATATCCGTTTACTTAGTTAGACACATTATTATAAAATTTATCATTTTATGTAGATTTCCTTCACATAAAATGATAGAATCCTTTAAAAGTGTATCATTTTATGTAGCTTCCCCTTCACATAAAATGATAGGATCTTTATAAAATTTATCATTTTAGGTAGCTTACCTTCACATAAAATAATAAGTTTAGCCCTAATTTTTAGAATATGACAAGGGCCAGACAAGTCTGTGACGAAGCCGTGACAAGGCCAGACAAGGCTGTGACGAGTCTGTGACAAGGCCAGACAAGGCTGTGACGAGTCTGTGACAAGCCCAGACAAGCTGTGACAGCCCAGCGCCAGCAGCAGCTTCTCCAGCCCGCTTCCTTGTCCGCTGCAGCCCAGCAGCTTGCAAGCACCTTCAGCCCAGCATCCGTCCAGCCCAGGAAAAGAATGCTTCCTTGCCTCTCCAGCTCAGCAACGCCAGCCCAGTTGCATGAAGATAGGAGCAGCCGTTACACGAGATTAATGCACACGATCTGCACCTTCCTTCCCCAATTAATTCTTTCCTTTTCAGCCGGAGTCTGCGCAACGTTTCACGCTACACTGGATCCCCTTTCCTTCTGCACTCGAATTTGATTTCCGTCCAGATGCATACCTCGGATTCACGCCTTCCTCCTTCAGCGTGCAGGATCTTCATCTTCGTCGTAGGCGTGCTGTCGATCTGTCCAGAGCCGAATCCAGCAGGTATATACACTAACCTCCTGTGCTACGCTTCTGTTGCGTTTCCGAGAGCAATAACCGCCTTCTTGCGCAGCCAGCCCTTCGCCGCCTCGAGCCAGCCGGAATAGTCACGAAGCAGTGCTTGCCTCCCTGACTGCAGTGGGCCGATCGAGACAGTGGCGAGGTTCCTCATTCGCTGCAGTAGGTGAGTCCTTGCCTCCTTTCCCTCTGCTTTCCCTTACGTGCGTGTGCCAACTGGAAGTTTGAATCTCGTTTGGATCCTGCAGTAACTAGCCAAGAGAGGGAGGTGCAACGTTGGAGTCCAAGCAAGCGAGCCGATCGGGATTTACATAGCTGGAAATCGGACCCCAACCGTTGGTTAGTATTCTCTGTAAACCCGCTAGTAAAGTAGTAGTGCAGTGGAGATTGAATTTTTGTTCCAAATCATAACCAGTAGGAATTAACCTTGTGTAGCTGCTGAGCATATAGACCTAAGGGGAAGAATAATGGACTGCTGTATTTTATGAACAATGGAAAAATAATGGCTGCTGTAAATTCGTTTTACATCCTTCAGCTTCTAGGTTACCAACAGCCCATCTTGTCGATCAATTATAAAACGTTTGGATAAAGATCCACCGTTGAATTTTTGATATGTTGTAGACAGATATATGTAGTTTAGCATATTAAAATTTGGGGAGAAATGAACGGTCGGATTGAAAGTTATGAGCTCCCGAAGTTAGGTAGTTGAGCAGTTTTGGTAAACTTAAAATTTGGCTAAGTATAGGAAAGTAGAGTGAAGAACCGACTTTGGGAATTATTATAAAAATATCGGCTGAACAGTTTGGAGAAATTCTTTCTTCTAAGGTTAGATAGAACCTCATAGATGATCTAGAGATTTAATTCGGAAATTTTATAAGCTGTTAAGAATTTTATATTTAGAGCCGAAGTTAACCCTTTTTCGTTTCTTCCGGAAAATAGAAACATAGGAAAAATGTCAGTTTCGAACCAAATAAAATTCTAAGAGTTAGGATATAATTTTAGAACTTCAAATAGGAGTTTGGACATGAATTTTAGGGTTTTCGAGAAAATCGGAACCAAGGGTAAAATGGTCATTTTACCCTAAAACTAATACTGTAACTAGTACGTCTTAATACTTATTGGATCTTAGAAGTTTTAGACTCCTATCTACGTGAAAGTGTGCTAATACACTTATCGCCTTTGACAGGCAACTAAGTGGGTACAGTTTACAAAGCGAGTGGTTATTAAAGAGTCGAGCGTTATAACAGGTAAGTCCTTTGGGCTTACTTAGCTGACTGCTAAATATGAGTATAAATGATGATGGTTGTGTGTGATTGACATGTTAGAGAGATAGGTTGTGATATATAAATACCGACCTGTATTTTGGCCTAAGAGTAACGGGCGGTGGCATTCCGCTCAGTAGCTCGCGGGGCGCTGGGGTTTTTTTTCGGGACTAGTCCACACATGGTTTGTAGTGATGCTACCAAAGGAAGTCAGCTAGACCTACACCAGTTGGATAAGGAACGGAGGCGAGAACTAATAATAGTTCTCGTGCCACAACTTAAATTGAATAATGTGAATCACTTAAATAATAGATAATAATTGGTTGAGTGCCAGCATGATGTTTGTTTATTTTTATTTCTGCTTGTGTTTGTGCTGTTATCATTTTGCTTATATTTGGTTAGTTAGCTAACTGTTGATATGTTGTTTAGATTTGACACAGGTTAGAGCAGATGCCGAGTGATCCAGATGGTAGTGGTTAGCCGGGGTGTCGTACTTTAGGACGTTTTGCAGTTTTTGCATTTGTGGGTTTTACAATTGAACATTGTTTCCTTTCGTACTTTGTTTTATTACTTTTCCGGTTGTAGTTGATCTGGTCACATTCATGCATTGATAAAAACTATTTTATGATTTCTGGTTTTTCCTTATCTGTGCCTTGTTGTAAGATCATGTTAAGTTGTTGTCAAACTAAGGTCGGGACCCACTGTGCGGTCCTAACCAGTAACTCCCTAAGTTGTAAAATTTGGGGTGTTACAACATGGTATCAGAGCTCTAGGTTGGCAACAATGGCACTTGAATCTTCTAAAAAGGTCATATAAGTAAATAAACAGAACCCGAAAAGGGTCTGAGTTTTCCAAAGAGAATTTTGGTTTTAAAATGCATACAGAGTCGGGTTGGGATAGAAAGTACGGATGACCACCACTACCTCTGCGGATCTCGGCAGCTTAGTACATTTAGAAATGTTATATTGATGTAGTAGCTGCTTATAAAGATATGTACAATAGATAACTTATGTCGAAGGTCAGTAGCATAATAATATATTATGTACTTAATAGAGATTAATGAGTTTCTCACTCAGTTGGCACATCTAAGTAGATTTTGAAGGGTGTCAACGTGAGGATTAGTATGCACATCTTATGTGCATTAGAGTAGACGAAGGGCAGACAACTCCTCCGATTGGTTGAGGAACGTCGAGATGGAAAAGTGAAGGCTGAAGGACAACACCAACGACCATGGCATGAAGGGGATTCCGAGTTAACTTAATAGGATCAAGTGAATATTATACATGAGAGTAGTTCCGGAAAAGCATTGGATGGTCGACAATGATGCAGATTTGGAGCGACATCACAGAGGTTCTTTCAATGGTGGTGTAAAATGACGATACGAACAACGTGGATACCGTCAAAAACAGTCATAGTAATGAAAGTCAAAGTAAGGTTTAGAACCAATCCAAACAAGAAACATTAAATTTAAGCTTACCGACAGACCAAAATATGAAGGTTGTTGTTAGAAGCAGGGCGGAATATGACCACTATTGGCAAAGTAAGTCGGCATCCTAATCAAGAGGGTCCCACCTAGACACTGATAACCTAAGAGTTAAGAAGAGAGATGTCGTCAAACCAACTATGAGGACTTAAAGAGCCGCACAACTGAAGCTTATGGAATTGCCAGAAAGTGGAGGGTAGAATTCATAAGTATGGAGGCAGAGTGACTTTCTATATGACAAGTGAGTTACAAGAAAGATGGTGTTACAAATATCCAAATGATAGAATCTTGAAAGCGGAGTCAAAGGATCACTATAAAGGCAACATTATAATCTAACACCAACTCAGGAACAAGAGTGTGTGAAAATGATCGTGGCATACCCAAGGGCCGTAATAACTTCCCTCTCACAATGGGACTTAAGTTACCAACACCAACGATTCACACAGGAGCACCGCAAGCGGTTGATGACGGAGGTAAAAGAAGTCATGAAGATGTATTTACGAGCTATCGTGGGAAATCTGATGAGTCCATTGATGGCACATGAATGATGCAACTAAAATAGGAAAGAGTATCGTGGGCTTATAATGAGAAAGAGAAGTGTGAATTATAGAAGAAGCGAAAGGAGTATAAACAGAGAAGCTGGAGGAGATAGATTTCCACCAAGTAAATCAAACTTCAAAGAGATAGAAGAAAGGTTAGTCTGTGATCTTGTAGAAGGTCAACAATAGACTAAATGGTAACTATCGGAGCCTTTACATGTGAGGGTTAACTAGTAGTGACTGGTTGACATATAAGAAGAATTGATTAGATCCTATGTCAGTCCAGATAGAGGTTACTTAGCATTCCCACAAATGAGACGGATGGTGCTCTTTCGAGCAAAAGTTGTGGTCAATTTCTAGATTTACAAAGGAGAGTTGACTTTAGCTTTAAGTTAAAGCCAGGCACGAGACTGATCTCGAAGGCCCCGTGACGCAAGGCACCGATAGAGCTGCTTGAAGTGAAGAAGTAGTTATCGGAGTTAGTAGAGAAGGGCTTCATACACCCTAGTGTTTCTCCATGGGGGGGGGGGGGCTCCGATATTGTTTGTGAGGAAGAAGGATGGATCGATGAGGTTATACATCGATTACAGAGATTTGAATAAGGTCACCATCAAAAACAATATCCACTGCCTAGCATAGTTGATCTGTTGGACCAACTGCATGGAGCGTCAGTATTCTCGAGGATAGATTTGAGATCGGGTTATCACCAGTTGAGAGTGAGAGACCAGGACATACCTAAGACGGCATTCCGGACTAGGTATGGCCACTATGAGTTTGTAGTGATGCCATTCGGGCTCACTAATGTGCCAGCAGTATTTATGGAGTTGATGAATGGGATTTTCATCGACTTCTTAGACCAGTTGTGGTGGTCTTAATTGACGACATTCTAGTTTACTCTAGAAGTCGAGAGGAGCATGCCGGACACTTGAGGACAGTGTTACAAATTCTACAGGATAGCCAGCTATATGCTAAGCTATCCAAGTGTGAGTTCTGGATGTCAGAGTGGCTTTCCTAGGCCATGTAGTGACTGCTGAGGGGATTAAGGTCGACCCAGCGAAGATTGAATCAGTGTCCTCTTGGCAACCTCCGAAGAATGTTAAGAAGGTTCGCAGCTTCCTTGGATTGACAGGTTATTACCGTCGGTTTGTGGAAGGGTTTTCCCTAATCGCCCGACCACTTACTTCTCTCCTAAGGAAGACTACTCGGTTTGTCTGGTCTGAGCCGTGTCAGCAGAGTTTTGAGGAGCTGAAGAGGAGATTGACGTCTGCTCCGATCTTAGCACAGCCTGAGGGTACAGAGGACTTTGTAGTGTACAGTGACGCATTCAAGCTGGGCTTGGGGTGTGTCTTGATGCAGAGGGGCAAGGTTATAGCATATGCGTCTCGACAGCTGAAGACGTATGAAGAGAACTACCCCACTCATGACCTGGAGTTAGCAGCAGTAGTGCACGCTCTTAAGATCTGGCGTCATTATCTCTATGGAGCGACCTGTCAGATCTTCACAGACCATAAGAATCTGAAGTACATATTCACTCAGCGGGAGTTGAATAACCGCCAAAGACGGTGGCTAGAGTTGATCAAGGATTTCGACCTTGAGATACTTTACCACCCCGGAAAGGCGAATGTAGTTGCTGACGCTTTGAGTCGGAAGACGCCTCAGGAGAAGGCGATAGCTCGGTTGACAGTACAACCACAGTTACAGAGAGACTTAGCTTGGTTGGAGGTAGAGATCCAGTTCCCCGATACAGCTCATCAGTTAGCCACCTTAGAGTTACTTCCTGACCTGTTGGGTGAGATCCGACAGAAGCAGGAGACCTGTCCGACTTTGACCCGGATCCGAGACCGGATGTCACGAGATGAGGCACCTCAGTTCACTATCGGTGCCGATGGAGTGATGAGACGACAGGACCGTGTCTGTGTGCCATCAGACAGTGAGCTGAGACAGAGGATACTAGGTGAGGCTCATGCTACACCTCACTCCGTACATCCAGGAGCGAGTAAGATGTACAAGGACGTGAGACGTTCCTTCTGGTGGGGTGGTTTGAAGCCCGATGTGGCCCGATATGTAGCCTAGTGTGCGACCTGTCAGCAGGTCAAGATTGAGCATCGTAGATCCGGAGGAGAGCTACACCCACTTCCAGTACCACATTGGAAGTGGGAAGACATTTATGGATTTCGTCACCGGATTGAGGCTCAGCAGAGGTTTTGATGCCATTTGGGTAGTAGTAGACCGTCTGACGAAGACCGCACGTTTCGTTCCGATTAAGGAAACGTGGCCGGTAAGTCGTCTAGCAGAGGAGTTCACCCGGCATATTGTGAGACTCCATGGAGTACCGAGGACTATCGTCTCCGACAGGGATGGACGTTTTACCTCGAGGTTCTGGCAGCAGGTACATACTGCTCTGGGTACGAGTCTTCACTTTACCACTGCCTACCACCCGCAGACAGACGGTCAGTCCGAGAGGACCATTCAGACCCTAGAGGACATGTTGCGGGCATGTGTGCTAGATTGGGGACAGGTATGGCCAGATCACCTCCCACTAGTAGAGTTTTCATATAATAATAGCTGGCACGCGTCTATTGGGATGACACCTTATGAGGCTTTGTACGGGCGGAGATGTCGTACACCGCTATGTTGGGATGAGCCTAGCAAGGCTGATGGAGTAGTACCAGATCAGATACAAGACGACATCGCCCGGATTGCCTTAGTCCGGGAGAGGATGTTAGCAGCTCAGAGTCGTCAGAAGTCCTACGCCGACAAAAGGCGTCGACCTTTGGAGTTTAGAGTAGGTGCACAGGTGTGGTTGAGGATGTCACCTACGAGAGGAGTTAGACGTTTCGGCATTAAGGGGAAACTGAGTCCCCGATACGTCGGCCCATTTGAGATCGTAGAGAGAGTCGGAGAGGTTGCTTACCGACTAGCACTGCCACCGAGATTAGAGGGGGTACACCCAGTTTTTCATGTATCTCAGTTACGAGATTACATACCGGACCCTAGACACACAATCAGTCATGAGGATCTGATAGTCGAGCCAAACCACACTTTTGTGGAGTATCCAGTAGCCGTCCTAGAGCGTAGCATTAGGCACCTACGTTCTAAGGAGATACCGATGCTGAGGATTCAGTGGTCTAGACGAGGACTTGATGAGGTTACCTGGGAGACAGAGGAGAGCATTAGACGTAACTACCCTGAGTTCTTTGCGGAGTTAGCCGCTACCTCAGTACCGACGGGTTAGTACTAAGACGAGACCTTATATGACTTATGTGATTATATGTTTACATAATTGTTTGTGTCTATGTGCTTGATGACGTGAGTAGTTGCTTGCTAGAATATATTTCTCGAGGGGAAATGTATGGGGTAGGTATCTTATTCCAAGTTTCGGGACGAAACTTAATTTAAGGGGGTACTGATGTAAAATCCGGAATTTTTATTCCGTCTATTTCCGTTATAAAATAGATCTCGATCAGTTGATCCATATCCGTTTACTTAGTTAGACACATTATTATAAAATTTATCATTTTATGTAGATTTCCTTCACATAAAATGATAGAATCCTTTAAAAGTGTATCATTTTATGTAGCTTCCCCTTCACATAAAATGATAGGATCTTTATAAAATTTATCATTTTAGGTAGCTTACCTTCACATAAAATAATAAGTTTAGCCCTAATTTTTAGAATATGACAAGGGCCAGACAAGTCTGTGACGAAGCCGTGACAAGGCCAGACAAGGCTGTGACGAGTCTGTGACAAGGCCAGACAAGGCTGTGACGAGTCTGTGACAAGCCCAGACAAGCTGTGACAGCCCAGCGCCAGCAGCAGCTTCTCCAGCCCGCTTCCTTGTCCGCTGCAGCCCAGCAGCTTGCAAGCACCTTCAGCCCAGCATCCGTCCAGCCCAGGAAAAGAATGCTTCCTTGCCTCTCCAGCTCAGCAACGCCAGCCCAGTTGCATGAAGATAGGAGCAGCCGTTACACGAGATTAATGCACACGATCTTCACCTTCCTTCCCCAATTAATTCTTTCCTTTTCAGCCGGAGTCTGCGCAACGTTTCACGCTACACCGGATCCCCTTTCCTTCTGCACTCGAATTTGATTTCCGTCCAGATGCATACCTCGGATTCACGCCTTCCTCCTTCAGCGTGCAGGATCTTCATCTTCGTCGTAGGCGTGCTGTCGATCTGTCCAGAGCCGAATCCAGCAGGTACATACACTAACCTCCTGTGCTACGCTTCTGTTGCGTTTCCGAGAGCAATAACCGCCTTCTTGCACAGCCAGCCCTTCGCCGCCTCGAGCCAGCCGGAATAGTCACGAAGCAGTGCTTGCCTCCCTGACTGCAGTGGGCCGATCGAGACAGTGGCGAGGTTCCTCATTCGCTGCAGTAGGTGAGTCCTTGCCTCCTTTCCCTCTGCTTTCCCTTACGTGCGTGTGCCAACTGGAAGTTTGAATCTCGTTTGGATCCTGCAGTAACTAGCCAAGAGAGGGAGGTGCAACGTTGGAGTCCAAGCAAGCGAGCCGACCGGGATTTACATAGCTGGAAATCGGACCCCAACCGTTGGTTAGTATTCTCTGTAAACCCGCTAGTAAAGTAGTAGTGCAGTGGAGATTGAATTTTTGTTCCAAATCATAACCAGTAGGAATTAACCTTGTGTAGCTGCTGAGCATATAGACCTAAGGGGAAGAATAATGGACTGCTGTATTTTATGAACAATGGAAAAATAATGGCTGCTGTAAATTCGTTTTACATCCTTCAGCTTCTAGGTTACCAACAGCCCATCTTGTCGATCAATTATAAAACGTTTGGATAAAGATCCACCGTTGAATTTTTGATATGTTGTAGACAGATATATGTAGTTTAGCATATTAAAATTTGGGGAGAAATGAACGGTCGGATTGAAAGTTATGAGCTCCCGAAGTTAGGTAGTTGAGCAGTTTTGGTAAACTTAAAATTTGGCTAAGTATAGGAAAGTAGAGTGAAGAACCGACTTTGGGAATTATTATAAAAATATCGGCTGAACAGTTTGGAGAAATTCTTTCTTCTAAGGTTAGATAGAACCTCATAGATGATCTAGAGATTTAATTCGGAAATTTTATAAGCTGTTAAGAATTTTATATTTAGAGCCGAAGTTAAACCTTTTTCGTTTCTTCCGGAAAATAGAAACATAGGAAAAATGTCAGTTTCGAACCAAATAAAATTCTAAGAGTTAGGATATAATTTTAGAACTTCAAATAGGAGTTTGGACATGAATTTTAGGGTTTTCGAGAAAATCGGAACCAAGGGTAAAATGGTCATTTTACCCTAAAACTAATACTGTAACTAGTACGTCTTAATACTTATTGGATCTTAGAAGTTTTAGACTCCTATCTACGTGAAAGTGTGCTAATACACTTATCGCCTTTGACAGGCAACTAAGTGGGTACAGTTTACAGAGCGAGTGGTTATTAAAGAGTCGAGCGTTATAACAGGTAAGTCCTTTGGGCTTACTTAGCTGACTGCTAAATATGAGTATAAATGATGATGGTTGTGTGTGATTGACATGTTAGAGAGATAGGTTGTGATATATTAATACCGACCTGTATTTTGGCCTAAGAGTAACGGGCGGTGGCATTCCGCTCAGTAGCTCGCGGGGCGCTGGGGGTTTCTTTCGGGACTAGTCCACACATGGTTTGTAGTGATGCTACCAAAGGAAGTCAGCTAGACCTACACCAGTTGGATAAGGAACGGAGGCGAGAACTAATAATAGTTCTCGTGCCACAACTTAAATTGAATAATGTGAATCACTTAAATAATAGATAATAATTGGTTGAGTGCCAGCATGATGTTTGTTTATTTTTATTTCTGCTTGTGTTTGTGCTGTTATCATTTTGCTTATATTTGGTTAGTTAGCTAACTGTTGATATGTTGTTTAGATTTGACACAGGTTAGAGCAGATGCCGAGTGATCCAGATGGTAGTGGTCAGCCGGGGTGTCGTACTTTAGGACGTTTTGCAGTTTTTGCATTTGTGGGTTTTACAGTTGAACATTGTTTCCTTTCGTACTTTGTTTTATTACTTTTCCGGCTGTAGTTGATCTGGTCACATTCATGCATTGATAAAAACTATTTTATGATTTCTGGTTTTTCCTTATCTGTGCCTTGTTGTAAGATCATGTTAAGTTGTTGTCAAACTAAGGTCGGGACCCACTGTGCGGTCCTAACCAGTAACTCCCTAAGTTGTAAAATTTGGGGTGTTACATGATTTTAACCATACAAAAATGGATTAACATTTAGACAGTCGAAAGTTCAGGTTGCTAGTTGGCGGGTGAAAATTCAAGCACTCTTTCAGGTGTTGTGGTACGTAAGATGTTATTTTTCTTATAGTTGATTAAATAATATTTGTCAAGATGAGGTTGACTAAAACCTAATTTCAAGATCATTAATCTTACGTTTCATTCCACTTCAAGCTGCAAAGAATCACAATTTTGTCTTTGGTTTTGAATGTAGATGTTTGTTTATAGAATTGTCTTGACATCTTGGGTAACTCTTATTTCGCTTGAAGTTACCTTGCTTCTGCTTGCTATGTGAAATAATTGTAAAATATGTTGACATTGGAAACTAGGGACTCTTCCTACTTGGATTAGGAATTATTAGCATTCTCAATCTTGTTAATAATGAGGAATAAAAAATTTACATAATTTAAGAAGTTCAATTATTACTTTTGTCTCATTACTAGATTATAAGTAGACTAGCTGCATTAGTTTTTAGAATATCTTCAACAATATAGATAGCAACAAGGTGGTGGCAACACCCCTCGTCCGGAATAGCTTAATCTTTTCTTATACCATTTTTGGTTGATTTTTCAAGAAAAAATACCCCTTGTCTAGAATCATGTAAAAGTTAAAGACAACAAGGTAATAAAGTGATGGGTGAACCTTAATTAGGTTGAAATTGGTGTTGTTACATGGAATTAAAAGTAGATATCATGTATTAGCCTTTTAATTTCTAACAGAACACGTGAACCTACAGGTTGACAAACTCAGTGGATCAATCTCATGCCCGCAAGGTGGATTATGACACAAAGAAAGAACATATTATTTTAAGTGTGCAACTTAAATGTTTAACTTATCTTAAAATAAATAGTTTAAACATATCCAGAAATATGTTTTAATCTTATAAAAGACATTGAAATTTGCTGTGCATGATTACTCGAAAATCCTCATGAAGAATGCTTAGACACATCAATCATTCCTTAATATTCCTTATTGCCAAAGTTGAAACCGTTCCACACCTTCTGATTTTAGACCGATTTTATGTTGCAAGACTACATATAAGACCATTGCCAAGATCATTGCAACCCGAATCAACACTATCCTCTTCCTCCTGTCATTGGGCCTTATCAAAGTGCTTTTGTGAGCAAAAGATCCATCAAACATAACATCCTCATTTGTCATGAATTGCTCAACAAGTATAGTAGGAAACACATCTCCCCTCGTGTTGCCTTGAAGGTTGACATTACTAAAGCCTTCGACACTATAGATCACAACTTCATCCATCACTGCCTTAGGAAGATCGGGTTCCCTGAACACCTTGTCCTCTTGATCAATATTAAAGGTTCTCTCAAAGGACATTTTAATGGTGCCAGGGGTCTTAGACAAGGGGGCCCCCCCCCCCCCCCCCCCCCCCCCCCC
>BSUD01000007.1:22441753-22492994 GCA_033239045.1 Fagopyrum esculentum
CAAAGTTTATAGGATAATAGTGCATAAATTATAACATGGTAGTTCAAATAAATTTTCATTAGTTTCCGTAAAAAAAAAAAAAACGTTTCAGAAAAGAGAAAAATAAAAAAAAAAAAAAAATTTTTTTTTCGGGACACGTGTCGCCCTGCGGTACGACCGTACCGCAATAAAATGGTCGTACCTGAACATTTACCGTATATATATATATATATATATGATCAGAGAGAACTTAGCTGATGCAATACAGTATTGGCCAACTATTCCAACCACCAGCTTCATATCATTCATTAAATTGTCGAATTTGTAGTTTCCCTCACAACTTCCTGCATCATATTTCCGCGTTAACCATCTGGCAGTGAGAGACTCAGATTTTATATATTCATTCGTCGTCATCGTCGTATCATGTGTTCGGAGTAATTGATACTAATTTTCCAGTTTTACTAAAATAATTTTCCTTGATCCGCAGCAAGACTTTAAGCTTTGTTTAATAATAATTCTGAACGTTTGTTGTCTGATCAACCTCCAACTGATTTGATACGCATAGCGGTTTGGATTCAGCAGAATCGGAGTGATACGCCTGGCAGTTTGGATAATTAGGGAGAAACAGAAGCAGTTCGTTATGTTATGTTATTCTAAACCATGAATGTGATGTGTTAGTGTTGTTAGGTTGTCTAGTTTGATGTATTATATATTTTATATATCTATTCTTTAGATTATTTGTTTATTTATAGTCATATTGATTAAAGTAATTGTCGTTATAAAATAAATTGCAAAATCGTAGCTTGGTAGTGCCGAGACGTACGTTGTTAAAGATTCGTGGTGATTTGGTAATCAATTCTCGTCTTGCTTCTTTTCACTCTAGATTGCATTCTATTTCGCTCAACTAATATACAACGTTGATTATTACAATTCACGATATATGTGAGACAAAAAATCACCGGAAGAAATTTAATGAGATGAATTTCGGGTTTTGAAAGATGTAGATTTATGGTTATCTATGCGATAAAGGCGTGTACCAACCTTTGAAGGAAAAACCGGCGTATATGAAGGACGATGAGTAGAAGTTGGTGGATAGGAAAGCGATGAACGTGATCCATTTGTCATTCTCCAAAACCGTTGCGCACCACAAGATTAATTGAAAACTGACAAATGAGCTAGAAACCTATTTGTTATGTATGAAAAATTTTGGGTTCAAAATTGATAGTCTCACCCTCCCCTATTACTAGCTAATATTTGAATCTCACTATTATTATAACACCACAAGTTCTGGGAACTCGAAGCGTTACGGGCTAGTACCTCACAATGGGTCCCGACTCTCAAATTAAGTAATAACAATAACATCGGATCTTGCAACAAGATACAAATAAATGAAAACTCAAAACTATATAAAAACCATAAGGTATAACAAAGGGAAAAGCAAAGGACTCTCAGCCGAGTTCAACAACAAAGTGGAAAGACAACAATAGAAATATAAACCCGATCCCGTCCTATAATGTACGGGAACCCCGGCTGACCACTCTGCCCGGATCACTCAGCAGCATCTCTAACCTGCAGGGCATCTACAACATCGGTATAAACCGTTAGCTAACATTCTAAATATTAGAAAGATAGTAAAGGCATAAACATATATCATACTCGCACACAACCGGTTATTATCTTTCATTACGGTAATCACTTTACTAATTCAACTTTTTTGTCACATGAGAATCACCGTGATCTCGCATCTGCCCCCTTTCACCAACAAAAATAGAGCAGATGCATCCCTCCGTCATTTGTTGGTGTTCGCTCCAGACGGTGTGTGCAAGCTTTAAATTTATAACCCTAGATGTAAGCTTAAAACAAGGATGCGAACCCGCAGTGTACGGGTCAATCGTAGTAAAAAGCAAGAAATTCCAGGGGTCGATCACAGGGACTTAGTGAAACAAAGCAGGAATAGGTTTTCAATGCAACTACTAACCACAAAATCGATTAAAACAATCAAAGATGATAAAAAGTCAATTAAGGAAATATGCAATTCTAGGGATTAAAGCATCTAGTTGTGGTTCCAACTCAAGATCTAAAGAAAAGCGGACAAAGCTGAGATTTTTGCAAAGGGAAGGTGTTACTAAAGTGGAATAGATCACCGGGTAAGTCTCACTACTCACTAATCCAAAACCGTAACTACTATTACCGGGTAAGTCTCAAGGAATTAAGGAAAAGAACTATAACCTCAAACTAACACTCCAACTAAGGGAATAGAATCAACCTTTACCGGGTAAGTCTCAGGCTAATTCACAAAGATGGAATGAAAGCACACTCAAACCCCAATAAAGGATAAATCTTTACTACCTATACTTATGATCTTGGGTAAACAAACAGAGGAATTACCGGGTAAGTCTCATCCTAGGCTTGCATTGAACCAGGAAAGGTATAATAAGAATAGGATTTGGCAAACTCTAACACTTAACTCTCAGTTTCGGATCAGAAAAGGTCATCTCGGTCAGAAGAATTTCACCCCGGCCGAGATGTTCATCGACTGAACGAGATGTTCTAGGGTTAAGGTTAAAGACTCGAACTTTCAGGGTCCTACTGTGATTAAGATTATTCTATCATTGTTTTTCCCACAACCTTCAGCCAATCACCCTAGAATCACACAAGGAAATTAGCCACTCATCATCATGAAAGAAATAATCAAATATAAGGGAAGAAAGAGAATAATTGAACAAGAAAACCTTAAGAGAAAGGCTTCAATAACTGAATCAATTATCAATCAAACAAGCGTTCCTTGGATCAAAATCCAATAAGACAATCAACAAAGAAGGGAATCTAAGAGAATCTTACAAAACCCTTCACAAAAACTATAAAAGCTATCAACTTTCTTCCTTAAATCTTCCTTCAACCTTGAAAAAGGTTCTTCAAATCTCCCAACTATAATAGGATAAAACAGCTGCTCTAAGCGTCTTCCGGGTGATAGCGGATCTTCGCGTGGTAAGCGGGATACGGATTTGTGGAAAATCCAACCCTTTTTTATAGGAAAATTACTCTCCAAAGATAAGATATCTTAGAAATATCTTTTCCCATAAAAATAGGTAAAATATATGGGCTAAATTATCTTCTTCCTTCCAGGAATCCAGCCTAAAAATATAAGTTCCTCTTTCCAAAAATAAAAGATCTCAGCCAAGAATAAAATATCCTTGCCGCGTCCAAGGTGTTCGCCTCGGTCGAGTCAGCTCCTCTGGATTACCTCGGTCGAGATGGTACTGTAGTTGACCGAGGTGAATCACAACTGAATGTGAAATCTCTCAAATCTAATCCAAAGTGAATCTTCAATCTATTTCATGCTTCCTGGATTCTTCCTTAAGCTCCTGAATGTAGCTCCAATGACTCCTTAGCTCCTTTTGCTCCATTTTGATGTAAAACGTGCCATTTTACCTACGATTACAACGAAACTTGGTGTAGACCTCGATTCCCGCAAAGGTAGATGAAACGACAATATAATAACATAATATACATTCAAACATGCAGATTATTGAAGATAAACGTCTAAACAGGCCCCAAAATATAGACAATAATTCATGCTATCAAAATACCCCATACTTAGCCCTTGTTTGTCCCCAAGCAAGTTCCGAATATAAAATACAAGATAGAATGTATTATTAGTCATGAAGATCAATGAAAAAGTCTTTCATAACATTTTAATGGTGTGCTACAATCATAGATCACTATAAGAGAATGCTTTATGGAATTTAAAATCAAAATATGCTTAAAACATTTTATAAGTATAAGAAAGTCGTTCATCTTTGAATAAAATCATAGAATGCATAATAAATCATAATTATCGAAATTAATCATGTATAATCCAGTTTAAACCACCAAGTCAATCAACAAGCTTGAGGTCTCAAGGGCTTTGAAAAGAAGGTCAAGAAACGTGTGAGGGTGGGATGTATATAAGGAATGTGGTGCTAGAATACGGGAAAGGATCTTCACTTCACTTGTTTTGAACTTCAACATCTTCCACCAATAAGCTTTGCTTATTTACCTTTTTTACTTTACTTTTTGGGATGCATGGATAGAGGTGCACAATAACCGAAGCCTAGGAAATCAGCAACCATCAATTTCTCGAGATGTCTCAAACCCTTGATGCACATACCATGACCCGTTAGGAATATCGCTCAATCCGACTTTAGCAAGACACAAACATCCGGATATGTGAATGGTGCCGAGTTACTCATCATCATGATTGACTTCCCCAAACCTATATGTTTCTTTCTAACTTTCAGCCACATCTCAACTTTTCTTTCACTTGCTTTTCACTTTTGCTTGCTTCTAAATTCCCGGATAGGTAAAGGGATGCAAATATGTATATGAGGGGTTAAGCATGATCAAGAAGAAGAAGAGAAGAGAATGAATTGCCTTAATCATCCCAGGAAGAAAGTGAGAGAACTCATCATGTGGTATCAACCTTCAAATTCAACATAACTTTGATAAAAACAAAGTATTAAACATGCCACAAATTTCAAACAAAGCATTTAGCAACTTAAACATATCATAAAACCTTTCAAACATATACAGATTTCAAAACCAGTCAGCAGACAAAATCTTCACTGAGGTCATATCCAGATAAGAAGCACAAAATTGTTTCGAAAAATTTCTTTCAGTTAACCCACCTCGGTCGAGATGTTCTAAGTCAACCGAGGTGAAGTACCTCGTTTGGTCAGAGTCACATCGGTCGAGGTCAAATTTTTTTTTTTTCAAACCAGTTTTTGACGTTTTTTCTCAATCAAATAACCTGCATGCATGCATGTAATCTCAGATAAGCACATAAAGCAAAATAAAACATAAATATCCGATAGAGTCAAGTCATACATCCATAGTCAAATAATACATCAAATACCCCATACTTGGGACACATTGTCCCAATGGGTCAAAATAAGTCTAGAGAATAAAGTACTCACCGGACAAAGTTGAGCTACATAATAAATAAATAAAGAAAATCCTGCAAGCTCTCAATAATCACGATCCGGTGGTGGTGGTGGCACATACGGGTGCTGAGATGGGTCAAAAGGATATCCCATGACATGCTGAAACTGAATCTCAGCCATCACGTGCTGGTAGTGTAGTCTCTCTTGCATCTCTCTGATCTCCAGGGACATGGCAGCGTAAGAATCTATCATCTGATCCATCAGATCATCGATCCGACGGTGAGCAACTGGATCCCTCTGCCTGCGTACCCTACGCCTAGCAGGACGTGCTGGTGCTGCAACCGGCTCCTCCTCAATCTCGTCATCATCTAAATCAATGACTGGCGCACTAGGCCCAGCTGTATCCGTGCCCGTATCCATAGGAACGCCACCATCCTCATCAACATCATCATCATCATCATCCTCAGCCTCATCCTCTTCAGCTGGCCCCTGAGCTGCTGCAGCTGCTGCCTCTCTAGCATCCTCCATCAATAGGATCCACGCAGTCTGCCAGTAATGTGGATCAAACACGGAGAACTGAGCTGACCATCTGATCCCTCGAGGCGCAGTCGGCTCCCATGGCATCGCCACATATGGCGTAGTAAGTCCTCGGGGAACCAGTATCCTCCGAGTGATCATCTCCTGAAGTCTGAGCGGCTTGGCAGCCGCCACCATGGTACAAGCACTGAGGTCCAAATCCATGTAACTCGCTATATGAGTCACAATCCCTCCACAACAGATGTCTCACTTGGCTTTCGCCTTGATCTTATGCAGATCCTCTGCCAACATCAATCCAAAATCTGGGACTCCTCCAGTCACCATGCAATATAAACTCAAAAGCTCACCCTGCCTGATCTTCTGGGGCGTCTCAGTACGCGCCAGAAGAGTCTCACTGAAGATCCTGTGAGCTACTCTAAAAGCAAGATGGAATATGATCCCCTCCATGGAATCTCCAAGTCTCCATCTGTCAGCGTGCTCAACCACATGAGCAATCTGTCCCCAGAACTCTCGAACTGCAGCTCGAGAAGGAAAATCAGCAACAGTAGGAATCGGGAAGCCAAAGATGTCCCGCCAGTGGTCTAAGAGAACTAGATAATTCCGGTTCATCAACCGGTACTTGATGGCGCGCTCAGTGGGCAGGTAAGTGACTGAGCTGACAAACTTCAGGGTCGGCTCTAAGTAGGCCGGAGCTCTAATCTTTGTGAACTGCTCCAGCCCCACAGCAGATATCATACGCCTCAAATCATCATCAACATGGAGGCAATCAAAAGCAGATATGTCCAGGAAGCGTGGTGCAACGACTGGACGGGCCGCTATGCGGTCATAATCGACCTAGTGTCGCTCGTGGATCACCGGTCTAGTACGGCGGGAGGAAGAAGAAGGAGAAGGAGAAGATATGTCCCTCAGGACCAACTGCCTTTCAGAACTCATTTTCAGCGACTTGTCAGGTCACCTTGGTTGCTCTGACAACTCTGTAGAACACCTCGGCCGAGGCACAGGCCGACTGGACCGAGGCGAAAAAATGCTCGATCGATTTCCTCAAAAATCCAGTTCTTTTCCCCCAAAATCACTACCAGAGGTTCCTATGGGGTACTTAATCCTTTTCTCAGCAAATGCAGGGGCAACTAAAGCCCAAATCGAAGGGAAACAGTGGAGAAGAAGAGGGTTAGGGTTTTTTCGGAGTTTACCCAGATTCGGTCGATTCGGCTCGTTTTTGCTGCAGATTTGCGCTTGCAATGTGATCCTCTTCCCTTTCCTCTCAGTTTAGAAGCAAGAATCGTCGAAAACGAGCGAAGAATGAAGGAGCGAGGTGAGAAGTGTGCCGCGGTCGAGAAGGGAGGTAGAGGAGGAGAGAGAAATTTCAGCCCCTTTTATACCCTTTTCTGGAACTGCTGTCACCTCGGTCGAGATGGTCTCGATTGGACCGAGGTGGTACGGACCGAGGTGGATCTTCAAAAACCCTAGTCGCCTCGGTTGCTCAAGAATCATCTCGGTCGAGGTGCTGTGACAGCAACCGAGATGTGTCTCAGTCAAACTCCGTCTTCTCAAATTCTCGAACTTCTGTCCTTTCAGTTGTGCTTCTGGGTTGTATTCCTTCCTTAGATGTCACCTATTGTCTGTCTAGGACGCCAAAAACAAAACAAAGCAAAGCAAAATCAAACTATCTAAAGCTAGACTAGAAAAAAAAGGGAAAAAGAAAGCAATACCTTGGGTTGCCTCCCAAGAAGCGCTTGATTTAAGGTCGCTAGCTGGACCGTACGGCGTCTCTCAAACAAGATATAGCGGTGCAACCTCCTCAACCGGAACTTCCGGTTTGTATTTCTTAAGTCTATGACCGTTGACCTTGAAGCTTCCACTCGTTTCTCCCCAAATTTCAACTGCACCATAAGGGAAAACATGTTTCACAACATAAGGTCCGGTCCATCTAGATTTCAACTTACCTGGAAAGAGGCGGAGGCGGGAGTTGAAGAGTAGAACTAAGTCTCCTTCTTTAAGCTCCTTAGGAATGATGCGCTTGTCATGCCTTTTCTTCGTCCTTTCTTTATAGATTTTGGTATTCTCATAAGCGTTCAAACGCAGCTCCTCCAGCTCATTGATATCCAATAGCCGCTTCTCGCCGGCTTCCTTGATGTCGAAGTTCAACCATTTGATCGCCCAATACGCCTTGTGTTCTAACTCAACGGGCAAATGACAAGACTTCCGGTACCAATGGGAGTCTTGAATGCGGTCTTGTAAGCCCAAAGAGCGTCGTCCAACTTCATGGACCAATCCTTCCTAGTCCTATAGACGGTCTTCTCCAAGATTGCTTTTATTTCTCTATTCGAGATCTCGACCTGTCCACTAGTTTGAGGGTGATAAGGGGTTGCTACCTTGTGGGTTACCCCATACTTCGATAGAAGTGCCTTAAACTTCCGGTTGATGAAATGCGTCCCTCCATCGCTGATGATGATGCGTGGAGTCCCAAAACGTGGAAAGATAGTCTTGTTAAAGAACTTCACAACCACCATGGCGTCATTAGTGGGGGAAGCAATGGCTTCGACCCATCTAGAGATGTAGTCAACTGCTAGAAGAATGTAGAGGTTTCCTCCGGACGATGGGAAAGGTCCCATGAAATCTACTCCCCATACATCAAAGATCTCAACCTCTTGTATGTTATTGAGTGGCATCTCATTCCTCATAGATAAGTTCCCTGTTCTTTGGCATGCATCACAAGAGACAACAAACGTTTTCACATCCTTAAATAATGTGGGCCAAAAGAAACCGGAACGTAATACCTTAGCGCATGTCTTGTTGGCGCTAGCATGCCCTCCACAAGGAAGTGAGTGACAATGCCGTATGACGCTATTAACTTCATCTTCCAGAATGCATCTTCGAAGCATCCCATCCGGCCCGCGCTTGAATAGCAGCGGTTCATCCCAGTAGTAATGGCGTACGTCCTTGAAGAATTTCTTCCTTTGAGCGTACGTCAATCCGGGTGGTATTTCCTGGCAAACAAGATAATTAACAATATCAGCGGACCAAGGTCCTTTATTATCAAAAAGTTGGTGGAGAGAATGTTCCACCAACTGAGGATGAATGTCAGAGAGAGGAGTAAGAAGTTTGTTATTTTCAGTAGTCTCAGTTGACAGCATCTCGCTTTCGACCTCGGTCGAGGTCCAGAGAGGTTGACCGAGATGTTCTTCGGTCACCTCGCTTGGTCCAGGAAGTGCCTCGGTCGAGGTACTGCAACTGGAACTGAAACTGGAGATCTTCTTCTCCTGGATTAGTCTTTCAGTTTTAGCTCCTGGATCTTCTTCCAGCGCCTTTAAGCTCCGTATATCTGCATCACAAGAAGCATTTATACCCTCCTCCATTAAGCTAAAACTAATAACCATTTCAAGTGGATCTTTAATAAGGATAGAGCTCACCAATTCTCTTGATTCTTCTTCATCATAGATGTTGAAGATATCCTCTCCTAGCTGCTCTCCCTTCATAGCCGCAAGTAATGCGAATTCCACTTCATCTCCGCCAATGTTGAATTTTAGCTTGACGTTCTTGCAATCCACATTGCAACCCGAAGTTGCTAGAAATGGCCTCCCGAGAATGATAGGGACAGGATAATCTGCGGGAATATCAAGCACAACAAAGTCTATAGGCAAATAGAAATTACCTAACTTAATCGGAACGTCTTTCAAAATGCCCACGGGATGGGTAATGGAGCGGTCCGCCATATATAATCGTATCTTCACCGGCTTGGGCTCTCCAAGTCCGATCTTAACACATAGCTCCAGCGGGATGATGCTCACGCTGGCTCCTAGATCACATAAGGCTTCACAAGTGACATCCCCAACTTGAATGGGAATGCAAAACGAGCCGGGATCTCTCAATTTGGGTGGCATCTTCTCCTTCATGATTTGAATAAGCTCCGAGGATTTAGATGTCATCCTTACTTCACCAAAGTCTTCCAGCTTCCTCTTCCTTGATAGAATCTCTTTCAAGAACTTCCCATAGGCGGGCATCCCTAGAATATCATCAAGGAAAGGGATATTAATGTGTAGTTTATTCATCAAGTCAAGGAACTTACCAAAATGCTTGTCTAGATGTGCTCTGGCCCTTGACTGGGGGAATGGAAGTGGTGGTTTATATGTAGGAGGTGGAATATAAACTTCAGTTTTCTCCTCCGCTTTCTGTAGTTCCACCTCGGTTGGCATCTCGGCCGAAGTGTTCTTCGACTGCACCTGGACCGAGGTGGTCTTCGTCTGTACTGGCATCGACCGAGGTACTGGATCTGCAGTCTTCAGTCCACTCCTCGTCGTTATGGCCATAATCTGGCCCTTAGGGTTGCTTTCCGTCCTTGCTGGAAGCTTCTCTGGATCTCTTGGCGCTTCATTTGCCTTGTTGAAGAATTGTTGTTCTAAGGCTTTTTGTGCCTTCGAAAATGAAGTCATGGATGTCTCCATAGAGTTGAGCTTGATCAAGATGGCCTCCAGCACTGCGTCTTTCTTTCCTGGCTGGGACGAACTCGATCCTTGCTCCTGGCTCTTTAATGGAGTAGAAGAAGAAGAAGAAGAGAGGAAAGGATTAGAGGAATCATTCGAATTGGAGTTAGAGTAAGGGTTACCCGAATTTTGGTTGTTTGCCCTCCAATTATTGTTGTTGGATCCTCTATTGTTGTTGTAGTTGTTGTTCCGTGAACCGTTGTTGTTGTTATGGTATCCATTGTTGTTCCTTGATCCTTGATCTTCCTTCTTGGTTTGAGCAACTAAGAGTTCCTTCAATTGTTTCACATCATTCTTCAAAGATGTGAGTTGATCATTGTTAGGTGGAGCATCTTGAAAGTTGACTCTTTTAACTCCACCTTCAGCTCCTTGGTGGGAGTATTTCTCCATGCGCAAAGCTTGCTTTTCTATGAACTCCCAAGCTTCGTCAATTGGCATGTCCATGAACGTGCCGGCAGATATTAGTTGAAGGTTGAACTGGGTGCTTCCGTCCAGTCCCTTGAAGTATATCTCCAACAACTCTATCTTTGGAATCTCATGATGTGGGCAATCCAAAAGAATGTCTTTAAATCTCTCCCATGACTTGGACAAGCTCTCCTTGTCCTTCATGATGAATGCATTAATCTTCCCTCTCATTTCAGCGGTTTTAGAGGGGGGAAAGAATTTAATCAAGAATTTCGTAGTCATCTCCTCCCAAGTATTGATTTTTCCTGGAGGAAGAGATTGATACCAAGTAAGAGCTTTATCTTTCAAAGAAAAGTAGAAAGGCCTTAGCTTGTAGTTGTTGTTTTCCAGCCTTGAAGGTCTCAAGGTCTCCATCAAGATCTCATAGTTCTGTAGATGTTGATGTGGAGATTCCCTCTCTAGTCCTCCAAACTGGCATTGGCGAATCATGGAAAGAACTTGCGGTCGAAGCTCATAATCATGGTTCGCTGGATCACCTAGGTTGACTCCTGGACGCCTCAGTTGTTGATTAGGGTCCATTCTCTACCCTAAGGTTTGTGGAATACCTGCACAAAGAACATCTCGGACTGGCATCCGAGGTGGAGGTATCTCGGCCGGGGCGAAAGGTATTGGATTCTACCTCGGTCGAGGATCTGGAACAGGGTCTTGCCTCGGTCGAGGATCTGGGTTCGGTCGAGGTAGATACTGGTCTCGTAAAGCCGCCATATCTGCTTCGATCGCCTCAATCCTTGCGCGAGTTTCTTCCTTTTCCAGTCTGAGTTCTTCCTTGCTGAGGCGTAGATGTTCTAACGCCTCCTTCAATTCGGCCTCAAGATCGCGATTGTCTTGGTTCGCCATCTTCGCTTCTTTCAAGCGTCTTTTGTATGTCTTTTCTGGTTCGGGATCGTAGAGAACGATTTTCTTCCCAGCGCGGGTTCTTCGCATAAACCTAAGAAAAAGAACCTGCGAAAGTTACTCAAGTAGAGTGGTTAGTAGAAACAGGGGCAAGCGCCCCGAAAGCAAACCGCAACCGGCTCGGTCTAGACCAAATCCCCGGCAACGGCGCCAAAAACTTGTTCGCTCCAGACGGTGTGTGCAAGCTTTAAATTTATAACCCTAGATGTAAGCTTAAAACAAGGATGCGAACCCGCAGTGTACGGGTCAATCGTAGTAAAAAGCAAGAAATTCCAGGGGTCGATCACAGGGACTTAGTGAAACAAAGCAGGAATAGGTTTTCAATGCAACTACTAACCACAAAATCGATTAAAACAATCAAAGATGATAAAAAGTCAATTAAGGAAATATGTAATTCTAGGGATTAAAGCATCTAGTTGTGGTTCCAACTCAAGATCTAAAGATAAGCGGACAAAGCTGAGATTTTTGCAAAGGAAAGGTGTTACTAAAGTGGAATAGATCACCGGGTAAGTCTCACTACTCACTAATCCAAAACCGTAACTCCTATTACTGGGTAAGTCTCAAGGAATTAAGGAAAAGAACTATAACCTCAAACTAACACTCCAACTAAGGGAATAGAATCAACCTTTACCGGGTAAGTCTCAGGCTAACTCACAAAGATGGAATGAAAGCACACTCAAACCCCAATAAAGGATAAACCTTTACTACCAATACTTATGATCTTGGGTAAACAAACAGAGGAATTACCCGGTAAGTCTCATCCTAGGCTTGCATTGAACCAGGAAAGATATAATAAGAATAGAATTTGGCAAACTCTAACACTTAACTCTCAGTTTCGGATCAGAAAAGGTCACCTCGGTCAGAAGAATTACACCCCGGCCGAGATGTTCATCGACTGAACGAGATGTTCTAGGGTTAAGGTTAAAGACTCGAACTTTCAGGGTCCTACTATGATTAAGATTATTCTATCATTGTTTTTCCCACAACCTTCAGCCAATCACCCTAGAATCACACAAGGAAATTAGCCACTCATCATCATGAAAGCGATAATCAAATATAAGGGAAGAAAGAGAATAATTGAACAAGAAAACCTTAAGAGAAAGGCTTCAATAACTGAATCAATTATCAATCAAACAAGCGTTCCTTGGATCAAAATCCAATAAGACAATCAACAAAGAAGAGAATCTAAGAGAATCTTACAAAACCCTTCACAAAAGCTATAAAAGCTATCAACTTTCTTCCTTAAATCTTCCTTCAACCTTCAAAAAGGTTCTTCAAATCTCCCAACTATAATGGGATAAAACAGCTGCTCTAAGCGTCTTCCGGGTGATAGCGGATCTTCGCGTGGTAAGCGGGATACGGATTTGTGGAAAATCCAACCCTTTTTATAGGAAAATTACTCTCCAAAGATAAGATATCTTAGAAAGATCTTTTCCCATAAAAATAGGTAAAATATATGGGCTAAATTATCTTCTTCCTTCCAAGAATCCAGCCTAAAAATATAAGATCCTCTTTCCAAAAATAAAAGATCTCAGCCAAGAATAAAATATCCTTGCCGCGTCCAAGGTGTTCGCCTCGGTCGAGTCAGCTCCTCTGGATCACCTCGGTCGAGATGGTACTGTAGCTGACCGAGGTGAATCACAACTGAATGTGAAATCTCTCAAATCTGGTCCAAAGTGAATCTTCAATCCATTTCATGCTTCCTGGATTCTTCCTTAAGCTCCTGAATGTAGCTCCAATGACTCCTTAGCTCCTTTTGCTCCATTTTGATGTAAAACGTGTCATTTTACCTACGATTACAACGAAACTTGGTGTAGACCTCGATTCCCGCAAAGGTAGATGAAACGACAATATAATCACATAATATACATTTAAACATGCAGATTATTGAAGATAAAACGTCTAAACAGGCCCCAAAATATAGACAATAATTCATGCTATCAGTTGGACTGGTCGCAAGAGCACCTCCCAGTTTCCCTATTTTGAATTGGACAAGCGGTCACCGCCCGGTTATAATACACTTGGGCCAATCAAGGTATAAGGTCGTCCTAGTCTAGTTTTCCATTATAACAATAAGCAACACACACAACCAATACGGTCCAATATGCGGAACGCGGCTAAGTAAGTCCAAAGGACTTACCTCACTTGAAGGTAACTCATGAATCAACTAACTACTCAGCTTCCCGAAGGAAAGGATGAATGTCTGCTCAGACAAGGCATCGCGAATCAGAAACTAACCGAATGCTAGAAGTCTACATACTTCTAGTCTCAATGATCTCTTACAGATCTACTGTAGCGTGCTAGAAGTTTCCTACTTCTAGTCTCGATGATTGCTAACTAATATCAACTACTAGGAAGAACGATTCCTAGTCTCAAGGTACATCATCAACAACACAACTCAAGATACTCAAACCATTATTAACTCATGGGAATCAACAAGCCACTAATTGGCATTCACAGTAATCATCTAGGTCCAACCTAGCATGATCTAGCATAAGGAAAGGGCAAAGGAAGTGGGGATGGAAGCAACTCACCAAGGACGGGAGTTATTGCAGAGAAACTGCAGGGGCGGTTGACAGAGGCACATGTGCGGCACAAGCTTGCAGCCGCAGGGGCGGGTTGTCCAAGGCGCGGGGGCGGTTCAACGACAAAAGCAATTGTCGGGCCTTATTTTAACAACAACAACACAACAGGGACCAAAGCTTGAATCTTCAATCCACAGACAACAATACTCAATCAAGGGAGCTTGTAACACATGCACCATCAGCCAAGGAAGGCCAACAAATCAAGACTCGACCTTGATTCATGTTAAGAAGAAGAAGAAGAAGAAGAAGAAGAAGAGATTCAAGGGTAGAAAATGAACGAAAAGGAAACAAGAACTCACAAAGTTTCTACAGGAACTCGCATAGAAGGTTGTAGCTTTGACTCAAGGTTGAAGGAAAACGTAAGCAAGAAGAAGAAAATGGAAGAGAAGACGGGAATATATAGGAAACGGTTGGGAAAGGAAGATCAGAATGAGGGTTAGAGATAGAAGGAAAGACAACCCAAAATAGAGAAGATCGGATCTTCTAAGAAAGAAAAGAAATAAATAAAACGGAAGAAAAACAGGCTTCGCAATCTGGGGTCAGCCGTAGGGTTGACTTGACCCTACCGCGAGTGCGGCCACTGTCACTGCGGGGGTAGTGACGACAAGAACCGGCTGTTACAATTATATTAGTATTTGAAAGAATTTGGCTTTTTTTGGTTGTGTTTAGTAAATGTATCCCATAATTTTTTACCACTTTCATTTAATGGTAGGTAAAAGTAATTTACCCCTCTATTTAAAAAAAAGAATGTTTGTTATTTGTTATTTATTATGTTAGTGTAAGTTTTAATTTTTAATTACTGAATTTGTTTTATTTATTTCTTTTTTTTTTGTCTTTTTTTTTTATTTTTTTTTTTGTATTTTCTAGAATGAATTTCTCACACCAGAATTTTTCACATACTAGATTTTTTCATACTAGAATTTGTCATACGAGATTTTATCATGTCAGATTGTCATACCAGAATTTCTCACATGCTTTACATACCAAAAATAAACAATTCAGATGTGATCTCTTCATACGGCAGGAAATGATCTACATTCCATATTGTCATACCAAAATATAGTAGTGAAAAACCACAATTGCATCCCATCAAAACCAATTTAAACAGGGATATAAGAAGCTTAAGTTTCCACCACAATCACTTGGAACATATTTGGATGTTGAAGATGCAGCACAAATATCATGTTTTTCTACTTCCAATACATTCCATTTCCTACATTCTTCAACCGTTTGATGAACACACCTATAAAACAAGCAGTGGGTTTCTGTATAGTTACGCAAAACAGAAAAAAAAAAAAGTTGATATGAGAGTTCTAAGCAAAGTCATACAAAGATATAAATGCCTTAATTGTTGATAAGAAAAAAAAAAAATCAATATTGTAATATTATGTGGATAGTACTTTCAAAGGAAAATTTTGTTGGGTGACATTACAGATATACTGAATCCTTTAAAGTCAATGCATGTGTTAATTTCAAGCTAAAACACTAGGATTATATAACCAACAATGACGAGGAAAAGTCTCGTTATTCTAATAAGCCTAGAAGGCGGTTCAAACAGAGCAATTACTTTTAACATCTTTGTACATAGCCACCTGCACAAAACACTAGTAATCTGCACCCAAACGCAAATACATTTCAAATTAAAAAAAACCTTTTCAAGCTTCTGGAAAGACTCTGCTCGGAGAGGGAACCACCCCTGAATAGCCTCGCCGGCGACGGCGCTAAGCCAAGCGGGCCAGTCGGCGGCAACCTGCTCACCTTCAACGTACTTATGCAGATTCCCAGATGGAAACTCACTGAACCGCTCCCTCTCCCACACGAATCGGTCGCCGGTTCAGCGATCCCAACGCCTACGACCGCAGCCGGTACCTTGTTCTTCGTCGAAGACGATTTCTCCGAGTCGGCTCGGCTCTGGAGAGAATACGACGTCGTATTGCCGACTCCTCCATTGTCTCATAGGCCGCCGGAATAGTACGCTGCAGGGGTTACGGTCACCGCTTACCCTAGTGTTGCCGGAGAGAGATCTGATTAGGATTCGACGATGTTAGGACGCACTTCATGACGGCGTGTATTGAAACCAAACCAGAGGAGAGAGATGAGAGAGTTAAGTGAAATTCCTAGAGTTGAATGGTAAACGAAAAGTGGGTTTATTTACCTAATTATAAAACCAAAAAGCCTAGTTACTAAAGGAGAAACAAAAAAGAGAAACCAACAAAGGGCTATTAACCAAATTAACCCTTAAATTTTGTTTAGCTATACTTAAATCTTAATTGTAATACTCAATCTTAATTACCCATGTCGATTAAGTTGAATACCCTGAATTACCTATTTTTATTACCCAATTTTCGTAATACCTAATTATTTAGTCAATTTTAATATCCAATCTTTGCACAATGGAATAAACACTTTGTTAGAAGTTGCGGCTTCGAGGCAATCCCAACATGAAGCTTTGGGGACACTCCCAACGGCGGGAAGCGGCGGGGTTTATAAAGAGCAGAAATCGTGAAAGAGAGAATGGCGTGAATTGTAAATCTGGGAGAGGAGAAGAAAAAAGAGAATGAGATGAAGTGTTAAGTTGGGAATAAGGTTTTTGAAGATAAACAAGGTTCACCTGATACGAATGTTGTTAAATCTATTATATAATTGAGAATCAGTTGAGTCCAATCCGTTAAACGAGATCAATATAATTATCGTACGATTGAGTTATATACTTATATGTCTATAAACTTTGAAGATGAATAATAAAATCTCGATCGTATTGTCCTTCGTTCTAGAAAGTTAGACGTGTACATACCATCACAAGTATTCATATGTAAATAATGTAATACGTGTAATTTTGGATAATATAGTTTAATTTTAATCATGGTAGAAAATAGGTTTGAAGGAGATTGCATGTGGAATATTCTCTACTTTAGCTTATAATAAGTAGGCTATTTTGAATTTTTAGTTTAGTAGATATGCCTCTAACATTTTGTTATTAGGTTAATGTACCCCAATTTATTTTAATCGTCTAAACCCTAAAATCTTCGCCTTCTCCCCCCTCACTTTTTCTCCTTCTCGTTCTCGTTCCACATTCCAGATCTCCACATTCCAGATCTCAGTGACTCATCTGAAGATGGAGTAGTCGTCCCAGGTTACAAGAGTAACGCCATCGATGGACTTTGAAGGCTCTGATTATATGAGGTTCTTGAGGTTCATCAATGGCTGGAGATTCTTCTCTATCTCGACGGCGTGGTCGAGGCCTCGGTCTCGGAAGAAGTTGAATTCGACGCCATCGATGAAGGTCCGCGGAAAGAGAAGGGTGTTGGCGGATATCACGACGGAGATGGCGTCGGAAAGACTTGAAGAGAGAGCGTGACATGCTTGCGGGTTTCGCAAAGAGGTTTAGCGAGGCGACGGGCGGACGAAAGAACTTGAATGTAGTTTTAACTTTGAATCAAAATGTCAATGATATGCTAGTAAATTTTTTCTTCCAACTCCTCAAATCAATGTGACAGTTCCCTTCCTACTAAAATCGCCCTAGCTTTTCCCGCTCCCAACCACACCACCTTGCCCAGGCTACTCAGCCTTCACTCCTCTCTCACACAAGCCCCACCCAGGCTACTCCCTACGCCTCTGCAGCCTCCAGTCTAGCTTTCCTAGCCCGACTCCTCAACTCTCTTCCCGGACCACTCTCTTCGATTTCTCCCTCTCTCACCATCTCATATGCCCCCCCCCCCCCACATTTTGTTGTAGCTTCTATGAGTATTTACTCAAAGTTTGGATTCAGGGTAACAAAGCTGTTGTAGTAAGGCCTTACGAGTGATGCCTATTAAGGAAATCTCCATATCATTGTAAATTGAATCTCCCCATTCAAAAGCTGAAGTTATAAATTTTAATTTTCTGATCTCTTTCCTTTTATTTTGGTACAATATGTTTTAGAGAGAACTACATCTTAATCATTTGCGTATATTGCTAAGAAAAATGTACACTCTGTCACTGACAAGGTAACATAAGGAACTAAAATTATGAATCAATGTATCTGTTTTGAGATGATATGACTGCTGAAGTATTCTCTTTAGTTATACACAGATGGATAAATTAGCATGCTGATGCGCCCTTGACCACCATGTCCCACGATGAGGAGAACGGGGCATTCCGGATTCGCTCCGATGGACCGCTCACCCATTCCCGTGCTAAGGCCATCACCCAAGCTACTGGCTCCATCATTGCCCGCACCGTGGGTTGTCACGGGCCCGTTAGTAGCGTACCGTGCTTCTACGCCACCATGGCATGAAGCTTGCCAAGCCGGCACCGTTCTGGCGCATTTTCCGTATTTTAGCGTTTTGTAATAATAAGTCTTTTTATTTTCGGAATATTTATTTCCGGGACTTTATTTACGGAACTTAATTTTCTGAATTTAAGATTAAACTTTTGGTTTCGGAATTTAATTCGGAAACTTAATTCCGAACTTAAATTCTCAACCTTTCACATTTTTAAGATTTTCATTTTCGGAACTTTAATTCCGGCTTTATTTCCGTCATTTATGTCTCGACTCTTTGTATGACCTCCATCCACTATATAAGGGGATGTTTGGCTCATTTGTAAAGCATGTCAATTTGATTAAATATTTGAGAAGTATGTTCCTCCTACTTACTTGAGCATCAATCTCTCTTCCATCCTCTCAAAGTTCTTCTTTTGCATCTTCAATCAAAACTCATCCATCTTCGAAAATTCTTCAAGAATCAACTCAACCGATCCACTTCAAGGCTTGATCGATCAATCTAGATCGACTCAACCATTCAACTTCCGCCTCCATCTCTAAGCTTCCGCAACCCACATTCAAACCTTCAAACATATCTGCACTT
This sequence comes from Fagopyrum esculentum, assembly GCA_033239045.1. NCBI lineage: Eukaryota > Viridiplantae > Streptophyta > Magnoliopsida > Caryophyllales > Polygonaceae > Fagopyrum > Fagopyrum esculentum. The sequence continues at coordinate 22,460,464 of BSUD01000007.1, forward strand.
CAACTAAGGAGTAGTTAACGCTTCAGCTTGATCTAGATCCGGAATCTTTCATTGACGTATCCAAGGACGCATCAAATTGGCATCAGAGCAAAGGGATCTAAGCTAAGTTATCTTTACTCTTGTTTTTGTGCGTTATCACATTCATCCTTTTTTGCGTTTTGTTCATCATCATCTTCATCTCATTCTTCGCATCTTCATCCACGTTCTTGAACTTTTTTTGTTCTCGATCTATTCTGCAAAGCAAATTTAGGAGATTTTTTGTTTGCCATCAAACCATAATCAAAAAATTTTTTTCCTCACCCAATCCGACAACTTTGTTAAACGATTTCACCAATTTCTTGAGATTTTTTGCGGACAAAATCGGATATCGCATCTTTGATATTCCAAAAAAACAAAAACAAGCAAAAACTCTTCAAAAACGGATTTGTTTCAAAAAGAAAAAGTGGATTCATCTCTTGCATTAAAAAATTGCATTCAAAAGTTTCAAAAAGAAACAATTCCACAAAAACAAAGTTAAAAGACATCCGGCAAACCGGTCCATCCGAAAAATCGAATTTTTCAAAAAGGTCAAAGACCAAAGCAAGAAAAACTTTCCGTTAAACAATCCGTCCATTTCCTATCTCTCTATTTTCTTACACGTTGCAAATTATCTCTTGATTTTGTGTGCATTTTGGTTCAAATTTGTTGGATTTGCCTTCCTTGCTTAACCGTCACACGACCTTCCCAAAGGTAGAACCCTAACACACTTGAACTTGGGTAATGTTGACTTAACTTGTTACCTTTCTCATTTGATTGCTTGCAAATGTGTGTGTTAAAATTTGAGTTATGACTAACGTCGAAATGGAAAATTCTCAGGAATCTCTTGAACGGCAAGAGTTCACTACCTTGACCGAAGAAAATGCCTCTCTTAGGCAAGAACTTGAAGTTTTGAGGGAACAAGTGCTTACCCTTACGACCGCCCCATGTCTCGTCCCACCGAATCCAAATGGAACCTTGGTCGATGCTTCCACTTCTGATTGACGTCGTAAAGGCAAAGGTATTTTGGGAGCCGAACCGTCTAACGGTCGACGGCTTGCCTCCGTCATTGAAAATCAACGACCCTTACAAGATGACTGCTATGAGTCCCACAATGAGGGCGACATGAACCTTGACCCTTCTCCAAATGATTTGATCTATGTTGAAATGAAGAATCGGCACAAACGTTATGAGCACAACCGACGTAGGTATGACACGTCCCCTCCTCCATCTAGTGCCCAACGTACCAACCGTCCCTCCCAAGGTTGAGCCCCGGTACCATCATCAAACAAACAATCTCTCGCAACGTCCCGAGAATGATTGGTCCGGACAAAGCCTCCAACGGCATAGCCGACAACCGATACGCCATGCTTATGAAAAGTATGACGAGAGAGATGACTTTAACGAGTTCTCCGACGATGATTCGGACTTGGACCGGGTGGCACATGTCCGTCCATGGTACCCACACATCCGAGAGCCTTTTGAGAACCAAGATCGGGGAGAAGAATGGTTGCCTCCTCCTAACCCACCAAGGCGTGCACATCCTACATGGCACCACCCCGACCGGATCCCTACAGAGCTCATAAAGAAGGTAAGGTTAAATTTCCTATATTTTATGATGAATATGACCCTTGTGCTTTTTTTGATTGGGTACAAGATATGAAAAGAGCTCTAAAGCATTGCCATTATGAGGAGTATGAAAAAATCGAAGCGGCAACCCTTTACTTTGAAGGTGATGCCAAATCTTGGTGGAACTGGTACGAGACCAACCGTGAGAACCGAGGATGGTCACCGGTTGTGACATTTGATCAATTGATATATGTCATGAATAAGAAGTACGCCCGACGATTTCAAAAACAACATGTGGTTGCAAATTGTTGAATTCCAACAAGGAAGTCTTACCCCGGTGGCTTACTTAGCCAAGCTTGAGGACATGCATATGAAGGCCGGCATCTCGGTCTCTGCCTCCGCCCTTTGAACCAAATTCATGAGCGGCCTTAATCCATCAAACTGGCACCCCCTCGAGATTGTCCCATAAAAGGACTTGGGAGCCTTATGTCACGCCGCCATGAAACTTCACAAGCAACAACTCGAAACGCCTCGATATTCAAGGTATGATTTTTCCTCTAGTCAATATGCTTATACCACTAATGCCCGTTCTCGAGATGTTTCTAGTTCTCAAGATTCCGGCGCCGCTAAAGGATCACCACGGATGGGGCAACCCACCCGGCAAGCGGCTACCAAGAAGACACCATACCGTGGCCCCGTTGCTCCAACATAAACACCTCCGGGCCGAACCCAACAAGGATCTCAAACGGTGGCCCGCCCAAGAGAACCCGTGTGTTACAAATGTAGCGGGTTTGGTCATGTCCAACGTGATTGCCCGAACACCAAGCGGGTGATGTTTACCAACCCATCATATGACGATAATGAAGATGAAGATAACGGAGATCTCATCATGGAAGATGACCAAGATGTCGACCCCTACTACGTCATGAAGTCTTGCGACGACCAACTTGCTTACGGTCCGGCACAACCAGATAAGTTTGCTTGTGGTCCAGAAGAATGTTTCACAATCCGGGGAAAGGAATGTCCCTCCAAAAGAAGCAAATTATTGATGGCAATGCTGATAGTATGTTGATGCGCGGAAATGAACAAAGTAGTCAATCAAATTCAGTGGAAGAAAGGCATTTCTCGTGGGCTGAAGAAGGCATAAACACATTCAGTAATCCAATGACACCGCCAATGAGTGGTATGGAGCTACTTGAGGAAATCAACAACATTCTTTTAATAACCGAACTGCAGAGTTTACCACAGGCGAAGAAAATGTGAAGTTGTTATCATCTCCGGATTATGATGTAGTGGGCAATTCCTTGAGTGTTTTGATTGAACAAAAACTAAGGGAATTAACAGATGAAACAAAGCCTTCAGACTCCACTCTCAGTAAAGAAGAAGCATCATCTGCGTGGCAAGATTCAACTGTATTCTTTGGGGAGAGTAAGACAGAACTTGGAAGTAGCAACAACATTATATGACCATGTAACAAGCAGTGTAGTGTGTTCTTGCACAGAGTCTTATTCCAGCAAGAACACTATATGTTAAATGTTAACTATTGCAAATAATGCTTCATTGGTTACGCTTATATTTGATTTGAATGCTTCTAATGTTAACTGTTGCAAATAATATTTCATTGGTTACGCTTATATTTGATTTGAATGCTTCAGTTTGTATGTTACACTCAATTTTTCAAGGTGAAGAAATGGATGAATGTAGCAGCAACACCAAAGTTGAGACCATACGATTGTATAACCGCACAGTAACTCAACTAATAGCGCAAAAAGTATCATACTCATTCCTTTCCTTGCATTCTAATAGGACCTTGATCTAATTTTAAGTAAAAACTTTCAAGATTAGCCGTGGTGTAATTTTTTTTTTGAGACGAACTCATGATTAGGAATCTTGGGCTTCCCTTCCCGGCAATCAGCAAAAGAGGAAGAGATTAAGCCACCTTGAACAATATGAAGTTATAAACCGTTGCTTTGTTTTTTAATAATGAACTTATTTAAAAGTAATTGTAAATGATGTTTATATCTTTATTTATCATGTAACTATTTTATATTTTTTTTAACAATTTTATAAACACTTAAACAAATCCGTTATATCACCATTGCATAAATGTATTAACTTGTACTTATTATTACAAATTATAAATATATTCAATATTTTTATACATATTATTTGATAAATAATATTGTAAAGTCGATGTTTTTTCGTTTAAGACATATTCCCCTTTGTTATATGATTTTTCTTTTTTTGAAAATTAAAATTCGATATATTTTGAAATTTAGTCCTATATGATTTTTAAAATTCTGCTTAGTTATGAATTATTTTTTCGTTATATTCTAATTTGTTAAAATATTTTGCTTTTTTATATTCCGATTTGTTAAAATATTTTTTTTTGTTTCTATTATATTCCGGTTTTGTTAAATCACCGCTAACCTATTGGTTAATTAATATTCCTAAGTTCTTCCTTTCTGAAATGTTATATTCTGATTTGTTATATTATTTTAAAATTCAATATCTTTTGAAGTTTAGTACTATCCGAATCTATATAGTTTACTAAATTAGACGACGTAATGCTAATGTGGCGGCTTCACGTTTTTTCTCAAATTATTACATCACAAATTTAGCATAAATTTACGTACTATCATAACATATGAATATCCACACAAGGTACGGGCTATATATGCACTAGTTTAAACTTAAAAAAAATATATTTTTTTGAAAATGGAAAGTTGTTCGAAGTCATTAGACGGCGCGTCGTCTAGTGGATCGAAAGACCCAAAAAATTGGCAGACGGTCAAACCGTCATGAACGACCACAAATAAAGGAGAAAGGAAATACATAAAAATATATCAAAATGAAACCGGAAGAAAAAAAAAAAAAGATTTCAAGAGAAATTAGAAAACTTAAAAAATATAATTAATGTAGAGTAAAAAATGATATCAATTTCTTTATTATTCCTTTATTCATACTTATTGACCCATTTAAAAAGACCCTTATAATATCAATTTCTTTTTCCATATACAGAGCCAAACGAATTCCAACCTTAATCTCCTACACAACGCTTTAAAAAACTAGTGCTATATTACCGCGAATCGAGTATCCATATAATTAGATAATCTTCCAACCTAAAAATAAAATCATAGGATTGGACATGGGACGGAACTAGGACTGAGCAAATTGCGGTTCGGTTCATCAAACCGCAAATTGCGGTTCAAACCGCTACCGAACAACAACTAATCGGTTCGCTTTGTGGTTCAACATATTTTGCGTTACAGTTTACGGTTCGGTTCTTCAACCGAGCCGCAAACCGCAATCGAAACCGCAATGGAACCACAAAGCTGCAAAAAAAAACGCAAAATGCAGTTCAAACCGCAACCAAACCGCAAAATGCGGTTCAAACCGCAACCGAACCGCACAGTTGCGGTTTGGTTTGCGGTTTTCATTTTCTGGGTTTGCGGTTCGGTTCGGTTTGTTGTTTTAAACCGCCCAAGACTGAAGGTTAGAACACATATGAAATATATTTAATTGAGAGTAATTTTAAAAGATATCCAAAGGTTAGGTATATTAATCCTAGAGCTGGACATGGGACGAGACGGGACGAGGTTTTTCCGCGTCGAGTCCCACAAATTATAAGCGGGACGGGACAAGATTTATAACTTTTTTTCTTTATTTCGCGAGTCCTGTCTCACGTGGGACGGGATGAGACGGAACGAGCCTAATCCCGTAAGAATTATGCATTGATTATATTCCACATTACCCGTTTTATCTCAAGTTTAAAGACACAAATGATAAAAAAAAAAAAAAACTCAATATCGAATTACCAATTCAAGAGGCCTATATTTAGAGGTGTCAAACGGGACCAACGGGTCGGGTTTGGGTCGGGTCACAACAATCTCGGGTTGAAATGGGTCGGGTCAAAAAAAGGCTTGGTTAATAACCGGATTGGTTCGGGTCGGGTCGGTTTGGGTCGGGGATCGATTATTCGGGTTATAACGGGTTCTCGGGTAGTCTCAGTTCTTGGGTCACAATGGGTCGGTTTAGCTCGGTTCTTGATAGCGGTGTCAAACGGGGCCAATGGGTCAGTTCGGGTCAGTCACAACAAGCTCGGGTTCAAACGGGTCGGGTCAAAACAATCTCTCTCTTTTTAGCGGTTTGTTTCGGGTTGGGTCGGTTTGAATCGGGTATCAACTGTTCGGGTTCAAATGGGGCGGGTCAAAACAATCTCTCTTTTTAACGGTTTGTTTTGGGTAAAGTCGGTTTAGATCGGGTATTAATTTAGGTTAATACCGGTTTGGATCGTATATCAATTAATTTGATTATGATCATATATACTTATATAATTATACTATGTATTATGTAATATATATTTTAATACTTGTATAGGAATTAAAAAATTAAAGTTGGAAAAAAATTCTAATAAGTAATTAGTAAGCCATAAGTTAAAATCAAAATTTATTTTAATGAGTTAAAAACATTGTTACCTTACATTTATTGTTGCGGAATGTCATTATAGACTTATAGTTATAGTATGGAATATGTATTTATGTATATATAGACAATATAATAAATAAAAAATATCTTTAAAATTCCAATTCTTAAAAATTATAGTATGGATTATGTATTTATGTGAAAAACGATTTGAGTCGGTTTGAATAATTATCCGCAAATATTTGGGTGATTTGTTGATCGAAATGATCTTTAACCAGATTTAGATATCCGACTTATATAATGGATTATGTAATATGTATTTAATATGTCATGATAGACTTATAATATAAATTTATAGTATGGATTATGCCATTATATACTTATGAGGTTACTTCGGGTCGGATTACTGCGGGTCGGATTACTTCGGGCTATCGGGTTACTTTGGGCTATCGGGTCAATTCGGGTCGGGTTACTTTGGGCCGGGTTACTTCGGGTCGGGTTATTCGGGTAATCGGGTCATTCGAGCCGGATTACTTCGGGACATTTATTACTTCGGGTTAAATCGGTTTCAAGCGGGTCGGTTCCGGGCATTCTTTATTTCAAAATTCTCGGGGCCAGGTCGGGTTCGGATTTGGATTCATTGGGTCGGGTTCATGTAAAAGAAGGTTATCTTTTAGGATTGTATAATTTTTATAATTTTTATCAATATAAAATTATAATTTATATATGTTATTTATCTATATAATGTTTTTTAAATATAAAAAAATTATTTTTATATATATGCGGGACGAGACGGGATTAACCAGGATGAATAGTTTTCGTCTCGCATCCCGGCCCACAAATTTTTCACGGAACAGGAGACACATTTTTTTTTCAAATTCCGTCAAAATTGGGACGGTTAACCGAGATTTATGCCCACCAAAGTGTGTTTTACATGCCTCCAATCCCACATCGATAACACGCAATCCAGTGAACCTACCATATAAACATCCGGGCTACTCCTCCTATTGTCAATTGATTTTAGGATGGAACCAATGTATTTATATGTGTGTTTCACTGGACGTGTGCCCGTCATTTGATCCCGGGACGAATATAAAAAAATAAAGTAACAAATCCATATTCCACATTCATCACCCTAGTAACAAAGTATATATCATAAATTTTTACAAGGCAATCAGCCGAAAACGTAGAAATAGCAATAAAGATATTCATGTCAAATAGACGCAAAAAAGGAAAAAGATTAATTGACATGCCTCCAATCCATATTCCAACTTCTCATCAAAGGGGAAAATTTTAGTTTCCCCCAAAAAGAGTTTCCCTTCATCGGAAAACCAAAAAACAGAGAAGAAAATGTTCATCTTGATGATCATCGGCATGCTAAATAAACAACGACAGAAAATCTTCAATTCACATAACCCCGATCGGCTCTTCCACGATAGTCTCCAAAACCGGCTTCTTAGACCGGCAATTCCGTCGCCGGTAACCAATTACCGGCAACCCAACCTCCTCCGCAATCTCCTCAATCTTCAATTCCCCTGAAGACAGAGAAGCCACCTCCTCCATAATCCCAAGTAACATCTCCGGCGAAACCCTAGCCTTCGATTTCTTCTTCGCAATCGGCAAAAGCCCGCGCAAATCGGCTGCTCCGATTACGGAGTTAAGCTTCTTCATCGGAAACAATGCGTAAACGCCTCCGATTCTCAGGTCCTCATGGGATTTAAGCGCCAAGAATCGACGGCCGATTTGAAGAGAGTGCGAGTTGACGACAAAGAAATTGGGGATATCGAGCATAAGCTCCGCCACCTTTAATGGCTCTTTGAATGTGCGGATTTCGCCTCGTGGAAGAACCACTTTCACCACCTTGGTGCTTTCAATTGCACAGGATGCATAATTGCCCATTGCAATTCACCAAATTTGATTTAAAATTGAATGAATTCTGGTGGTGCTTGGCTTGATGCTGAAGAGAATTGGATTTCAGATATTTATAGAATGACGATGGGAATCTATGATTGAGCTCAACAAATGCAGAATTGGAATTCTTAGGTTTCATAATTGAGCTGGTTGTTGTGATTATTGCGTAGGGTTGATGAAGACGCGTTTTAGATCATCATTTTATGTTTTTTTGTTAGTGATAACTGTAAGGAAAGTGACGTCTGGCAAATGAAACTAATAATTAAGAGGATAAATACTATGGTTGTAGTCACCATAGTTGGTGCCTTGGTGGTTTTATTTTCTTATTAGTAGTTAGGTGTGAGTTTCCTTGCAAGTGATCTAGGAATTTCCGGGTCAGCCCGTCCGTCCCGGGTACATATTCTAGTTCTGTCAAAATGGCCGTTGAGTCCGACTCAAGTTCGGCATGCGTTGGGTATGACCCATAGGTGCCTCTTTTCTGACCCATGTCCGAATTTTTATTTTTAAAATTTTATTATCATATAAAGAATATAAAATATATATATTTACGTTGGTATACGAACATATATAAAACTTACTACGTGTTTTTAAAACTAAATTGTTCACGATAACTATTTCTTTTACTTGATAATTGACCTAGTTAGCTATGGTAATTGTTATAACTGAAATTTTTTCCAAAAGTTGCTATTACCTTGACTTGAGCATGGTTTTTAACCAAATATTGAAAAAACTACATGTCCTACAAGCATTATACTACTTTAAATTTGTTTAAGTTATTATATATTTTTAGTACAAATTTATAGATTTTCAAACAAATATTGAAAAGTTTTTTCAAAAAAAAAACTACACCATCTAACAGCCATTATGATAAAATGTTATGATTGATCAAATTCCAAAAAGTTGCTACTACCTTGACTTGAGCATGAGTTTGAACTTTTAACAAAAACTGAAAGAAAAAAAATTACACGTTCTAATAACTATTTTTTTTTATAAGAAGAAGAGTAATTGGTTTTTACGTATCTAGTTGTGCTTATTATATATAAAAACTGTGAAGTGATTGGCACTCAACGGATAACCCGTTCCCTTACATCATCAACTAAAAGATCAGCTATACTGTCAAGAGGGTCAATCAACACATGCAATACAATAGAAAAATATAAGCAACGCTAGCTATATAGTTCACAAATGTATTCGCCTCGCGGTAGGCATAACGGACTTGGATATCCCAGTCTCATTGCATAAAGTCATGACACATACATGCCATACTAGAGAGTGGATGATGATGATGAGACCGGGAGAGGTCGCTTTAGAAGTGAGACTACCGGTTGGAGATCAATTTCAATGATCACCCTACGATAACCACACTTCCAAGCTAATCTTAAACTATGTAAAATGCTCCATAGCTTAGCCATGAGCACAATACACAATCCAAGATTAACAACAAACCCCTACAATCACTCCTCTCTATAATTCCTAATAAGACATGTTGTAGTAGCTAAACCATCCGGTCGACGAGCACCATCCGCCTTAACCTTGATGCTGACCTGGGTAACATTCCGTTGACGGTGAATATCCTTATCTTGGGTAACACGCCAATTCTCAACAAGCTTCAAAACAGTATGACAACCGAAAGAAGTCATATCCCTCGTATCAACTCAATACTCGAAGATCCACTTATTCAGCCACTTCTAAATCCACAAAATACCTACAACAAATACCTCACGCCATAAACAATAATTAACAAAAACACGCGTGGAAGAAATGTTACCTCGGATGTAGCTTGTAAAATGCATAACTTAAAATGGGTCCAGAAATTGCGTCGTATGTAACCCGGTCTACATCTTGCGTGACTCAAAGAAATCATAAAACAAGTGTTCAAAAGACTCAAGTTCAACTCTACAAAAAGGGCAAATCGCCTTTGAGCCGAAGGGTCTTCAAACATGTTCATTCTTAAAGAGAACCCCACCCCACCCCAAGACCTTCTATACGGGAATGTGACATGTTGCCGTGACTAGGAGAATCTCAAAAAAGTTGATTTTCTCCAAGTTCACTCATGATTCAACCAGTGATGTTCAAGGTCAAAACGAACACGACAAACAAAACATCATTTTGGGAAGAAGATGAAACCGTGTGATTATTATTTTCTTGGTTTATATCAAAGTCCAGGTCGTTCAAGCCATTATGTTCACTATGTTCACCATTTGGTAAAGTGAATCCGATGGCTATTCATTATGGGTGGTTCAAGGCTGAAAAACCCTCCAACTAGATACAATGATTCTTTAACCGTACTCTTTCAAGTCCATTCCGTTTTCTGATAAATAAAAACAAAACATGTTTGACATTCATTTGTATTCATATGGGAGATTGTTAGAATCATTGTTTGAAACATGCGCCGAAACAATTTTCAGGCATATCTCTAGTGGACTCCGGAAAAAATCAACATCGAAAAACGGGAGCGTTAGCTTCGTGGTTCCGAGTATTTCAATTTGGCATACTCATACGTATAAAATGATGTCCAAATAAATGAGAAATTAATGCCTAAAGATGTGTGCATTAAATACACCTTGAGATATTTAATTGTGAAGGATCTTGTCCCACAATGATAATAGGCAAATTGATAAGACACTATATATATATATATATATATATATATATTGAGATATGCATATTATGATTAACTAAGTCTTTGGAGAGACCACTAGTACAAAGACCCCCGACCTCGCTTATGTTGGAGCGGTTTGAAATAACCGTGATCAATACCTTTGATGGTATTGATCACGGTTATACGTATAATCGAGTTTAATTGATTTTTATTTTTTTAAAAAAATTTTGGACCCCGGTTATATTATTAACCGTGGTGACATAGCGATCCGGACCCCAGTTTTTTTAATAACCGTGGTAAAAACCTAATTCAACGCGTCATTTTGCGCTTAGGAAAACAACGCATTGGCCTCTCTGTAGTTAGCACCTATAGATCAATCCCAACTCTCCTTCGTGTTAAAGGGCAACATCGTTCTCAACCATCCGGCGACTGACAGCGACGGTTAGAGGCGGCGACTAGAGACTGCAAGCCTTGACCCCGATTCTCCACCTCGATCCCGATTCTCCAACAGGTGAATGGCGACTGCGAGCTGTTGTGAATTCAATATGAAATCCCTATTTGGAGCACTTGTACATGAGTTACCCAAAAAGATTGTTAATTTGTAATTTACCAATGCAACTTTCAGAATACTCCGCACTACTTCATCTGTCAGATTTACCAAAAAGATTGTTAATTTGTAAACAAATATTGAACTGAATAGTATTTCGATCACCTGTGTTAACATATATTTTGAGAGTGAAAATTTGATCAAGGCTTGCATTGTGGGACCAAGAATGGCCAGGTGGGAGGGTTGGTACATTGATATGACTGTGTTCCTCTCCTCTAATATTTGATTGATTCTAATGGCAATCATCCTGATACGTACAATGGACAACTTCACGTTGTAGCAGGGGTGTAGCCACCAGTATCCGTTTCTTATGACTCATCTTGCAAGCTTTTGTGGCATAAATCTCAAGAACATCCTCTATAACCTTTCATCTTGATGAGCTAATCTTGTAGTTCTTCAGAACTGGTACCTTTAACATCTCTTAGTGTAGCTTGAATTGCAATCATGCTCCCTTTAAGATTCATCACTTCCTCTTCCACGCCATAAACTAAGTGATACTGCTTCTTGATGAAATCTTAGGTGAGAGTTGAGATTATATTGATGATAGGGGAAGCTACAAGTGATACAGGATCCACCATTTTTGGGTATCTTTAGGTGTTTGGATGTGTCAATGAGTGGTAGTTTTTTTAATGTAGAAAGGGAATAGAACTTCAAATGCCGCTGTAAGTGCTGCAACTTCAGTTTTTCTGTATGAAACGAAATTCTGATTAGTTCAAACATGAGTAGGTTAGGCAAGTACTAAAGTATTACAAGGAGGATCTTGGTTTTGGATATGATTACTTATCGAAGCGAACTGTATTACTTTCATTCAGCTTGGAGAAGAGGATAAGGCCCCGAACTACGGTGATGCGACTCTGAAGGAGAAACGGCTGTTAAAGAAGGATCTCAGTATGCCTTACTTTGTAGTGAATGTTGTGCAGTGAATGTGTCAACTGAGTGTGTGTCTGGATTTAACTTTCATCAAATATTGTCATGACAAGGGTATGTATATATATAGATCTAGCTAGATACCTAAAAACCAAATCTAGGAACAACCCATGTCGCGCGCAACTTATTTTTGAGGATGTAGAAAGCGGCAGTGAAGCTCTTGGCCCATGCCCACGCCGCTAACATAGAGGCAAACGCGACTGGAAACATGTGAAGCAAGTAGAGCCTCATACGAAAAGGAGTTGAAGCGAATGACCGGAACACGAACTGGACATGAACTGCGGCCAACAAGAAAGGATAATAAAGAACCGAGTAGGGGATAAATAAGGATAGAAATACTCTAGAAGGCGGGTTGAATATAGTATGAGAACTTTTCGCAATGTCGGATATCAAGGCTTTGAAATGAATCTCAAGGCCTTGAAGTCGATCTTTGTAATCTGTGATAAAACTGTTTCTCAAGGTCTTGAAGTGAATTTCAAGGCCTTGAAGTGGAAACCTGCAGAAAGTTGCTAGTCACAATATAAAAGATATAAAGTGCGGAAATGAAAAGATCGACACACGATATGTTTACGAAGTTTAGCTCTAAAACCCATGTTTCCGGCCTAGGGTTTCTGACCCTAGGATTTAAATATCTATTATTTGCTTCGTTTGAGTCTTAGATACAACCTAGAAGAACTTCCCTTCTTCTCTCAATGTAGCCTCACAACTACGATCTAGTCAACTTAGGTCTCGCAATAATAGCCTAGTTACTTCGTAGAGTAACACTGAGTATAAAACAATAATAATATGCCAATGTAGCTCTATGTGTTTGTAATACCCGGAAAATTTAGTTTCCGTTTAATACCAGATTAAACCGGATTTCGATCCGCTAACCTCATCTTTCTAGAGAATGTTTTACTTTATGAAATTTTATCAAAATTCTATTATTTTATGTAACTTAAGTCACATAAAATAATAAATATGTAAACCGTATAACAATCTCGTATGATTAAAAAAAACTCGAAGAGTAGTTCCGTACAAGTTAATGATTCACTTATTAAGTCCATCATATAACTAGATGAGCAGGCCCATCGGACTAGGCTCAATAACCTTACCGGCCCAACCTCTACCTTTACCCTATTTGCTGAAGTTTTAACCTAATTATCTTTTAACCTAATCTAATCATCTTCCTTAACCCTAATCTATGCTAACCTAACCTAACCTCTACCCACCGCAGCTCTGGCTTCACGCTTCTGAAGCAAACACATCCATCCCGTCGTGTTCTGCAGCCTCACCACCGAGCGGATACATCACGGGGGCGCCACCACACCTTCGCCGGGAACCAGGAGCTTCACTCGCCGTCGCAGCTAGACAGTCCCGGACCTGCTGCCGCTGCTGCTTTGCCTCCTCTCATACCCCCTCTCCCCACCTTTTTGTCCTCGTCAAAAGCTACCTACCGCCGCCCTCTGCAAACGGGGACGACACCTCGCGACGCCAAGCCTCCTGTCTGCATCGTCTTTGCCAGAACCGCACCCAAACCGTCTTCAACTGCCCTGCCGCCGACCAATCTTGCTCGATTGCAATACCGACTCCACTTTCGTCGATGGCGCAATTTGCATAGTAGGACGACGAGTCGGGGCCGTCCTCGTTGTTGATAGCAGCCACCACCGGAGCCTTTGTCCTCCATCGATTAGCAGACCCCTGGGCACCTTCCTGCAGTAGAGTAAGCTTCTTAATTCTACTGTTTCTATACATACATACACATATTCATGCGAGAGAGGGAGTCTTTGTTTCAACGTTTTTACAGTAAACATTTTTAGTTGAGTTGAGTTCATGTTAGTGTCACAATGGAGTATCAAACCTAGGTTGAGTGAGGAGGTAATTTATTCGAGAATGGTTGGTAGTAGGGATCGAACTTGGGAGGTTTGGTTAGTGCACATTTCCAGAATTTATGTTGTGAACTACTGACTTTGGGAATGAGTTAGACATCTTAGACTTATCATCCACCGTTGAATTTTTGATATGTTGTAGGTAGATATATGTGGTTTATTGTGTTAAAATTTGGGAATGAGTTAACGGTCGGATTAGAATCTGTAAGGTCCCAAAGTAGAGTAGTTGGGCTGTTTTTACAGCAAGGGAAAATTTACTAAGTATGAGAAATTTAAGCTTTTATACCAACTTTGGAGATTTATGGGAGATTTATGATTAAGTTTTTTTAAGAGATCTTTACTTCTATGTTTAGTATGTATATCATAGAGGATTTAGGATTTTATCTCGGGATTTTATATCCTTATCTTAGCCGTGTATATGAACCCAAAGTCGAGCCTTGACGACTTTTGTGTAAACTAAGAATGTTGGGTAACTTTTATAAAACCTTACTAAACTTTTTTATGAGAACTAGGTTTAGGTCATAGGTCCTAGAAAAGAATATTAGAACTAAATGATAGACTTTTTTGGAGTTTTGGAACCAGGGGTAAAATAGTCTTTTCACCTAAAGAGAGACTTTTTCGTATTTGCTCTTCATGAGATTGTACAACTTAGAAGTTTATAACTTCTAAGAGTTTAGGGATGTGAGTTTGATCCACATGCCTTGTTTGACAGGCGTTTGAGTTACCACGAGTACGGACCGAGTTGAGATTTTGATAGAGTGTGATTTGATTCAGGTAAGTCCTTGCGACTTACTTAGCTAGTTTCTAGATGTTGGTTGAGTGATAATAGTGGCGTGTGTGATGCGTGTATAATAATAACTTGATAGGACGACTGTAATTATTATTATATTTAAGGCCCAAGTGTATGTATAACGGGCCGTGACATCACTGCCCAGCTCTGCCAGGAGACTGAGAGGTTCTCTATACCCAGCCCATACAGGTACACGGTGAGATGCATCGGATCCATTCCTGATGGTTACACGGGGGCGGAGGCGAGGTTTGGGAATCCCTCGTGTCACAAAATAAGTATCATTAGTAAGAGTGAATGACTTACATGAAGATAATAAATGAATTGTTTGAAAGCATGATGAGTGTTTACTTTTGCTATGTGTGTGTGTGCTATTATTATTCTACTAATGTTTAGATAGCTAGCTAATGGTTGCTCTGTCGTGTTTTTTTTAAGATTTACCTCAAGTTAGAGCAACAGCTGGGTGATCCGGAAGTAGTGGTCAACTGGGTCTCCATACTCCTTAGAATGGGGTTGGGATGTTTCCTTTGTTGTTCTTTCATCTTGTTAAGACAGTTAGTATGTTTCGTTTTTAAGTAATATAGGCTGTTAGACGTTGTTGCATTCATCCCTTTAAAATACTATTTTATGAATTTCGGTTTTTCTTATTTTGTCTTGTTGCAAGATCCTAGTAATATTGTTGTCAAACTGAGGTCGGGACCCATTGTGAGGTCCTAACCAGTAATGCTCCGAGTTCTGAGAATTCGGGGTGTTATAGTGTTTATCTAAATCTTCTAAACTAAAAATAAGAACGCTCTTGAGAAGATAAACTTTTTGATTGATGAAGAAGACTTGGAGTGCTCACTTGTAAGCTTGTTATCTTCTTCTTTCATCGATGTGTCTTTTACAATCTTCTGTGGATGCAGCTTCTTCTAGCCGTTGTCTTGTAGTCGTTGCAATATCTTCATTCCACAAATCTTTGTTGTTGAACAAGATCTTCATATGCAAGATCTCCGGTTTGTTTGTTGTGGCCGTTTAAAATCTTTTGAAGTCGTTCGAGTAATATTTTCAAAGAGATCTTCACCGAGATCTTCTTTGTTTGATCAAGATCTTCACTTGCAAGATCTTCTTGTTAGCCGTTTGAAATCTTCTAGTGAAATCTTCAACAACCTCAATCTTGGTCGAGATCTTCTTGTTGCAGTCATTTGAACAGTTTAGGATCTTCACTCCTCTTAGATCCATACAGTCTGCATTACATGTAACAAACCAAGCCTACAATATCTCACTACAACATTTAGAAGCATTCATAGCGTTTGAAAACGCTATGATATACATTAATAGAGTTTTTATAAACGCTATGACAGAGCCCGATATAATAGGGTCACAGCTTTTCATAGCGTTTGTGTAAACGCTATGAAAAAGTGGACATATTATAGCGTTTCTGCAAACGCTATGAAAAAGTCACCAATAATAGCATTGTGCAAACGCTATGGAAAAGTGGACCTATTATAGCATTTGATAAACGCTATGAAAACATTGACCTATTATAGCGTTTGTGCAAACGCTATGAAAAAATGGACATATTATAGCGTTTGATGAAACGCTATGGAAAAGTGGACCTGTTAATAGCGTTTTCTCAAATGCTATGAAAATAATGTCATTTATAGTAATTTATAAATGCTATAGAACCCAATAATAGCATTTTCGATAAACGCTATAAAACCTAACAATATCGTTTTTTATAAATGGTATAGAAACTCAATAACGACATCAGACAAAAGCCACATTGTTTCATTTCTAAGATTCAAAATGATACAAAACATGAGTTGTTTAAAACAATTGTTTAGCAAGAGAATATAGTTTGACAATACTAATCTAAAATGGATGTCATTTCATATATAACAACTTTGTCTATTGGCCATGCAATTGTTGTACCAACATCTTCAATGCACTTTAACTCAGATGTTGCCCTCCAAAGTATTGCATCAGGAATCTTAGGTATGTCAACCCAAACTCGTACAATATTAGGACCTAAAGGAACAAAATGAAGCAAAAAAAGAAACAAGAAAACAAGACATTAAATAATCAAGTCAAGTACAAAATTCATAAAAAACTTTTATGTTATTTAATTAATGAGCAATATCATTCTAACCTGCTAAGCCACACCCACTCTTTTTCCATCATCATTACAAAGAAGCAATACAAATGGCAAGGATGTCTAAAACATATCTAATAACTATTTCAAAACAAACAACGAGATCATTTCATAGAAAACAAGACATTAAACAATCAATTCATATACAAAATTCACATCAAACTTTTAACAACGAAATGAAGCCAGTTTTACCTCAATAATGACCTTGACTTATTGTTGATCTAAAACAACAAGATCATCAATCGATTCAGTCACCACCCTATCAGTTTATGTCTGCAAAAGTTATAGATAGTAACATAAGTACTATTGAAAGAAATAAATTGAAAGTAGTAGTGAGTAGCAACTTTAGAAATACAAATTGAAAGTAGTGAGTGGCAAAATCAGAAGTAGAAATTGAAAGTGAAAGGAAATTCAAAATTAGGAATTGAATGCAGTGACTAGGAAATTAAGAACTAAGTGCAATAAGAGTCAAAGTCTAGTGTTTCATTCTTGAAAGAGAAAATACAGTGAATATGAAATTCAGAATTAAGTGCATTAAGAGTCAAAATCAATTAGGACATCATTATTTACTAACTAGATAATGGATGCTATGTTGTGATAAGTATGTGGGTGCAAATCTAGAAGTACAAACTGAAAGTAGTGAGTGGAAAAATCAGAAGTATGAATTGAAAGTGAATAGGAAATTCAGAATTAGGAACTAAGAAAAAAGAAGATGCACCAACAAAGCACAGAATAATGTACAGAGTTGAGAGAATTCACATTAAAGTAGACAATCACAAATTCCAAGGCATCTTATTATTCAAACAATTAGGAACAAAATAATAATACATTATACCATCTCCTATAAGATATGAAGCCACAAACCAAAAACTCCAAGTTCTGTGTGATCAGATCGGATTCAGTTCCGAAAAGCAGTGGAACAACTAGATGGGCTAAGAATCCAAAATTAATAAACAAAGGACTTGGTCCCTTGATCTTTGATAAATTTCGACCCTACCATATAAAAATCCTAATATTTTACCTCTTGATAAGCCTGCTCAAGCCCCGTGCGTAAATAGTTGCTGAATTTTGCCTCTTCAAATCACTATCTTCGATGGATAATCACCATAATGCACGCCAACAAGCTCTTCATGAATGCCAATCAAAATCGTTGTATTCAAAACAAAAGTTAAGAAACAGACTCTGCAACACAAGCAAGCGAATGAGTTACTTTTGTTTTGCAGGTAGGAGGAGGTTGTGCTATAAGTAGAGATATTGAAATGGATGATTCTTATTGACGTAGAGAGCAGATATATATAGATACATCAGAAAATCTTTAGAAGATCACAATCAAAGTATATCCTAATATATCTCTAACTGTATAACAAGAAGATAGATATAATTATGGTTAATATCCTCCCTCAAGTGAAGCAACTTTTGTTAGTTGTAACTTGTTGAGTATTGATTGGAACCTATGCTTCAGAAGTGGTTTTGTGAGCACATCAACTAGCTTATCTCCAGTAGGAACAAAAGAGACACGTAGAGCACCATGTTTAACTTGTTCCCTGACGAAATGATAAGCAAGAGCTATGTGTTTCATCCTGGAATGGAAGACTGGATTCGCAGTGAGAAAGGTAGCACCTAGATTATCACAGTAGATGACAGGAACAAGTGTTGTTTTCTGATGAAGTTCATTGAGTAGTTGTTTGATCCAAATTATCTCTGCAGTTGTGTCTGCAAGTGCTTTGTATTCAGCCTCAGTGGAAGATCTTGCGACAGACTTTTGCTTCTTTGAACTCCAGCTGATAGGAGTATCACCTATGTAGACAATGTATCCTGTGGTAGACATAAAATCATCTTTGTCACCAGCCCAGTCTGCGTCAGAGTATGCATGAATGTTGCTTGACGAGCTTGGTGAGATATTTATACCCAAGTCAAGTGTTCCAGCTAGGTAACGAAGCAGTCGTTTTAGAGCGTTCCAGTGGCTTGTTCTTAGAGCTTGCATGAACTGAGACAACTTATTCACTACAAAACCAACGTCCGGACGTGTCAAATACAAGTATTGTAGACTTCCTACTAGAGTTCGGTAATCAGTTGGAGCTGGTAATAACTCTCCAGAACTAGAGATAAGAGGATCTCCGGGTTGAATTGGTGTTGAGATTGCTCGAGCCTCTAACATTCCTTCTCTCTCCAGCACATCTAGGATGTATTTTCGCTGAGAAAGAAATAGACCACTTGACGAAGACCCGACTTCGACTCCCAGGAAATAGGACAGTAAGCCAAGGTCTTTTATAGAGAACCTTTGTGCAAGGACTTGAATGAGGGATTCCAGCTTGTATCTGTTATTTCCTGTCACAATTATATCATCAACATACACAAGAAGGTAAAAGATATCCTGTTCAGATTTGTAGACAAATAAGGAAGCATCTGCAACTGAGTTTGCAAACCCTAGACGTAGTAGAAATTCTCTCAGTTCATTGTACCAAGCCCTAGGTGCTTGCTTCAAACCATAGATTACTTTCTTTAATTTGTAGATGTGAGATGGTTTGTCTTTGTCGATGAACCCTGGAGGTTGACTCATGTAAACATCCTCCTTTAGTGTCCCTTGTAAGAACGCATTGTTGATGTCTAATTATCTCAATTGCCAATTGTTGGAGATAGCCAGTTTGAGTACAAGGCGTACTATAACTGGCTGATCACAGGGCTGAATGTCTCGTTGTAATCACTGCCAAGACGTTGATGAAAACCCTTCGCTACTAACCGTGCTTTGAACTTGTCAATATCTCCTGTCGGTTTGTATTTGATCCGGAATATCCATTTGTAGCCTACAATGTTTTGATAGTCCATAGGAGGGACAAGCTCCCAAGTATTGTTAGATAGAAGTGCATCAAACTCTACCTGCATTGCCTTTTGCCACTCTGAATTTTTAAGGGCTGTTGTGATTGTTTTTGGTTCAGAAGGCTGGGATGGCAAGCTAATGGCATGGAGGTTGAGCTTTTGTATAGGTTTTACAACATTATTCCGGGATCTTGTGACCACTCCTTGACGAGGTGGAGGATTGGGAATAGGTTGTGATGATGTAGAAGGTGAAGGAACTGATTGTGTAAGCTGTAGTAGAGGTATGTTTGGTGATGAGGTTGATGAGTCATTTTGGATAGTAGGATTATCCAAACGTGGTGAAGTTTGTGGAAGAATAGGTAGTTCAAGATTGGCCCATTCATTTGAAATGGTAGTAGGTGCATTCGGGTTATCAGCCATTGATTTGTAAGGGAAGGCATCTTCGATAAATCGAACATGTCTTGATGTGAAGACACGTCTTGAGATAGGATCGAGGCATTGGTAAGCTCGTTGGGTTGGAGAGTATCCAATGAAGACACATGACACCGATTTTGGCTAAAGTTTGTGAGTGGTGTATGGTTTTATCCAAGGGAAGCACATGCAACCAAAGCTCTTTAGTTTGGAGTAGTCTGGTTTCAGGTTGGTTAGAATTGTGTAAGGGATGGCATAGTGGTTCGATGGGGATGGTAAACGGTTTATGAGATAACTAGACATGATCATGGCCATGGGCCAATGATCAAAAGGCATAGAAGCATGGGAAAGCAAGGCTAGACCAGTTTCTACGATGTGTTTGTGTTTGCGTTCTGATAAACCATTGTGTTCAGGAGTATGAGGTGGTGAGGTAAGATGTGAAATACCATTGTCCCCCAAAAAATTTCGAAGAGCAATAAATTCACCTCCATTATCCGAATAGAGTATTTTTATTTTGTGTCTAAAGTAGTTTTCGACCAAGGCTTTAAACTTAATGAATGTGTTCTTTGTGTCTGATTTGAGTTTCAAAGGATAAAGCCAAGTGTATCTAGTATAGTGATCAATGAAAATCACATAATACTTGTAACCATCAAAGGACAAGAGTGGTGAACTCCATACAGCACTGTAAATCACTTCTAGAGGGAAATGAGATACAATAGTTGATTTGAAAAATGGAAGCTTGTGAGACTTATTGAGTTGACATGGAATACAATGTGTTTGACGAAATGAAGAACAACCTAAATGTGTCTTTTTATTGAGATAGCTGAAGACCTCACTGGAGGGATGACCAAGATTATGGTGCATGATGGTAGAGTCATGCTTGACAGCGAGGTTGACAGTGGGATTATTGATTGGCCACACATAAATTCCATTGACACAAGGACCTTTAAGGATGGTTTGTTTGGTTCGAAGATTCTGCACATAAAAACCAGTTGCATCGAAAGTTACTGCATATGGAGTATCATGAGTGAGTTTTGATACAGACACAATATTTTTGGTCATCTTAAGAACACACAGAACATTTGATAGACGTATGTTTGAACTAAGAGGTTTGGAAGAGCCAATATGGGTTATAGGAAGAGCCTTACCATTGCCTACCACCATCTCATCTTCTCCTTGGTACGGGTAGTGTAAAGCAAGGTTGTCAAGGTCGTTAGTGACATGGTGAGAAGCACCACTGTCAACTAACCAGGGTGACGTGGACTGAGTGTGTTGAGCAACATTGACTTGGTTGTTTGGTTGAAAGGGAAATCTTGCAGATGATGGTACTTCAATGGAGGGATGAAGTGATTTGTAGACTTTGCATTGGGCCAAAACATGACCGATCTGACGACATCATTGGCAACGTCCCTTACATGTTTTTGGTGTCTGTGGTGATGGTTGTTGGTTGGTATTTGTTTGTGGTTGTGAGTTGTGGTTGACCTGACGGTATTGCATGGGATTTGGTAGAGTGGCGTTAGAAGATGCAGGAGATAAAGACTTACCTCCATTCTTCCAAGACTTTGTTTGAGTAGTGAATGTAGTCATAACACCTCCTGCTTCTTTATGATTGTGTTTTAAAGAGAGTTCACGATTGATGAGCTTTTCATGAAGCTCTTCAAACGCAATCGATGTCTCTCAGGCGTTAATGGCATGTACCACCATCAGGTAAGGTTCATCCAGTCCCTTGAGAACATAGTCTGTTAAGTCCTCAGATGAGACTGGTGAGTCTAGGGATGCAAGCAAATTCGTTGCTTTACGAATGTTTTGCATATAGACTGAGATTGTGTCACTCCCTTTAGTCATGTTCCGCAGCCTTTCTTTGATCTGTTTGATGTGGCCTCGAGATGGGTTACCATACGTTTTCCTGAGTGTGTGCCAAACTTCATGAGAAGTCTTTGCATTTGTGACAAAGCTGGCCACATCATTTGACAGTGTGCCCATTAGAGCCCCATAAACGAGTCTGTCTTGTCTTGTATATGTCTTGTATGCCGGATTCACTGTTGTCTCGTCAGGGAGTGTTTTGTTTGGTATCTGCACAGTGCCAAGCGCATATGCGTCCAGATCATACCCTTCAAGTGTGGCTAGTATCGATGCCTTCCAGACGATGTAGTTTGTTTGATTGAGTTTGACAATGTTATTGAGAATAACAATTGTGAAAGGTTTAGTCGGTTTGTGTGGATTGGGGAGAGTGCTTGGGTAGTCTGCCATGATTCGTAGGATCGAATCAATCTGATACCATATAAGTAGAGATATTGAAATGGATTATTCTTATTGACGTAGAGAGCAGATATATATTGATACATCAGAAGATCTTTAGAAGATCACAATCAAAGTATATCCTAATATATCTCTAACTGTATAACAAGAAGATAGATATAATTATGGTTAATATGTGCAACTGGGCATACAAACCACTTGATGACTATTAGGAAATATAATTATCTACTGCAAAATGGGAAAGAATTAAGTTGATTTTCTACGAAGAGTACAAGGAACAAGTCAACTGGTATCTTGCTTCCCTAATTAGGATCAAGTGTCCTGATCCTAGATGACATAAACTTTTAGAGGTAGCAGATGGATCTGAATCCGATTCGTTTAAACAAAAAGAAGCTTTTTTTCATCCTCTCTATAAGCCTCGTCCAATTTCTAAATTCAAACAGCATCTCATCACATATCTGGTATTATGCTTCTCTCATCCTTTTTCTTACAGTGATACTCCTAATCAAAGCGGTCTACTTAATGCAACTCATGGTATAGTTCATGCATTATTAAAATGAAATTACTTCATTACAATGCATAAAACTTGAACATCTTAGTTTGGGAATGATCAAAAACTGACAAGAGGACATTCGACACACAAAATCAATATGTAACGTGTGATCTTAAGGTTCTTTATGCAAACAGTTCAAATTAGCTCTCAAGAACACTGTAATAACCGAAAATTTTAAGTTCCGGTAAATTGAAATTAACCAAAGTCCGATGAGACAATCGTAAATAAATAAATAAGTAAATAAAACGAGTTTAGTTCTATCATTTTATGTGACCTAGATTCACATAAAATGATAAATTAAATGACCGGAAATAATTTACGTATTTAAAATAAAAATAATA
Organism: Fagopyrum esculentum; assembly: GCA_033239045.1. Lineage (NCBI taxonomy): Eukaryota > Viridiplantae > Streptophyta > Magnoliopsida > Caryophyllales > Polygonaceae > Fagopyrum > Fagopyrum esculentum. Next base: position 22,483,690 of record BSUD01000007.1, read on the forward strand.
ATAATTTATAAATACGGAATTTAATTCCGTATTATATAAATTCCCGCACAAAAATTACGAGTTACGAGTTCCGCAATTATTTCATGAGCTAACCGCTCAATAGTCCCACTTGGACCCAAGCAGTCGGCCCATTACCCTAAGCCCAATAACTTAACCTAATCTAATCACACTACTAACCTAATCATTTGCACTAATCCGCCACACCCATCGCTCCCTTACCTTCTGCACGTTGGAAGCCAGTGCCGGTGAGCAGCGTAACGAGCCGCCGCAACCTCCATCACCAGGCCGTCGCCGTCGTATTTGTCAACGCGTCCAGGTTAGCCACGATCCCGCTCATCTCTTTCCACCATCTTTTCTGTTTCGAAGCGGCCGGAACTAACCTCACCATTCCGCAGCCGTTGCGAGTTCCACCCGAGCCATCACCGCCGAGCCTGCGCCGCCGACCGCTGCAGCAGTCCGGTAAGTCTCGCCTCCCTTCCTTCCCGTCTTCTGGTTCGAGTCCGAGGACATTAACTCCTCCCTTCCTGCGCAGTCAATTTTCCGGGTCTCACCTCGACCGCAGGCCTCGCCGCCGACCGCCGTGCTGCCGCCGAACCCAGTCACCGTCCGCGCCGCCTTGCATCGCTGGAACCACGGGTAAGCCTGTAGCTTTCTCTTCCGTTTCTGCTGATACTCACCCCGCCTCTACTGTTTCGAAACTCACAGCCAACTCCGGCTACACGCAGCACCAGTGAAGGCCGTCGGGCACCATCGCGCCGCTTCACTGTCTGGTCTCCGTCTGCACAGCCGCCGGAACGCCAGCCCATCACCGCCGGAACGCCAGCCCATCGACGCCGGACTGCAGTTCCGGTAAGCTGGCATCTCCACTTCTTCTTTCCACTGCAGTAAGTATATATGTTGAGCTGTGATACAAATGGGCTTCATATGTAGTATGTATATACGTATAGATTAATAAGTATAAGAGACGTAAGTGTGCATATATATACGGGTACGGTGTTTGTATATGGTAAGAAAACGTGAGTGGAGATGCAAGATGTGTATGAATAAGTTGGTTCGGAAAATATATATATATAGGATACATATAAGTACATATGTACATTCAATTACGGAAGATTAATAAGAGCAGGTGCGAGTTTATATAGGAGAGGGTATGCCGAGTACATAAATATACGTATATATATTATATGAAATAAAAGTATACTTATGAGTTGAGTTGGAGAAATTATAAAGTATGTGAATTTATATATATATCTAAATACCTAAGAGTTACGGATGTTATATATTTGGAAGGAAGGTTAGTATGCATGGAAGTATATATATATATATATACAAATATATAGATATATATATATATATATAAGATTAGTTAATACCCGAAAATGAAGTAATGTAATTCCAGATGACGAGTGGACGAGATTAATTTTTATAACCTTAGTAAACTGTTTTGGAAGTAATCTTAGATTAGAAAAGTGTTCCAAAGGAAATATTAGAGGTCAAGAAGTGACCCGGAGAATTATCTACACTAAGGGTAAAACGGTCTTTTACCGTGTGAGAATCGTTCTTTCCGTAATTCCTTCGCATGAGGTTGGACATAGAGATGTGATTTTGATACACATGTCTTCATTGACAGGCACTTGAGTTACCACGAGTACGGACTATTTGAGGAGTGTTAGAGTGTTGTGATTCAGGTAAGTCCTTGCGACTTACTTAGCCAGTTTCTGAGTGTTAGTTGAGTGATAGTAGTTGTGTGTGCTATTTGCGTGTTTAATAATAATAACTTGCTAGGACGACTGTTATTATTATGTTTAAGGCCCAAGTGTATGTATAACGGGCCGTGACATCACTGCCCAGCTCTGACAAGAGACTGGGAGGTTCTCTATACCCAGACCAGGCAGGTACAAGGTGAGATGCATCGGATCCATTCCTGATGGTTACACGGGGCGGAGGCGAGGTTTGGGAATCCCTCGTGTCACAAAATAAGTATCACTAGAGTGAAAGAGTAATTTAAAGCAAGATAATAAAACGGACTTGTTTGAAAGCATGTTGAGTGTTTATATTTCTCTGAGTGTGTTTGTGCTGCTATTATTCTGCTAATATTTAGATAACTAGCTAACGGTTCTTCTTGTTGTTTTAGATTTACCGCAGGTTAGATCAGCAGCTGAGTGATCCGGAAGTAGTGGTCAGCCGGGTCTCCGTACTCCTTAGAGCAGGGTTGGGGGTTGTTTTTGTCTTTCCTTTCGTTTGGTTAAGACAGTTGTTCTTTTCTTTTGTTTAAGTACTTTAGGCTGCTAGACAATGTTGCATTCATTACTCTAAAAACATGGTTTTTATGAATTTCGGTTTCTTTATTTGTGTCTTGTTGCAAGATCCTAGTTATGTTGTTGTCAAACTGAGGTCGGGACCCATTGTGAGGTCCTAACCAGTAATACTCCGAGTTCTGAAAATTCGAGGTGTTACAACATGGTATCAGAGCTCTAGGTTGGCAACAATGGCATTTGAAATCTTCTGAAAGACCGAATAAGTTTTAAGTAGAACCCGAAAAGGGGTTTGAGTTTTAAAAAGAAAATTTTTAGTTTTAAATTGCATGCATAGTCTGGTTGGGAATAGAAAAGTACGGCTGACCACCACTACTACCGCGGATCTCAGTATGCTTAGTTGGACTTTAGGTTTACTGTAGTTGGACTTTTGGACTTTTAGCTAGTAGTAATTATAGTTATTATTCTTGCGCAGATGGCACGTACTAGAGCTACGCTAGCTACTGGTCGAGGCAGAGGTCGTCCACCTCTCCCTCCAGCTGGACCAGGTAGGGGAGATAGGACCCCTACAGTTAGAGGATGCGGCCGTGGAGGTAGACCCCCACTAGCCCGAGGTCGAGGTCGAGCTCCACGAGAGGATCCCCCAGCAGTGATCATGCCAGAGGCTGGAGTGGAGGAAGTAGCTGAGAGTGTTGGTCCTGAGGTCAGGAATGAGACCGTTGCTAGGTCTGGAGCACAGAGAGCACGTTCGACGGAGTCAGGACGTGTTTCCATTGGAGCGACTGAGTACAGAGAGTACCGAGCATACGTTGAGCATATGGAGGAGGCTGCTAGGACAGAGAGACTTACCCAGGTACCACCAGTACCGGTTAGATCTGTCCAGGTGACACAGGGAGCGCCTCAGGTGCCAGCTGTACCTGAGAGGAGAGTTGTGGCTGATAGAGCTCCTACTAGGTCTAGAGCTCCGAGACCGGATGAGTGGTTGAAGGCTTTCAACTCTCAAAAGGTCCCCTCATATAGTGGAGAGATAGGACTGGAGGTGGAGCACTGGATTGGACAGGTAGAGACTGCGTTAGAGGCAATACGCTGCCCAGAGGATCGGCAGGTGGACTTGGTGCAGACCTGCTTCACTGGAGATGCTCATTCCTGGTGGCGGACCATGCGTAGTCGAGTCACCAGTTGGGAGCAGATGAGGAGCATTGTTAGAGACAGATACTGCCCTGTCTCGTTGAGGAGAGAGAGATTCCAGGACTTCATTGAGACGGGATTTGAGGACATTCCGATTGCTGCTGCCATCAAGAAGTTCCAGAAGGAACTGACACTGTTTGGACCAGCTGCACCTCCTGAGGAGCAGCATGTATATCTTTTTTCGAGGAGATTGAGAGAGAGCACTCGGTCCTATCTAGCAGGATTTCGCTGTGAGACTCTGTCAGACTATCAGGATAGAGCATATGCATATGAGAGAGACAGACCAATGTCGAGGAGAGCTGCTCAGTCAGACATGCCGGATAAGCGGCAGAGGACAAGTTATGCTAGTGGTAGTTCAGGAGTAGCTGCTTTTGGACGGGGACAGACTCAGGGGCGACAGAGCCATACAACTACTGGTCAGACTTCAGCTGGTAGCTTGCAGTGCCACAACTGCAGTAGCTATGGACATATCCGATCGAACTGCACGAAGCCAGCAATGACTTGCTTCCAGTGCGGCAAGGTTGGACATAGAGCTGCATTCTGCCGTCACGGCAAGGCTCCTTCTCAGCAGGGTTCTTCTCCTGCATGCTTATCAAGGAGTGTACAGAGACCGCCACAGTACCGGACTCCGAGTCAGCAGCAGCAGTACAGAGCTCCTAGTCAGCAGCAGTCTTACAGGGCTCCGGGACACACACCACCACAGAGTTCTATGCAGGGATCAGGTCGGGGCAGAGGACGTGGTAGTGTGACTGATACTAGAGGAGCTCAGGCACGAGTGTTTGAGTTGAGAGATGCTGATCAGCCAGATGCACCGACTGCCACAGGTACGATCCAGATTCATGACTAACCTGTACGAGTTTTATTTGATACGGGTGCTACACACTCCTTCATATCTGATGCATGCATAGATAGGTTGTCCTTAGCTATTGTAGAGGGGATACCTTTTATGATAGGCTTACTTGATGGGAGTAAGGTAAGAGGGACTAGAGAGATCTTTGGATGTCCTGTTCGCATGGGAGATCGAGACTGGCTAGTCAATTTTCTAGTCATGCCCTTAGCTCATGAGGATGTCATTTTAGGGATAGACTGGATGAGGAAACACGGAGCAGTTTTAGACATTGGTAGGAGGACAGTGATCGTTGCCACGGAGGAGGGCCATAGAGTAATATTCCGAGGGTGGGACCTCGGAAAGTCAGGTACAATTATCAGTGCAGTGAGAGCAGCGAGACTGATAGCACAAGGTTGCGAAGCCTTCTAGTGTTATGCCATGAAGGAAAGCAAGAGCCTGACTATAGAGGAGATACCTGTTGCATGCGAATTTGCAGAGGTATTCAGTGACGACCTGCCAGGACTACCCCCACAGAGGAGCGTTGACTTCAGCATTGACTTAGAGCCGGGCACGAGACCTATCTCGAAGGCTCCGTACCGTATGACACCTATAGAGCTGCTTGAGCTGAAGAAGCAGTTAGAGGAGCTAGTAGAGAAGGGTTTCATACGCCCTAGTGTGTCTCCTTGGGGTGCACCAGTGTTGTTTGTGAAGAAGAAGGACGGATCGATGAGGCTGTGCATAGACTACGGAGAGCTGAACAAGGTGACCATCAAGAACAAGTACCCACTGCCACGCATAGATGACCTGTTGGACCAGTTGCATGGAGCGTCTGTGTTCTCGAGGATAGACTTGAGGTCAGTTTACCACCAGTTGAGGGTGAGAGATCGGGACATACCTAAGACGGCATTCCGGATTAGGTATGGTCATTATGAGTTCGTAGTGATGCCATTTGGGCTCACTAATGCACCAGCGGTGTTCATGGAGTTGATGAGTGGGATATTCATTGACTTCTTAGACCAGTTTGTGGTGGTCTTCATTGACGACATCCTAGTCTACTCTAGGAGTCGAGAGGAGCATGCTGGACACTTGAGGACAGTACTGCAGATTCTACAGGATAGCCAACTGTATACTAAGCTATCCAAGTGTGAGTTTTGGATGTCAGAGGTGGCTTTCTTAGGTCACGTGGTGACCGCTGAGGGTATTAAGGTCGATCCGGCGAAGATCGAGTCCGTATCTTCTAGGCAACCTCCTAAGAATGTTAAGGAGGTTCGCAGCTTTCTAGGTTTAGCAGGTTACTACCGCCGGTTTGTGGAAGGGTTCTCTTTGATTGCCCGACCACTTACTTGTCTTCTGAGGAAGACCACTCGGTTTGTCTGGTTTGAGCCGTGTCAGCAGAGTTTTGAGGAGCTGAAGAAGAGATTGACGTCCGCTCCGATTTTAGCACAACCTGAGGGTATTGATGACTTTGTGGTATACAGTGATGCATCCAAGCTGGCCTTGGGGTGTGTTTTGATGCAGAGGGGTAAGGTCATAGCCTATGCGTCTCGACAGTTGAAGACGTATGAGGAGAACTACCCCACACATGATCTAGAGTTGCCTGCAGTAGTCCATGCTCTTAAGATCTGGCGTCACTATCTCTATGGGGCGACATGTCAGATCTTTACAGACCATAAGAGTCTGAAGTACATATTCACTCAGAGAGAGTTGAATAACCGCCAGAGGCGGTGGTTGGAGTTGATCAAGGACTTCGACCTTGAGATCCTCTACCACCCCGGAAAGGCGAATGTAGTAGTTGATGCTTTAAGCAGGAAGACGCCTAGAGAGAGGGCGATAGCCCGGTTGACAGTACAACCACAGTTGCAGAGGGACTTGGCTTGGTTGGAGATAGAGATTCAGTTTCCCGATACTGATGGTCAGTTGTCTACCATGGAGTTACTTACTGATCTGTTGGATGATATCCGACAGAAGCAGGAAACTTGCCCTACTTTGACCAGGATCCGAGACAGGATGTCTCGAGATGAGGCCCCACAGTTTACTATTGGTGCAGATGGAGTGATGAGACGTCAGGACCGCGTTTGTGTACCGTCAGACAGTGAGTTGAGACAGAGGATACTAGGTGAGGCTCATGCTACCCCATACTCAGTACATCCGGGAGCGAGTAAGATGTACAAGGATGTGAGACGGTCCTTCTGGTGGGGTGGTTTGAAGCCCGATGTGACTCGGTATGTAGCTCAGTGCGCGACTTGCCAGCAGGTCAAGATTGAGCACCGTAGGTCTGGAGGAGAGTTTCACCCACTTCCAGTACCACAGTGGAAGTGGGAGGATATATCTATGGATTTTGTCACGGGTTTGAGACTCAACAGAGGATTTGATGCTATTTAGGTAGTGGTAGACCGCCTGACAAAGACCGCACGTTTCATTCCGATTAAGGAAACGTGGCCGGTGAGTCGTCTGGCTGAGGAGTTCACCAGACACATTGTGAGACTCCATGGAGTACCGAGGACTATCGTCTCTGACAGAGATGGACGTTTTACCTCGAGATTTTGGCAGCAGGTACATACTGCTTTGGGGACGAGTCTCCACTTCACTACCGCCTACCATCCACAGACAGACGGACAGTCTAAGAGGACTATTCAGACCTTAGAGGACATGCTTCGGGCGTGTGTACTAGATTGGGGACAAGTATGGCCAGACCATCTTCCACTAGTAGAGTTTTCGTATAATAATAGCTGGCACGCATCTATTGGGATGGCTCCTTATGAGGCTTTGTACGGGCGGAGATGTCGTACACCATTATGTTGGGATGAGCCCAACAGAGTTGATGGAGTAGCTCCAGATCAGATACAGGATGACATCACTCGGATTGCCCTAGTCCGAGAGCGGATGTTAGCAGCTCAAAGTCGTCAGAAGTCCTACGCCGACAAAAGGCGTCCACCTTTGGAGTTTAGAGTGGGTGCACAGGTGCGGCTGAGAGTGTCACCTACGAGAGGGGTCAGGCGTTTCGGCATTAAGGGGAAGCTGAGTCCCCGATATGTCGGACCTTTCGAGATCTTGGAGAGAGTTGGAGAGGTGGCCTACAGACTAGCACTACCGCCGAGACTAGAGAGTGTCCATCCGGTCTTTCATGTATCTCAGTTGAGAGAGTACATTCCAGATCCGAGACACGTCATCAGCCATGAGGATCTGACAGTTGAGCCTGACCATACATTTGTAGAGTACCCAGTAGCTGTCTTGGAGCGCAGTACCAGACGTCTGCGATCCAAGGAGATACCTATGCTGAGGATCCAGTGGTCTAGGAGAGGAGCTGATGAGGCCACTTGGGAGACTGAGGAGAGTATTAGACGTAACTATCCCGAGTTCTTTGCGGGGTTAGAGGTTACTTCTGTTTGACGAGTTAGTACTCGGATGTTGTGTTGTTTGACCTTTCAGGTTTTCATATTGATTTGAGTATTTTTTTTTTGTGATACTTGTTTGTTTGATGCCTGAGTAGCTGCATGGTAGAAAACGGAAATGTCGAGAAAACTAAAATATACCGAAAGAAATGTGTGAGTAAGAGAAACAATCTAAGTTTCGGGACGAAACTTCTTTTAAGGGGGCACTGATGTAATAACCGAAAATTTTAAGTTCCGGTAAATTGAAATTAACCAAAGTCTGATGAGACAATCGTAAATAAATAAATAAATAAGTAAATAAAACGAGTTTATTCTATCATTTTATGTGACCTAGATTCACATAAAATGATAAATTAAATGACCGGAAATAATTTACGTATTTAAAATAAAAATAATAATAATTTATAAATACGGAATTTAATTCCGTATTATATAAATTCCCGCACAAAAATTACGAGTTACGAGTTCCGCAATTATTTCATGAGCTAACCGCTCAATAGTCCCACTTGGGCCCAAGCAGTCGGCCCATTACCCTAAGCCCAATAACTTAACCTAATCTAATCACACTACTAACCTAATCATCTGCACTAATCCGCCACACCCATCGCTCCCTTACCTTCTGCATCGAGTCGACGCAACTTGCCTTCTGCACGTTGGAAGCCAGCGCCGGTGAGCAGCGTAACGAGCCGCCGCAACCTCCGCCACCAGGCCGTCGCCGTCGTACTTGTCAACGCGTCCAGGTTAGCCACGATCCCGCCCATCTCTTTCCACCATCTTTTCTGTTTCGAAGCGGCCGGAACTAACCTCACCATTCCGCAGCCGTTGCGAGTTCCACCGGAGCCATCAGCGCCGAGCCTGCGCCGCCGACCGCTGCAGCAGTCCGGTAAGTCTCGCCTCCCTTCCTTCCCGTCTTCTGGTTCGAGTCCGAGGACATTAACTCCTCCCTTCCTGCGCAGTCAATTTTCCGGGTCTCACCTCGACCGCAGGCCTCGCCGCCGACCGTCGTGCTGCCGCCGAACCCAGTCACCGTCCGCGCCGCCTCGCATCGCTGGAACCACGGGTAAGCCTGTAGCTTTCTCTTCCGTTTCTGCTGATACTCTCCCCGCCTCTGCTTTTTCAAAACTCACAGCCAACTCCGGCTACACGCAGCACCAGTGAAGGCCGTCGGGCACCATCGCGCCGCTTCACTGTCTGGTCTCCGTCTGCACAGCCGCCAGAACGCCAACCCATCGCCGCCGGAACGCCAGCCCATCGACGCCGGACTGCAGTTCCGGTAAGCTGGCTTCTCCACTTCTTCTTTCCACTGCAGTAAGTATATATGTTGAGTTGTGATACAAATGGGCTTCATATGCAGTATGTATATACGTATAGATTAATAAGTATAAGAGACGTAAGTGTGCATATATATACGGGTACGGTGTTAGTATATGGTAAGAAAACGTGAGTGGAGATGCAAGATGTGTATGAATAAGTTGGTTCGGAAAATATATATATATATATATATATATATATATATATATATATATATATAGGATACATATAAGTACATATGTACATTCAATTACGGAAGATTAATAAGAGCAGGTGTGAGTTTATATAGGAGAGGGTATGCCGAGTACATAAATATACGTATATATATTA
>BSUD01000007.1:22493168-22514669 GCA_033239045.1 Fagopyrum esculentum
ATATATATATATATATATAAGATTAGTTAATACCCGAAAATGAAGTAATGTAATTCCAGATGACGAGTGGACGAGATTAATTTTTATAACCTTAGTAAACTGTTTTGGAAGTAATCTTAGATTAGAAAAGTGTTCCAAAGGAAATATTAGAGGTCAAGAAGTGACCCGGAGAATTATCTACACTAAGGGTAAAACGGTCTTTTACCGTGTGAGAATCGTTCTTTCCGTAATTCCTTCGCATGAGGTTGGACATAGAGATGTGATTTTGATACACATGTCTTCATTGACAGGCACTTGAGTTACCACGAGTACGGACTATTTGAGGAGTGTTAGAGTGTTGTGATTCAGGTAAGTCCTTGCGACTTACTTAGCCAGTTTCTGAGTGTTAGTTGAGTGATAGTAGTTGTGTGTGCTATTTGCATGTTTAATAATAATAACTTGCTAGGACGACTGTTATTATTATGTTTAAGGCCCAAGTGTATGTATAACGGGCCGTGACATCACTGCCCAGCTCTGACAAGAGACTGGGAGGTTCTCTATACCCAGACCAGGCAGGTACAAGGTGAGATGCATCGGATCCATTCCTGATGGTTACACGGGGCGGAGGCGAGGTTTGGGAATTCCTCGTGTCACAAAATAAGTATCACTAGAGTGAAAGAGTAATTTAAAGCAAGATAATAAAACGGACTTGTTTGAAAGCATGTTGAGTGTTTATATTTCTCTGAGTGTGTTTGTGCTGTTATTATTCTGCTAATATTTAGATAACTAGCTAACGGTTCTTCTTGTTGTTGTTTTAGATTTACCGCAGGTTAGATCAGCAGCTGAGTGATCCGGAAGTAGTGGTCAGCCGGGTCTCCGTACTCCTTAGAGCAGGGTTGGGGGTTGTTTTTGTCTTTCCTTTCGTTTGGTTAAGACAGTTGTTCTTTTCTTTTGTTTAAGTACTTTAGGCTGCTAGACAATGTTGCATTCATTACTCTAAAAACATGGTTTTTATGAATTTCGGTTTCTTTATTTGTGTCTTGTTGCAAGATCCTAGTTATGTTGTTGTCAAACTGAGGTCGGGACCCATTGTGAGGTCCTAACCAGTAATACTCCGAGTTCTGAAAATTCGGGGTGTTACAAATACCATTTTCTCTCTTGAGAAAGTTCAAGCATCTATATAAGGAGAAATTACTAGAGACATTATCACCTAACTAGATGCAATAAAAAAAACTAGAAACATCATATTTAGGAAAAAATTAGAAACTAAGCTCGACAATACACTAGTACAAAAATGCACATTGGTTACAGTACATTTAACACGGTTCCGTGTTTTTGCGTGGTAAATATGCAAAATCAACTTTTTTTACCACGGTTGTCCAAAAAACCGTGTTAAAAAGCACATTGGTTATGGTACATTTAATACGGTTCTGTGTTTTTGCGTGGTAAATATACAAAATCAACTTTTTTACCACGGTTGTCCAAAAAACCGTGTTAAAAATACTTATAATTTACCTCGGTTTACCGAATAACCGTGGTAAATTTATAGAATCACCCATCTTAACACGGTTACCCTGCGAACCGTGTTAATTTTTTTTTATAATATAACGGTTACTTGTAACCGTGTTAAACTTGTGTATCATTTATCACGGTTCTCTTCAAAACCGTAGTAAAAATGTTTATAATTTACAACGGTTACCCTCTAAACCGTGTTAAATAAGCGTATGAACACAATTTACCACGTCTTTCAATCAACCGTGTTAAATATTCACTAGTACAAAAAAGCACATTGGTTACTATATATTTAACACGGTTCCGTGTTTTTGCGTGGTAAATATGCAAATTCAACATTTTTGCCACAGTTGTCCAAAAAGTCGTATTAAAAATACTTATAATTTACCTCGGTTCTCCAAATAACCATGGAAAATTTATAGAATCACCCATTTTAACACGGTTACCCTGCGAACCATGTTAAAATTTTTGTTATAGTATAACAGTTACTTGTAACCGTGTTAAACTTGTGTATCATTTATCAAGAATCTCTTCGAAACCGTAGTAAAAATGTTTACAATTCAGTTTTGAACGGGTCAAGATTTACTTGTAACCATGTTAAAAAATATTCATAAAAATTACATGTATTTAGTTATTTATCAAATCTACAATTCAGTTTTAAAAATAAATATTTGACTTTCTATTGAATTTTTATAGTTCAAATTTATTAAAAACAATATTATATATATATATATATATATATATATATATATATATATATATATATATATATATATATATATATATATATACATATATATATATATAATATTTACAATTTATTAAACTACAATCCCGTACCTACCCGCACAAGGTGCGGAAAATATACTAGTTATAATTTAATTTGGTTATATTGATAGGTAGATTTTATTTTAATTTTTTCTCTTCGTCGGAAATTCGAGTTTTGAACGGGTCAAGATTTAAGTAATACGGGTCCGTAAAATTCCGTAATAAACTTGATCCGTACTCACCTTTTTAACCCTAGCCATCCTAAACTATCCCTCCCACTCTCCTGATTCATCTATCTCACTCCACGCCACAGATCTCACCAATCTCCCTCTCCTTTTCCAATCTCCCTCTCCTTCTCTGGATTCTTGCTCAAACCTAACCAGCCACCAATCGATCGGATCTCGCCAAGCAACAACGGCAACACGGACGGGAAGGAAGGTCTCGCCAAGCAGTAGTGGGCCTCCAGTTCCGACGGCCGACGCTGAGGAAGGTTCATGTAGGAGATTCGCCGCCGCTCGCGAAGGAGACGCCGCTAGGGCTCTCGCCGCCACCGCCTCCAGTGCCGACGCTCATGAAGAAGGGCACCGTCGTCGTCTTCGCCGCTGCTCGCAAAGGTATGCGCTAGGGTTTTGTTGCGCTTTTGGCCACCGCTTCCTACCGCCGGCTGCTTCCCGTTTCCGGCCACCGTCCGATTGGTGTTTCCGTCCCCATCCTCCATCATTTACCTTTCCTCTCTTGTGCAGATTCCGCATCTGAGTCTTCTTTGGGTGAGGGTTTCAATCTGCAGTAAGCCCTAACTCGATATTTTGGGAACTTTTGTGTGTTTATATGTTGTTTTGTAATTACAGGTGTATTTGTGTGTTATGTGCTTGTGGGATGTGGTGAGCGTAATATCAGTTTAGTTTTGTGGATTTAGATGTTATTAGGATTAAGTGTTTTGTAATTGAGAGAATTCCTTGAATAATTATAATTAGTTGTTATTTGGTTGAAAATTGTGATTATTGTGATGGTTGTCCTGTTCCTATAAGTAATCTGTATTTTCTTTTGGTTTTTGTTGAGCTCGTCGGGTTTTTGTTGGGAATATTATTAGTTAGTATGAAGGTCTCTAGTTAGAGATAAGTATGTGACGTTGACAAATGATTTGTGTTTGTATGTGAGGATTGTTTGATGTGTGTTGAGCTTGTCATGTATATTAATAGAAAATGAATCTTGTAGATTGTGATGTGTTGGGTGTGTAACCATGGAACGACTCTTGTAGTTTACATGTTGATACAAATGCGTCATTTGTGTTTAGGTTCGAGGTTGGGTTGAGACTTTTGTAGAGGAATCGTTTGGAGTGTGCTTGTGACCTACGAGGTGAGTCTCTGGACATATTAATTAGTTAGTATGAAGGTCTCTAGTTAGAGAAGCTTCGTCAGGACATTATTGATACGAAGAGGTGCAAATCATCTATTTTTATTGCACTTGACAAGAAGGTGCATTAGCAGATGTGATTGATTTCTTGTTTGATGTTTAATTTATTACTTAACTGAATTTTTGTAAAATCTTTGCTTGCAGGGGAAGTTGATTTCTAATGCTCAAGCTAGAATTGCACGATTTAGAGAAAATATTTCTACTAAAAGAGTCGAGATAGGAACTGAACTTGTTGATCAATTGGAAACAGAAGAAATAAATCTTCAAATCAAAGATATGAAAAAGGAAGTGATTGCATGCAGGACTGAACGAGTGAAGGCCGGAACTAAGATAGCTGATCTTGAGAATAATCTTTCAACTAATCTTTTCCCGCACAAAGAGGAGTTGGAAAAAATGACAGTTATGTACTAGTTGAGTCTTTACAAGTTGAATATGAGTTGAAGGAAAAGGAACTTGAGGATGCTGTAACTGTTGTTAAAGAATCAACACATGAATTGCAAAGTGAGCATTGGGCGAAACCTTAATATGCTACAGTTTACTGTAACATCAGCAATCAATTTAAAGAGATTAAGGATCAGAAGGATAAGCAATTTAAAGAGATTAAGGATCAGAAGGATAAGTATACAGTAACTAGTTATCTTATGAAATATTATGGATTTTTAGTGATTAGTATTTTGATATGATTGAAATGATTATTGTTGTCAATTGACATGGTTATATTTGATTGATCGATTATCATGGTGTTGTTGAAGATTGTCTTTGAGCATTGTTTGTCGGTTAGCCGGTCAGTTTAGCTTGTTCATTAGGTTGGATTACTGCAGGTGTACGGTATAAATGCGCAACACAATAAATATAGCATAATTAAAAAATATAAAATATTACTCCAGTTGTAGATGAAATCGTGATAAACACATTTATCACGGTCAAATTCACATTTAACACACGCTACTAATTTACCACGCTTCAGTATTATTACCATGATTCTACATTATTACCACTGTTCTATAGCACCGTGTTTAACAAGGTTCGAGGAGAACCGTGGTAAACACGATTAACACGGTTTGAAGAGAACCGGTAAACACGTTTAACACGACACTTTTAACACGGTTGGGATGGAACCGTGGTAAAATTGCATGTGGTAAACATGTTTACCACGGTCCATCTTAACCGTGTTAAACCTGTTTACCACGGTTGAACCACGAACCGTTGTAAACACGTTTAACACTGTTCACGCCGAACCGTTCTAAAATTGCATGTGGTAAACACGTTTACCACGGTTCACGTTGAACCGTGTTAAACACTTTTACCACGGTTAAACCATAAACCGTGGTAAATGCGTTTAACACGGTTCTGGGCCAACCGTGTTAAACACATTTACCACAGGCAGTTTTAGAACGGTTCATAATCGTGGTAAATAATGCACACGGAACCGTGTTAAATGTGCATTTCTGTACTAGTGATACTATAAATCTCAAATCATTCCCACTTTCTATAAATTAACCAAAGGTAAAAGAGTTGTATCCCTACACAACGTCATTCCAAATGACAACAGCTGTTGCAAGTTCAACTTAAAAAAAAATAGGAATACATTTGCAAGGACCTTCTTAGGTTCCAAGGTCTATTGACAAATCTGGAAAAAAAAGGTCCCTATAGAACAAGAAGTTAAAACCTAGTATTATTTTTCGATCATAAGAAAATAAATTGACATCTTTGTGAAAAAAAAAATCAATTTTTGTATTTTTTAAATAACCTAAAATGTCAATTCACAATTGATAAACCAAATACATAATATAAAGAAAATCTGATCAAAGCAAAAGGCTGGACTAAAAATGACAAACATTATTCACATATAGGTCATTTTTCGATCATAAATTTCTTATGCCTCTTAATAAGAAGTTAAAACCTAGTATTATTGACTAATCTCATTCTGCTGAAGGTTTATACACGGTCAAATGTAATCCTTCTAATTTAGTAATAATATAGAGAAGAATTTGAAAAGAAGTTAAAACCTAGTATCATTGACTAATCTCAAATCCTGAAACTGTTCTTCCATCACCATAACCAAAATCTCAAGATGCATTCTAATTATTTAAAATTTCCAACTTCTAAACTTAAGTTCTAAAATATATCATCTTAATAGAAGAATTTGAAGCATCAAGTACAATGTAGATATTGAAGAGTGAACCGAAACTGAAAACAATACTAAAAAGTCATAAGTAACTTGCACCAAGAAAATAATGAAAATGCAATAAAGGATCTTGAAAGAGAAATGAGAAAAAAAAACAAGATAAGATAACAACAATAACTTCTAAACTCAGCTTGCAATGAAAATCAATTAGGACATCACTTTTGAGAAAAATAAATAAACTACCAAATCAGCCAATTTAGGTGCCCGTTATCACCAAGCTTGCAATGAAAATCAATCTGTAATTCCACACAACAACTACTAAACCCATCCAAAAACCAAATAAGATAACTAAAACTATAAGATTTTAAACTATTTACATTGAAAGCCATAAAAGATGTAGGTCACCTAGACAGGGAACTTGCTCCTAGTGGGTTTACTAAGAAAGATCAGGCTGAGATGGATAAGGTGAAGCTAGTTGATTTTACTATTTCATTTTTGTACTGCCATGTGATTTTGAACATTTACAATTTTACTACTATCTATTTATGACTGCTTAAGCTTAGCTGTTTTTCCTGTATTTTAACAACAATTTGGGACTAGTTATAAGCCTTGTCAATGTATATCCATCTCATGCTCTACAAATTGATTTTTAACATTTACTATTGATAGTATAATCATGTTCATTATTTCTTGTACTTTTATGGCTTTCAATGTAAAGAGTTTAGAATCTTATGCATCTGCAGAAACCTTCTGCAGAGATACATGCTAATATATTTGAACTCTGATATGGATTTAAAGTTTTAAAAAAGAACTTTAGCACACCAAAAATACATGCTAATTTATTTGAATCATCGAATGCCAAGAAAGAATGAACCTTGTTTTCTAGTCATTCCGTGAACTCTTCACGGAAACTTCATGCGTCTATGGTTGACTTGGAGCCGAAAGAAAACACCCTCTTGCAGCAAGCAGTCTACTATATGAAATTGAAAATAACTATTATTGCTCTAAATAAAAGGAAAAAAAGGTTAGACATAGATTTTACTACCTCATTTAAGCTTAATCAAAGTAAATAACAAGAAACCCAGTAAAATAATTTTATAGCCCTCATAAAACATAAAAATAAAATCATCTATTAGCTTATTAATTGTTTTGTTTGATGTTGTGGAGTATATATATTGTAACTTGTAGATAACTTTGTAGATTTGAATTCTAGAGAAGGAGTGATATATAGATACTTATTTGAGAGGATAAAATAAAAGAGCGAATGCCAACATTATCGAAGTCAAACAACATTTGGTTTTATCAGAAGATGTCTTATAAGGATTTTTAGCAGTTTTAAAGGGTATCCATTCACAAGTTTTTGCAGAAAGCTTGAGTTTAAGGTATCAAACTTCGGTGACTATGTGATCATAAACAAGAGTGAATGCCAACAAACAAATACACAAGCACTTACCAATTACACAAAAGTTCACATGCGTCTTTGCATCACATGGCTCTTCAAATGGTTTATGGTGATCCTCGGTAGACGATATCTTGATTTCCTTCTCGGTGAGTTCTAATTTCAAATTTCCAGCTTCCAACTTCCACATCTATTTTGACCAGATGGCATTATAAAGACAAAAGAATCACAATTACATTGTCACATCTAATATACTTTTAGCAACGAAAGTTGAAAAGGCATGCTCATGGCCCCATGCAATCTTAATTGTTAATGCATCATAAGACAAACAAGAAAGCAAACAAATAAGACCACCTAAACAAAACCTCAGAGCTGCAATAAAACCCATACGCAAAAGGTACAGGAGGATTGTGTGGATACCTTACTTGTTGAACATTTATTTTCAATCCTAATAATAAAGTTCGGGCAAATCCAAGCAATTCTTCAAGTTCTATCTACAACAATAAAGTTCAAAAATCTATTAATAGTGTAAAGCCATTAACAATGGGTGATGATTCTTGTGAAATTACAAAAAGAATATCAAGCATATGCCCCAAAATGAGAATGAGAACTAAAACTGACCACAACCTCACCCATGACTAGCACTCAAGCAAAGAGTTCTATGAACCAAACTTCCAGAGTATCAAGATTTTAGAACAGCTATGCATGAAATTAGAATTATGTTGTAAATTAAGCACGAAGTCATTTGACATATAAAAGTGAAGAATTGTTTAGCTTTGCTACAAATAATGATATAAATGAATGAAGGTTTGACACTGCCTCCTAGAATAGTATGAGTTGGGTTAACAAACTTTTCCAATAATTCCTACATATTGTGATAGTTGATAAACTACAAATTCACCCTCTCCGTATAAATATAATGAAGAAGACAATAAGCCAATATTCAAATGAGTAAAAACAAGGCATCAACCATATTCCATTTTCCAGAATATGGATATTAAGCTATTATTGAATATAGAGTCAATTTAAAATGAACTTAAGACTCCATTTTGGGATCTCTTTTCTAGATTTTTATCAACTTAAACTTGTGGAGTTAATTATTATTGAAGTGTGAATTGTAAATGAACAAGTCAGATGTTTACCCAAATTTCAACTCGAACTTGTAAAGTTATGTGGGAATTAGGCTGAGGATGAGAGTGGAGCTAAATCAAACTTATAGGGTTGTCTGTAAGGTTACAATTATGTAGCTCAAATGAAACTAAAATTGATGACATTAACAAGAAGGAATAGAAGAAAAAAAATCACTAGAGAAAAGAAGCTAACTTGAAAAATGTCTTCACCGGATTGTTTGCCTGTAACCAATGGTGACAAAATTTTAAACTGAAAGCGGAACATTCTCTGATTTTTAAGGGTGAGAGGATGGAACTCAAGGATCCGTTGTGGGTAAACAAATGAAGGAGTTTTCCTTAGATTTGCAACCAAAATTTATACAAACATGAATTATAATTTCTATCCAATATTAGAAGAGGAAAACCATGAAACAAAGGGAGTTGAGGGAGTTTTGAGAAAACAAACGAACCTAAAAAAGGAGTCCGACAACAATCACTTACGGTTGTCGAAAATGGAAGAAGATCGGAGCCGGCGGTGGACCTGAAGAAGATGCGAGTTGAAAGGGAACTTAAAAGGTTTGTTCTCACGAAGTAGAAGACGAGAGCAAGGCAATCAGCGTGAGTTCAAAGGGAACAAAATGTAGGGTTTTTTCCCCTTTTAGTAGAAGATAGCGTTTTCATAGCGCATTTAGAAACAAATAGCATTCATTAGCGCTAAAAGAATAAAACTTTGGTGCTTGTCCACTTAATAGCGTTTGTGTAATATAAAAACGCTATTAATAAACTAAGTCATATATTTTATTTGCATTCGCAGTACAAACGCTATTATTTAATGCTATAAAAAATCAATTTTGTTGTAGTGTCTGATCTATATTTGTTAGTATAAAAACGCATTTATGTTAAGTCTTCCATCATCAAAACAAATATAAACAATTAAATATCAAGGAGGAGATAACATGGAAACATAGTTTATGTTTCTTGTTAGGTTTAATAAATCTCCTGCTAAGTAATTTCAATCACCAGGATTTTGTTTGCAGCCTCCTATTCTTGGTAATGTTTCCCACTGTTTTCACTTTGGTAAACGTTTACCCTCAAATGGAGAAGAAATCATTCTTTTTTCGTTAGTAAGGGGAAAATTTGTCATAGGATGAAAGAGTTTTCCAGCATTACCATATGTCCATGTGGTTTTAGGGATGAAAACTTAGGTTAAACTAGTTCTATATAACTTGGATTCGCATAAAACTTAAGTAGTCAAATGGATCAGAGATGTTGATGCAAACCTTCCAGTCACTTACTATACCACTAAATGATTCATCAAACTTAGTATCATTTTGATAATGATGTTTAGCCCAGACCACATAACTGCATTTAACTTTTTCAATACTATGATTAGGGTCTGAGTGCAACTGGAATATTATGAGGCCTCCTTCATATTCTTATACAATTTAGTCTGCCATAAGAGAAGCCCTAATATCATTATGCGTGTTCAAACTCTTAAGTTACTGCATCCATATACCTACTTTTATTTTTTGGGTAGAATATGGTTTAACTCTACAGTCAATACAACAGTCAAAACTGTCTCAACCACACTGCTGGAACCTGAGCACAATCAAAACCCGGAAGAACTTACACCAACCCTGTCCACTCCGTCCTCGACTTCTCATGCCCCACCAACCGGGACTCTTCAGCTTCCTCAAAACCTGGAAGAGACTTCACCAAGTCAGCCCACACCAGCCCTAACTCCTCATGTCCGTCCAACCGTGACCCTACAGCTTCCCCAACACCTTGAAAATGCAAACGGCTCTTTCAAAAGCATGCTATTAAATGCATTGCCTAGGAACCATGTTCCCCTCGAATACACCCCTGGACAGAATCAAGGCATCACCCACTTCAACAATGATGATATTTCTGACGCTGTCTCCAAATGGAACCTTACGCTGGTTGGATTCCCTGTCGGAAGCCCACTGGCCTATCATAAAATGTCGAGCTTCGCATCTCTGTCATGGAACCACATTGCTAAAGCCAAGATACTCAGGAATGACAATGGAGTGTACGTCTTTCATTTTGCCTCCGAAGATGACTTGAACACTATACTACTCAAGAGCCCTTATGTTATCAATGGAAGCACTTCCATCATCCTTAAGCGATGGCGTCACGGAATGGCACTAGACTACTCTAGTTTGTCCTCAATCCCTGTATGGATCTCACTCCCCGGCCTGGACTATAGGTTCTGGTCCCCAAGGATGTTGGCTAGGATTGGCTCTAGCATAGGTGTGCCTATCCTCACTGATGGGGTCTCCGCCAACCAAGAGCGTCTGGGGTTTGCGAGAATTCTTGTTGAGATTCTCGCAAGCACGCCTCTCACCCGCTCGATCATATTCATGGGACCTGATGGGGGAAAAATTGAACAGAAAGTGGTGTACGAATGGCTACCCGACCACTGCCCCGACTGCCTCACATTCGGACACAAATGCAAGAGGTACGCGAACAACAAGCAAACATCAACAAAACTCCATGAGGGTACTCGCTCTCGCTCCATCCACTCGCCTTTGGAACCAATCCTTCCCACCCCTGACGAATCACAAAGACTGAAAACACCATTCATCCATAAACCAACACACACAAAAGGCAAATCCAACTCAACCTCAATGAGCCCACCACCAAAAGCAAACAACCGACTCACCACAGAAACTCAGCCCCAAATCGCTCTGCTGGAAAACAAAACTTCCCAGGGCAATCACATTCACCCTTCAGATAACTTTTCACCTTCTCTTGACTTGGATGTCCCTGGGCACTCCCACTCACCCACAGTCCCAGCAACCCAAACCCCCTCTCCGACTAACACCCTCTCTCACTCCCCAACTGAATCAACAGTTGAACTTGATGTTACCAAACCTCTCATACTTCCTCAGACCTCTATTCCCGTTATCAAGGATACGGGATGCACTCAAAATGTTGTTTATGTATCTTAATATATGTTCGTGGAACATAAGGGGTCTAAACCACCCCAGCAAGCACCAGGCTATTCGCGACATTGTTAAAACCCACAACCTTGATATCTTAGCAATCTTAGAAACCAAGCTTACTGAGAACAAGATGTCTCAGCTCTCCTCACTTATACCAAACTGGAAACATACCCCCAACTTCTCCGCTGAATTCAGATGCCGCATCTGGCTTTGGTGGAACCCGCTCACCACACATATCACCACAATCCTCAGTACCAATCAACTCATTCACTGCTCTATCACCCTCACCACACAAAATACCAACCCCACTGCTCCCGCCTCTAACCCATCCTTAGAGGGTACTTTCATCTATGCACACAACTCGGCTGAACTGCGCTACCCCATGTGGAATGCCATTTCAACCATTAAACAGATTAGCTCGACTGTTCCTTGGTTTCTCATGGGAGATTTTAACACCATTCTCTCCCCAAATGAGAAGATCTCCGAGAATCCCTCCACAAATAGCATTCATTCGGATGAACTCGCTTCATGCTTCACTGAAAACTCCCTATCTGATCTACCTTACTCGGGCTGCACAATGACATGGAATAACAAGCAGTTCCCTAACCGAATATGGTGTAAGCTGGACCGTATTGTGGTGAACGATGCCTGGACTGACAACCTTACCAACTCGACCGCTTTCTTTGATACTCCATGCATATCCGATCACTCACCTGCCATCCTCACCATTAACCCCAAACCTACCACTGCCCACCGTCAATTCAGATTCAATAACTCCTGGGCTAAGCATGAAGGCTTCATGCATACGGTCACAACCTCCTGGGCATTCCCTGAACCCAATCCCACTTTGTGCCCAATGACCTCTCTCACAGACAAGCTCAAGCGGCTGAAACCCCTCCTGAAGCGCTTCCCAAGTGCCAAACTCGAGACTCTCCAAACAACAATCACTAGCCTTAAATCCTCTCTCGCCATCACCCAAACCAACCTGCAGAACGATCCTTTCAATGAGGCTCTCATCCAGCTCGAGAGATGCACATTACTGTCCCTTCGCACCAACCAAAACACACTTACGGACACTCTGGCGTAACTGTCAAAGGCTGCGTGGTACAAGTTTGGCGACCACTGCAGCAGCTACTTCTTCAAGGGGATACTAAATAGAAGAGCAAGGAACACAATCAAAAGCCTCAGCTATCCCCTCGAAAATTCACACGCAACTACTTTTGATCAGGATGAAATCTCAGATATCCTAACTTCCCACTTTTCTAGCATCCTAAACCCTCCAAATGTCCTAAATCCTCTCAACCACTTCCCTGATTGCCAACTACCCACGCTGCCCCATGATCTGACCGATTTGCTTAACCGCAATATTAGCCGGATTGAGATCAAAGATGCATTATTCTCTATTGGAGATACGAAGGCTCCCGGTCCGGACGGTTTTAACGCATACTTCTTCAAACAATCTTGGGGTATTACCGGTGATGACTTCACCAAGGCGATCACCATATTTTTCAATTCGGGAACCCTACCCCCCTCACTACAACCACACTTCAATCTCCCTCATTGCAAAGAAACCAAACCCTTGTGTTCCTGCCGACTACAGGCCGATCTCATGCTGCAATACACCTTACAAGGTGATCGCTAAGATTCTGGCAGCGAGACTGAATGCTACACTTCCCTTTATGATCGGGAGCTACCAAGGTGCATTCGTTAAGGGCAGATCGATCAAACACAACATACTCATTGCACAAGAATTATTCAAGAAATACAATCAGAGGCATGTATCTCCGAGATGTGCAATTAAAGTAGATCTTACAAAGGCCTTCGACATGATTGACCACCGCTTTATTATCAATTGCCTTGGTAGAATGGGATACCCGATCAACTTCATCAAGCTCATTGATGCGTGCATTTCAAACCCAGCATACTCCATCAACATCAATGGCACTCTTAAGGGTTATTTCAAGGGCTCTAGAGGACTCCGTCAGGGTTGCCCACTCTCACCATCCCTCTTCACCTTAGCACTTGAAGTGCTTTCATCCATGCTCAAAACCAACACATCCAATCCAAACTTCAACCCACACCCTAAATGCTCCTCACCCACCATAACCCACCTTTGTTTTGCTGACGATATTTTGCTGTTTTGCAGGGGTGACATAGGCTCAATCAACATTCTGAAGAACACACTCAACTATTTTAGTCTCTACTCTGGACTAAAAATCAACGTCAACAAATCCTCTATCTTTCTCGGGGGTACTACTCAGCAAGATCTTGTCTCCATTGAATCCTTAACTGGGATCCCTATTGGAACACTTCCATTCACTTACTTAGGCATCCCCATCGGAAGTAGACGTCTGAGGCATGCAGAATTCGTTAAGCTCATCAACAACATCACACTCAAAATCAATGCTTGGAGTGCTCGGAAGCTTTCTTACGCTGGAAGGAAGCAACTTATTTCGTCAATCCTCATTCCACTCCAGTACTTTTGGTGTTCTTTGCTGCCTATCCCTCACAAAATCATCATGAAGATTAATGGACTGCTTCGCTCCTTTCTCTGGTCGGGTTCTGATTCCAGCAGGAGAGCGTTAGTCGCTTGGTCCACTGTTTGCTCCCCGTTGGCGGATGGTGGACTCGACTTCAAGGAGCTCCTGGCTTGGAATAAGGCTTGTATGTCCAAGTTGATATTTGAACTGAACAGCTTTCCTCCCTCGCACAATCTATGGACCTCCTGGATCAGCAACAATGTTCTAAAGCACCGCTCTGTTTGGAATTGCGAGGCTAACTACAAGTTCAGTTTCTCATGGAACTACCTCATCAAAGTCAAAGACCTCATTAGGCACATCCAAGATACTCACTCCGGTCCTGATTTCATCTCTTCTGTCGTTAGGACCAACGGCAAATTTTCCACAACAAAGGCCTATCACTTCATCCATCAACTTCCCCCTCCAGCTAACCCTACACTATATAACAATATCTGGAGAAGAACCAACACTCCTAAGGGCTGCTTCATTGCTTGGATTGCTGCACATCACCGGCTCCCTACCCGTACAAAACTTTGCGCCTGGAACCTCACACAAATTGATACCTGTTACCTTTGCGAGCGCAGCCCTGAGAGCGAATCTCACCTGTTTCACGACTGCTGTTTCGCCATCATCACTCTCAACCTCGTCTCTAGGTGGCTGCACATTCCTCCCCCATTTCCATACTCGGACAACCTATGGAACTGGCTTGGATCCCTCAAGAATAACAAGAAATGCCTCATCTCCATGGTAAGAATCGCTGCTATCATTAACTTCATCTACTTCATATGGAGGGCCAGAAACGATATTGCATTCAACAACACGATCACAAGTGAAGCTATGTGTGCTCATAACATCATTCAAGCTACTAAAAATCATTTCTCACACCACTGGAATGATAGATCAGACCAATCTACTACTTGGGCATCAACACTCGGCATACAGCTGTTATAATTGGGTCTGGATTTTGTCCTCTCTTTTTGCTACTCTCTTTTCTTTCACCGCTCTATCTCCTCCTTCTCAAACATTCTATGCACTTGTAACCAAGTTGGACCTTGTCTCCAAGTTGGACTATGTAAATCCCTTTCTGAGCTAATATACACAAAATTTTCAAAAAAAAAAATTGTTTTTATCTTCTTTGAAATTAGATTTTTATGACACTGCCTATAAGGCTATTCTTCTTCCTTCTGATGAAGATGTGGTGCTTGAATGTTTTTGTTATTTACTGATCGAGTTGTGTCACAATCTGAAACATCTATTTTCAATGACTCAAGGGAAGTAAAGTTACTACAACGGAGAAACATAAACTATGTTGCCATTTGTTGATTAAACTTGAATCTAAATAAATATGCTGAGTTAGTCGCAACATCGATGATTCCACTTGTTGATTAATTCTCAATTAGCGTACCTTGAGATTGTTGATTAATTCTCAATTAGCGTACCTTGAGATTTGATTATTGAGGTATAAATCTTCTTTAATATTTTAGGCTCCTAAATCACCAAATATGGCAAAAGTGGTTATTACGTATGTCGTTATATGCGGAAAATTATTGAAAACGATGTGCATGATATTTCGTAAATGGTATGCATGTGTACTTACTACAATTTATAATATCGAAATGTAAAATTTTTGTTATATATATTTTGCTTACTTTTGTTGTTTAATCTTTAGTTTTTTTAGTACTTTAAAGGCTCACCGAAGTCGTATGACCAAAGACCATCTTCATGAACTTGAAGTGGGTCGAGTTTGTGTAGCCTCTCATTCAAAAATTCATCGACATTGAGTGACTTGCTTAGCTTAGTTTTCCATGTAGAGACCATTGTAAAAAGTGTTTGTTATATTTTGTTAAGATATATAAGCTACTTTCGGAACGAAGAACGATATAAATTTGGTTTTGTTTTAATGTTACTTTCGGATTATATAATCGAAATATTAATTAAATGATAATTTTGCTTAAACATATTATTATTTGTTTACTAATAAATAATTTTGGTAACGTACAATACGTATTGTGTAATTTAAGTAGGTGCAAAATTGCCTATTTTCATATTAAAATAATAAATTACGGTTAAAAAATTATCACAATTTTATGTAGAAACCGGGGAAGATTTTGAAATTTTAAAAACCGGTAGAAAAATACCCCGGTTATTATAATGGAATGTAATACATATTGTTCAACTAGCTCATTTGGTTGACGAAGGGAAGGAGGAGCTTGGAGTTATAAGTTTGAGTTTCGGGAGTAGAAAAAAGTTCCTATTATTTTATTGATTTTATTTTATTTTATTTTAAGCAAATTATAATATATTTAGATAGAGATTAAGTGATGTTTATTATTTCATTAACTCTTAACTAATACAATAAAATTAATATAATTTTTAATGCAATAACTCATCAACCACTATCTAATTTATTTGACAATATATTTATACAACAGACTAAATATATAAAATAATTTAAAATTTCATCTAAGTAAAATAAATAAAATAAAAGCTCTAATTTATAGTACAAAACTTAAGTAAACTTTATTTAATTAATTAATTTAAAGATTTATTGTTTAATTTTAAACTTAATATGCGACATATCTTATAAAAAAAATTTGTGTCCCCTAACGAAAACTTTCTATCTCCGCCACTGCTCGTAGAGAAGCACGCGCGAGCGCGCACACACTCCAAACTAGATAAGCTTAACATATATGTTCATCTAGTTCTGACGGGGAGCTTGCGACATCGGATCTGGTTTGAAGGTCGGTCTTGTGATGGCTCGGGGAAGACAGACTGGCGGTTGAGCTCAGGAAAGGCGCTCGGGCTCGAAGAATACGGTCCTAACTCGATTGGGGGATCGATTTTTGGTGGTGAACATTGACTTGGAAAGAGAAAGAGAGAGGAAGGGAGAGTTAGGTTTGGATGGGAAGATGATTAACGGAAAAATTTTCTAATTCCATAATTAACGTCAATTACTCTGTATCATTATCCATCAAGTCTCCAAATCATTATCCATCAAATCTCCAATTTAAAACTTCTTTAACTTTACATCTTAACAAATTCGATTTGATATGAAATTAAATCGAATATGAAAAATTCTGAAAAATCGGATATTACAAAAATGTATTTCTCCTTTGTGTTATCATTTATATACTAAAATTTACAAAAAACAAAGATGTCAGATATCAATCTCATACTTATATCCTGATGTCGAAATCGATATCGATGAAAGAAATACTAGAACCCTGATATAAATACCAACCATGTCCTTAATCTTTATTGTTGGAGTTTGACACAGTTTATAAATAGATGTCTAGTCAACTTACACAATTAAATAGTATAAAATATATACCACATATTCAGCAAGTAGTACAAAGAGATCAAGGCTCCGTTTGGGAAACAGAAGCTGATTGTGGCCGAAGCTGAAGCTGAAGCTGAAAGAAGCAGAAGCTGAAGCTGAAATAAGAAGCTGATTTAAGTAGCTGATTGTTTATAATAAGCTAGTATAGCGTTTGAGAATTACGAGCTGACCGAAGCTGATTGAAACGTAAAATTACCGAAAAGGGCTTTATTAGTAGTTTATAGTGGTTATTTTTTATGGTGATAGAAATATTTATTTAAATGATGTTATATTTGAATAACTATTATGAAATAATTATTTTTGGCAAAAAATAATTATATTAGTAGTTTATAGTGGTTATTTTTTATGGTGATAGAAATATTTATTTAAATGATGTTATATTTGAATAAATATTATGAAGTATTTATTTTTGGCTAAAAATAGTTCTATAGTTAATTATTTTGTTGGTTTACCAAAATTAAAAATGTAATTTATAAGAGTTGGAACACTAAAATAATTAATAGTGTACTATAAACAAATCCGAATTGAAATAAATGATAAAAAAAAATTTATAAACATTAAAGAAAAAGTTTTTTTTAAATCTGAATTGATATCTGAATTGAAATATTGCGAAATGAGTCTTTTTGGCTAATGTACAGCCGCCTACCTCCCTCCCCGTCAAAAGAAACTTCTCGTTCGCCATTTGAGAGCCTTTCGCACTACGCCCTTCGCTGTGAGATTGAGTTCTTCAATTTCTTCGAATCGAGATGAGCAACAACAAGGAACTCGAGATGAGCAACATTTCCACAACCTTCAGTTTGTTAATCTCGATTTGATTACCATACATTTGGAGTTTTAGGGTTTTCGGTTATGACAGATTTACCTCATCTGCCTTCAGTTTGCATCTCCCCTTGTATCAACTTCTATTTTCACCGTTCTTGACCATTGCCCTTCCTATTCAAATGTACCTCCATTGATAAATAACTATTGAACCTAGATTAGATTTTACTGTAAATGAGCATGAAGTTTGTACGAGTACAAAATGTCTCTGTTTTTGAAATTGGACTACTTTGATGTTGCTGCTGGCAATTGATATCTGAAATTGGCTGTTTGATGTTGTAGTTAGCAACTGTTATATATGAGATTTTGAATTAATTATTGTTATGACAATAGCTTGTTACTTATAAATTGTGCAGGTGATTTTGATTCTCAATTAATTACTGATAATTGAGATTTTGAATTATCTACTGTTATATGAGTTTTTGAATTAATTACTGTTAAATGATTATCTAGTACAACTGGTTTTGGTTTTCAATTTGTGTGAGTACTGCAATTGGTTCCTCTCTAGGCTTAGTGACACTTGATTCATCTACTGCAATTGATTTTGATTCTTCAATACAGGAATACGGAGAATAGAGGAAGAATCGAAGAAGAAATTAAAAAAATCAAGAGAGAATCGAAGAAGAAAAAGAAGAAAGATGGAAGAATACCTTCGAAAGGGTTCGGGTACAGAAAATCGAAGAATAGCTTCAAAGAGAATCGAAGAAGAAGATAGGAGGAAGAAGACGATACTTGTGTTTCTTCAACAACAAAGGGCATGAAAAAGTTAAAGGATAGGGGTATTTTGAGAACCCAAAAAACCATCAGCTCCATAAGCTTGTCCATGGGAGCTTATGGAATGACCACTTTTTTCAGCTTTCATAAGCTACGATAAGCTGGTTCAGCTTCCTTCAGCTTGCACTCCCAAACGCTAGCTCAGTTTGTACAGTAAAAGCATCAGCTTTCATAAGCTTCAATAAGCTTCAATAAGCTGCTGCCAAACGGGACCCAAGTACTACAGGCAGAGCCTGCTCCGGGAGGCGATCACTTCGGTCGGTATTTAGTTTTTTGTACAACATTAGCTTAGTGGTTAGACCGGGTCATCGTAACTCATTGACCGACCTTAACTCTTCGGTTAGTTATCATTTATCAAGTGGAGCTGTGTAATTTACAAGCAAGAAAGAGTGGGAGGGGCAAGGAAAAAGGAAAGAGATCTTTCAATAAATTTATCTTTAGGGTTTTCTAAATTACGCTAAACTAAAAAAAAATAACATTATATCTTTATTTGTATTGGACCCTATGGTAAAATAATTTTTTTTATATACTTTATTATAGTAAGCGATGACGTTGATGCTGACGTGACTCGGAATAATTTTTTTTACACTAAATCACTAATTTAGACGATAAATCTTGTTTTAGTAAAACTAGGTTCTAAAAAATATTTTTGCCAGTTATTCTTTTAACATAAAGTAAAAATTTGTTCAATAAAAATACTGGAGAAAATCTATTTTAAGCTAAAATTTAATCAAAAATAGTAAAATTTGTGTGATAATCACAAAAATTGAACTTCTCATATCAATTATTTTCTAACGTAAAACTTGTAGGAAAAGATATATTGTAACTCCATTTTACAGGCTGCTATATAAATATAAATGGATCATCTAATTGTTGTTGATTCATCAATCTCTCACATTAGGGTCCGTTTGGTTCCAACTCCGAAAACGGAAACGGAATAGAAACGAATTTAGTCCATATATATATATATATATATATATATATATATATATATATATATATATATATATATATATATATATATATATATATATATCCTTATTCATGAAATTTTATGGAATCATTCATTGTGATTTCATGCAAGATGAACTTGCTTCCCCACATTTTGTTTCCCTATAAGGTATCAAAATTAATCAAATTCTACTCCAATTACTTCAAATCACAAAAAATGATTCCAAAAGTTTTCATGAAAAAAGGTATATGTATGGATGGACTAGATTTGTTTCCATTCCGTTTCCGATTCTGGAGTTATAACCAAACTAGCCCTAAACATTCAATTGCTGCATCTTGAAATATAATTCTAGGTAAAATTTACGGGAGAAGCTCTATTGTCTCATTCATATGTTCTCATAATCATTCGATTATGAAGAGTTCAACATGTAACGCCCCGTTCATTAAGCTCGCTTTTGATATTTATTTTTCCGTATATTTATTACTATTTTAGTAGCCTAAATATTTTTGTAAGGGTATTTTCACGTCGTAAATTAAATTTTAAGAGTTTATATATTTTATATTTATAAATATATATATTCCGTGTTTTATTTTACGGAAAAGTTTAGGAGTTTTTCCTTTTTGAAAACCCCGTTCCGAGTAACATGTATCCAGTTCATTTTTATTTCTTTTCCCTTGTTGAAACATACTGCCTAGCCTTCATGTAAATGAGATGTGCCGCCCAAGCTAAGGCCATCCTAGCAGGTTGGCCAGTCCCTACTTGCTACCCGACCCCTCATCTCTCGGTACCTCTTCATTCGCTCAGCTCTCTGTTTTCCCATCTCTCACAACTCCTCTCAGCTTTCCCTCCTCTTGTTTGCATGTCCTCAATCTTCTCTGCAGCGAGCCCCAACCACACCAAAAAGAAACTCCAACCACATACACCATACAACCTCAGATGATCGTCTACATTTTCATCGGCAGCACCTCCACATCGAGCCTCTCTCTCTCACGTGGCCCTTCATCCTACATCACTTGCCTCCCTCTGTTCTTTATCTCCCTGCACGCTCCCTTACCTTCATCCACCATCTTCATATTTGGCAAGCTACGTTGAAGTTACCACCAGCCTCTTCATGCCACCACCGGGAGAGCCGCCAATGTCTACGCCTTCCGGAATCCGCTTCGCCTTGCCTTTGTAGCGCCGGCGGCCTGCACCTTCTTCCCATCGCCCATTAGTTTAAATGAAACCCTTCTCCCTTTTTTTTTATGAGAGTGGGCCCCGCAATTTTATTATATAATTACATCTTGTACCCTTGATTTGTATTAGCATTTATGACCCACAGATTTATGTTTTTTCAATTATGCCCTCACTGATTAATTATATATGGATTTTTCCTCTTGGTGCCATCAAAGTTTTTACTTTTCCTGGTGTCCACTAAGTTTTAAAATTTCTCTTGGTGCCCTCAAAGTTTCATTTGTTTCCTCTTTATACCCATTCTTAATATATTACATTAAAATTCATTAAAAAATAATATAAAAAATTAAAAAGTTTAATTTAAAATAGATTATGACCTTATTAAATTTAATTAATAAATTATATATATATATAATTAAATATTTTTTATTTTATTTTTGAAATAAATATATTTTTTATTTTTGTATGTAAAAACAATTTTTTATACTTTTACTTTCGTTTTAAAAAATATATATAAAATTAATAAAAAAACATTTTATTGAAAATTTAAAAATTCTAGAGAATTATAATATAATAACTTTTTATTTCGAATTAAATTTTATATAATTTATATTAATTCGAAATTTAAAAAAAAAATAATTTTAAGATTA
>BSUD01000007.1:22515115-22589159 GCA_033239045.1 Fagopyrum esculentum
TATATATATATATATATATATATATATATTTAAATTTATTAATTAAATTTAAACAGGTCATAATCTATTTTAAAAAATTTTTATAACTTTTTATATTATTTTTTAATGAATTTTAATGTAATATATTAAGAATGGGTATAAAGAGGAAACAAATGAAACCTTGAGGGCAGCAAGAGGAATTTTAAAATTTAGTACACACCAAGAGGAAAAGTCCAAAACTTGATGGCACCAAGAGAAAAAATCCATTATAATTTTCGCCAGATTTCTGATTTATAATTTATGACGCTACTTTTGAGATTTAACTACTATGTCCTTGTTGGATTATTTTCTGGATATGATCCAAAGATTTATTTACTGTATAAGACCCAAGTTTCTAAAATTGAATAAATTGCCCGGGACATGTTTTGAGTGGTTTTTAACCTTGGTTTAGAAAACGAGTTTTACCTTAGATTTATATATGTTAAATCTTCCGTTCAATTTAGCATATAAGCTAAATTTGGTTACCTTTGGTTTTAGGTCCGGAAATGACCCCGATAAAGGCCTAACGAGTCCAATCTCGACATCCGTAGATCATCTTCCGCCTTTGACCTCGTGTGAGTACCTTCTTGTTCGATCTTGTTATGTTTAGTACTAGTATTATGCTAGGTTGGATCTAGCATAACTTAGAGTTAATGCCAAGTAGTGGCTTTGAACTTTAGGTGAGTTTTGAGGATTTGATATTGTTTGATGGATTGATGTTGACTCTAAGCTTGAGGTGGTATTGCGGCCTAGTGAAGTTGTTATAAGGATTCGAGTGTATGGTTTGATCTTGTGAGAATGCGTTGATATTATCTTGTGAGGTTGTTTATGGCTTTAATAATGTATGTTGAGCTTGTGAGAATTTAGGGGTTGAGGTTGTATGATTGTTGAGGTTGTGGACTAGAACGAGAGTATCCTACCTTGTGTTGTGATGGTTATGACCTTGTGAGATCCTGAGGACTAGGAGTTTGTTATCCTAGCATGGTTATGACTTATGATCTTGCGAGATCATTGGGACTAGAAGTCTAAGGACTTCTAGCATGTGAGAGATATATTGATTGTGTGCCTTGTTTTGACCAGGCGTTGAGTGCCTTCTTACGGGAAGTTGAGAGCGGTGGTTAGCGAGATTATCTTTGGGACGAGGTAAGTCTCCGGACTTACTTAGCTCGTATTCTTCGTATTAGTTTCGATGTGTGTTTTGTGGTGTGCGTTTATTGTTTATGTTATAACAACTAAACCGGTAATAGGACCACCGACTTTATATTATGTTAGCCCAAATTTATGATAACGGGCTGTGAAATCATCTGCCTAGCTGTAGCGAGAGTCTAGGAGATTCTCGGCGACTAGCCCGCGCGGGTAGACGGTTGGATGCATCGGTACCATTCCTTGCCGGTAAGTAGGGACCGAGGCGAGTTTCGGGAGATTCTCGTGTCACAAAATAAGTTAAAGTAGAACGGGATATGACTTAATAATAAAAAGATAATAATCCGGGCTTGTGTGCTTTGATGTATATTGTGTGTTATGTTGATTTACTTGTGTTTGTGCCTTTCACCTTGATTCTAATGCTTCGAATATTAGCTAACGGTTTTATACCGATTGTTGTAGATTGCCTTGCAGGTTATGAATGCGGCCGAGAGTTCCGGAAGAGTGGGCAGCCGGGGTTCCGTACATTTTAGGAGGGCTTTTTGGGTGGAGTCGTGTTGGAGTATTGTATGTTTTGTATTTTTGTATGCCGTGTGTATGACGTTTGGTCTTTGGAGTTGTATCTCGGCTGAAGTCTTTTGTTTGTATGGTTTCGGGTTTCATTGCATTGCATAAAAATGTATTTCGTTTTGGCCTTTATTTATGTCTTGTTGAAAGATCCGGTGAAATTGTTGTCAGGCTAAGGGTCGGGACCCATTGTGAGGTCCCAACCCGTAGTGCTCCGAGTCCCGCGGATTCGGGGTGTTACACAACACAATCAAGTATCATTGCTAGATTTGGATATCTTTATATCAAACCAATTATACGTTTACAATATTATTTAATTTGTATCATCAACATATGCAAGTTTTAAATCACTTATTAACAAATACCCGTACAAAGGAGAGCTATGAACTAGCAAGTCACTATTTTTTGTGTTGGCACATTCATCGCATTTAGTCGAACACATGCATACAAAGGAGAGCTATGAACTAGCAAGTCACTATTTTTTTGTGTTGGCACATTCATCGCATTTAGTCGAACACATGCATACAACGTGGATTTTTTCTTGACCGCAAAAATAACAAGTTAGAGTTGAAAAATCATTAATCTTGAAAAGGAAAATAATCGAACTAAACAACAAAGTGATCGAATTTTGTTGGATTTCAAATATCAATAAATCGCGTTCTTTTAATACTTTCAACTACCAAGTACCAATTGTGAGCTTCCATACATGATAAATGAGATAAATTATTTTCTCAATTAATGTGATCTCAACCACAAAGCAACCCCTCTGTTCACTATTGTAAAGGGGGCAAATCCCTCTTTCGGGATCTCATCATCAAAAATATTGAATAATAACACTAGGAATTGAACTTGAGCATTCAACATTTGGAGTTGATACCTTCTTCCGAATAAGAAACTTGTCCATATTGTAAACCTAATAATACAATTAACAAATCTTTCAAAAATAATCAAATTCTATCATCAAATTAAACCTAATCAAGTAATCAAACACTAATTTTCAATTCAATCAACAAACACCAAGAACTTTAACTTAAATTTTCAATTCAATCAATAAATGCCAACAAATTAAACCTAATAAACAAATACAACCAATTAAACATACAACTAAACAAGTATTAATTTCTCAATTTGATTGATTTAATAGAAAACTAAAAAAATTAATTACACCATGATGAGTTAATTTACTCAGAAATTCCATTAATCCACTGTCCACAACGGCACAATAGTGAGCAGCAGTGTAACACTTGAGGCTTGAGCAGCGGAGCAGCCTGCAGCCGAGAGAGAAGGCGTCGAAGCGAGGTCCACAACTACACAATAGTGACTCAGTGAGCAACACTTGAGGCTTGAGTAGCGGAGCAGCCTGCAGCCAAGAGAGAAGGCTTGAGCAGCGGTACAGAGGCAGGCGGGCGATTGGGCGAGCAAGGCGTGCAGAGGCAGACGGGTGACTAGGCAAGCAAGGTGTGTAGAGGCAGGCCGGCAACTGGGCGAGCAGAGGCAGCAGAGCAGCCCACGGAGGTGAGAGGCTGTGAAAATTGGAAACGAGAGAGAAAGAGTCGGGCGTGCAGAGGCAGGCGGGCGAGCAGCGTAGGGTTTTTTTCCTTCTTATCAAAATGACGTCGTTTTGAAGGAATTTCTTAAAATTTTTTTTTTACACTAGTCGATACTTGATTGGAGGGGCACGGTCCCCCCTTACCCTGCTTACATCCGCCATTGTTGTTACTTCTCCTTATAACAATTTTTTTGTTTGTATGATCTAAAATAATGCTAGGAATAATGATAACGAAAAATATCACGATATATAAATTAAAAATAATATAAATTTCAGAAAATATTATTTGTTGTATAAAATCTTTTACATCAAACCAATTTTTATATGTGATAAAATTACAATTTTTTCATAAACTTTTAAATCACACGAAATCATTCATACATTATATTTTCTTCAAAAATCACTCATATTATTTTGTTTACTTAACAAATTTTGTTATCAAGATTAGTCGTCAATCTATTTTAAATATTGAAGGTAGTTTATTTTAAATTAACAATGAAGAGCTTTTTAAAACTTAAAAATACAAAATTTAATTTTGACTAAGAGATACATGTTTAATGCCATTATTGTTTTTATTGATCGTTTGAAATAAAAAATAAAAATCATGTTTGTGGGTAATTTGGTAAAAGAAGATGTCACTTATCAACAAATTATGCAAATTGAAAATTAAGAGTGATTTATTTGACATAAAATTTATGGAAAAAAATATCCATTTTATGACATAAAAAAAATCATGTTTGTGAATAAAATTTAGTAAAATAAGAAATTGTGTAAATTGAAAATTTATGAGTGATATATTTTACATCAAATTTATGGAAAAATAAATCTTCATTTATGTTTTAAGATTTTCACAATCAAATTATAAAAAAATTTAATATCATCAAATATTTTTACCAAAATTTAATTTTAATTTTTTTTTAGAAACTTCTCAATCGGTATTATACTTATACTTTAAATAAATAATCTAAAAATATTTAAAAATGTTGTAATAAATTTACCTTTACTATATATTTAAGAATAATATATGTGATTTAAAAAAAATATTATAGGGTAATTTTATATGATTTAAATAATCATGGACAGGTTTTTAAAAAAAATCATATCAAAATTAATTTAATGTAAAATAGTTTTTACATCAACTAATAGTTTTGAGTTGTATGATATCTTTTCATCCATGTCTTTATATTATCCTCGATCAATTTTTCATAATTTTAGTTAGTGAATATTTAATATGCTTGATCAACCTTCACCCTTGAGATTCAAAATGTTCTATATAAACCGTCTCCTCTTTCATTAGCTTCCTATCTCACACAAAAGACTCTTCCCTACAATATACCAACATCATCCACAATGCCAATCTTCTTTGCACTTTTTTACCTTATAATCTTCATTGTTACCCTAATCCTCATCTTCACCCTCCCTTTCTCTCCCTTTAGCAACAAAAATGGCCTCCCTCGAAACTGGCCGATAGTCGGTATGCTACCTGCCCTTGTAGCCAATTTCAACAACATCTTCAATTGGGCTACCGTTGTGTTCAATGAGTCTGGTCAATCCACATTCCCGGTCAAGGGTCCATGGTTCATGAATCTTAACCTACTAGTCACCATTGACCCTGCCAATGTCCAATACACGTCGAGCTCGAGATTCTCCAACTTCCCTAGAGGACCCAAGTCGAGAGAGATGTTCGATGTGTTTGGAGACAGCATCTTTAACTTGGACGGTGAGGAATGGTTGGTACACAGGAAGATCATTAGGTCTTTCTTCAACCACAAGAGGTTCATTGAGTCTTCAACTGGACTTGCTTTCGACAAGGTTGAAAATGGGATTAAGGTTATTCTTGATTATGTTGCAGCCGGAGGACGTCTAGGCAATGGTGATTGTGGAGTCGTTGATTTGCAAGATTTGTTCTCGAGATATACATATGATTTGACTCATAGGTTGATTGTTGGGAATGATCCTGTGACTCTTTCCCTCCAATGGGATCAAGTTCTATTCACAAAGGTATACAAATTTATACATGGTTTTTTTTGGATAAGGAGTTGTTTTTGTTAATGGGTAGAAATATCCCATGTCGATGAAACTATTGTCAATTAGTTTTACGATGAAATCCTAAAAGATTTAACGTTCATCCGTCCACGCCTTAGATCCGAAGGATATAAAGATAAATTAACATTTTTATTTAAGCTAGCAATAGCTATTTATTTGGTTCGATATATTGTATTCATATATCATATCTTAATTATGTGGGGAAAATAACACTAATTTGAAGACATTTTCAATAGACATAGAACTCGTCGGTATATATTAAGTATGGTAATGGTGTTCCAATGTTTGGCAGGCCATGAATAATGCAATGCAAAGTGTATGGATGCGTCATTTCTTCCCGGAGCCATTTTGGAAGCTTCAAAGGTTGGTGGGTATTGGTCATGAGAAGGCCCTTCACAAAGCCAAAACTTTCTTTAATGAGTTCTCGACAAAGATTGTGTCAAATAAACACAATGAATTCAACTTAGGAGGTTTACGAGATGACAAGTTCGACGACATCTTAACAACATACTTAATGGAGGATGAACATTACCGCTCAGGAAATGGGGATGGAGTTCTCAAGGGCATCCTCACCAGCCTCTTGCTAGCCGGAAAAGACACATCTACAGCGACTATGACTTGGTTTTTCTGGATGATATCACAAAATCCATCCATCAAGGCCAAAATTAGAGACGAAATTGCTCGAGTTATCCCAAATGATAGCAAAGAGAAGGCACATGTATTCACCCATGAGGAGATATCAAAATTTGTCTACCTACATGCTGCTATTTGTGAAACACTAAGGTTGTATCCTCCGGTTCCTTTCCAAACTCGAGCTCCACTTAAACACGATATACTTCCTAGTGGCCATGAAGTGAACCCTAACTCTACAATGGTCATCATCCTCCTTTATGTCATGGCGAGGACGAAAATTGTTTGGGGAAATGATTGTGCTGAATTCAAGCCTGAGAGATGGATTGCGTCAAATGGAGATTTCAAACATGAACCATCTCATAAGTTCTTCACTTTCAACTCAGGTCCTCGGATATGCCTAGGAAGAGATGTTGCTTTTACACAAATGAAAGCTGCCATTGCAACTATTCTGCACAACTATGACGTACATGTCCTTACAAACCAGAATGTTATCCCCGTTTATTCAATTATCCTCCATACCAAGAATGGACTATATGCTAGAGTTACCAAGAGATGGATTTAGCAAATTGAAGAATCCTTAACTACATGTGTGCAACAATCTAAACTATTTTAATGAGAATGTTATCTTACATAAGGTTTGTACTCATATAAACATACTTATTATAATTTTCATAGATTAATAATCTCTATTGAAAGGGCTTTTGATATAGTTTAATATCTCCTGGAATCTCCATTGACTTGCCATCGCTACCTTTTTTTTTTGAAAAGTTTTGTTTATAGAATAGAGAGGTGAATGTACATTGAGGGGGTCGACTCGACCAGGGACTTGAGAGATATGACATGAGCAAGAGAGAGATAGGTAAGAGACTACGTAAGGTGAATTCCAAGCATGCTAGCCAAACTATAGAGTTAGTGGATCTAGAGTGGGTGCAGGTAGTAGCAATGGTAAACTTATAGTTGTAGGTGAGCTCATTCATAACCTTCCAAGTGAAGTAGACGAAGGTTGTGATCGAGGAGACTCTAATGTTGGAGATGAGGCTACGCTTCGGGGAGCACTGGGTACTAAGCCAATCCCAAAGGTTATGAAGGTAAGGGTAAAAGTAGGGTTGTCTAGTCCAACGAGAAATGATATCAAGGATCAGGCTAGAGTAGCTGCAGTTGTTCCAAAGTTGAGTTTCGTCTTTAGGGTGATTCCGACAAAGCTTGCAAGTGTCATCAATGACAATATTCCATTTGAGGAGTTTGGTGAGCGTGAGATATTTCTGGTGACTTGCAATCCAGGCAATGAAACTACACTTGGGGATATTGAGGTCGTGCCAGATCATGTTAAGCCTAATGATGATGGGAGGAAGGGAGGGGTTCCTAAAGAAGGTGTAAGAATGCTTGGTAGAGAACGAACCATTAGAACGGGTATTCAGGATAATAAGGTTAGTCCCTACCCCAGACGAGATGATATCATCCCGCACCTTGATAATCATGTTCTAGATATTGACTATGGTTTAGATTGGTATTTCCACATGGAGCGTTTCTTGAGGATGTTTGTGTCATTCCAAACGCACCAGAGCTTTATTCCAGGAGAGGATCTCCTTGAAGCCAAGACCACCCATGATCTTTGGGGTACACAAAGTGTTCTAAGAGACAAGAGCACGCTTGCTACAGTCCTTCCCCGACCAAAGAAAGGATTTAAGAAGACTCTGAATCTTGTGAAGAATCATTGAGGGAATAAGAAGACCGAGCACTTATAATAATGCATGAACATGAGAATAGAGGAGGTGATATGCATTCTCCCAGCATAGGCGAGGGGTTTGGAACTCTAAAAGTGAATCGTTTTAGTAATATTAGTGATGAGGGGCTAGTAGTCAGGAAAATTCAATCTCTTGTTGCCCACAAGAACGCCCAAGTAATGGAAAGGAAGGGTACCAGGGAAGAAGCCAATGGAGTTGAATATGTGTGATCATTGAGATGGATAAAGGCCACCCAGGAATATAGAAGATTTTGAAAGGTTTACTTTGAGTCTTGAGATTTCCCCGAATGAGTTAAGAGTGTGCTTTAAGGTGAGA
Source organism: Fagopyrum esculentum (assembly GCA_033239045.1). NCBI lineage: Eukaryota > Viridiplantae > Streptophyta > Magnoliopsida > Caryophyllales > Polygonaceae > Fagopyrum > Fagopyrum esculentum. The sequence goes on from BSUD01000007.1 coordinate 22,523,132, forward strand.
ATGAAGGAGATATCACCTCTACAGAAAAGCATGAGGTCATCAGCAAAACATAGGTGGGTAATACGTGAGTTATGACATTTGAGATGGGAGTTAATATTCGGATTGGTGGTATTTTCATATATCATATAAGAGAGCACCTCCATAGCAATGTCAAAAAGAGGGGGGAGCCTTGCCTAAGGCCCCCGGTACCTTTGAAGTAGCCTTTGAGAGATCCGTTTATTTTGATTGAATATGAGGCAATAGTGATGCAATATTTGATCAATTAAACAAAGGCCTCAGAAAATCCAAACTTACGGAGACTGAGAAGAATAAAGTCGTGGTCGATTAAGTTAAAAACTTTGGTGATGTCTACTTTATTGCACATCTAGGGGAGATGCTCTTTTGATTGTAATTCTTGAAGAGTTCATGGCATACGAGTATATTGTGCTTGATGGATCTTCCCTTGACAAAAGCACTCTAGCAGGGGAGGACGATGTAAGGGAGAATGGTGTTGATTGTGTTGGTTAGAATCTTGGCGATAGTTTTGTAGCTAGTGTTGCAACATGAGATGGGGCGGTAGAAAGATGGGTAGATGGGACTATCACATTTGGCAATTAGAGACTATCATATTTGCCATCGCTACCTTTGCAACCACCTTTCCACCACTTAGTTGTAATGTTAGGTCGAATTTAATTTTGGGAATGTAAAAATATACCATTACGTTGTAGAAATTCTTGTAGGGTGTTTATTAGGATGTGTTTTGTTACGCTTAGGATGTGTGTGCACGCAATAAGCCTTAAAGTTATACTCGTTATATTTCTCCTAACTCCTAGCGAACCCGCAGTGTACGGGACGTTTTGTAGTAGGGATAGTATTCCGAGGTCGAACACAAAGACTGAGGTGAGATTGAATCGATTAGTGACTAAGTTTAGTGAAGATCTAGGCTAAGTAAGGATAAAGAAATAAAGAAATGAAAATCTCAATGTTTTTGGTTGGGTTTTTAGGTGATCAATCAAGGATCACAAATCATGCGAAATAAACAATCAACTAAGCTAACAAATCGACACAAACTAACAAGCTAAACACGAGATACGAGATCAAAGAGAGAAAAGCGGATTCTAGGGGTTAGAAATTCCGGTTATGGCATAGGACTCAAGCTATCTAATCATTCCTTGGATTAACTATAATATGTTGGGAGTTCGTGTTTCTAGATTGGGATCAATCACCGGGTAGGTCTCATGGTCCACTAGTCCGTTTCTAAGGTCTCATTACCGGGTAAGTCTCAAAGAACCTAAGGAATGGAATTCTACACAAACCGGATTGTCACCTAGGGATCTAACCTATCCTCACCGGGTAAGTCTCGGAAGGGCAAGTCCTAAAAAACTATCCTAGCACACTTAGTCCAATGGCGGCTTATGAGGCTCACCACTACCTAGAGTTTATCATCCTTGAAATCTAAGAGTAAGAATCACCGGGTAGGTCTCTTCTAAACACTTAGTTGCTAACACTAGGTCACCCTAGGATAGATATAACTCAACAAACACTAGGATTTCAACATCCTCACGTTCTAAAACTAGATCCATCAAACCAAACGAACCAGGCAAACCACGGGTTGTTCTACCATTTCCACGGCCGTGGACTGGCAAGAACAAACCGTGGACTATAGCAGTGACTTTGTTCAAGCAAATGAATCATCCAAGGGCGAATCTAAGTCCATCCTATCATAGTCCTAGCCATAACCATCCTTTCCTTACCCTAGAATCGCATCTATTTAGCCTACAACATACATCATCATAATCGGAGTCATCAAACATAGTTACAAGGCTTCCATTTGCAAGATAATGAAAAGAAAGAGATGAACAAGTGAAGCAAGTAAAACCAAGATGAAAGTAAGATTAGAAAGACTCACAACCCTTCAAAAGAAGGTTTAATCGATTCTTACAACCCTAGAAAACGATTCCGATAATCTTCACTACAAAACTTATCAAAGACTAGCAATGGTGTTCTTCTCTTCTTCTCCAATGGAGCTTTTCTCCTCCTCCAATGGTAGCCTCCTCCCAAGCTTCCTCTTGAGAGAATCTTCTCGTTGAGAGTGTGGTGGAGAGTGTGGATTTGATTGGATGATAGGGGATTGAAAGATGCCCTTTTCTCAGCCTTGCAAGACCACTTTTATACTACAACTTTGCTAGAGTCGGCCATGAGATCGTGGCACAGCTGTCACAACCGTCTGGCAAAAACCACGGGCTGGTTCCACGGCCGTGGAAGTGCTAGTGACCGTGGTTTTGGTGCCTCAGCTTGCTTTGGATCATTGAGTCACGATTTGGTGCATGGCTTACACCAACAAGGTCCCATGGGTCTTCCTTAGCCTCTAGCTTGCATCCTAATGAGTCCGAAGGTGTGTCATCTTGATGAACAATCCTCAAACGTATCGATTAAGCTCCTAAATCTCCCAAAATACCTACAAAGCAGCGCAAAAGTCCGTGTAGACGTCTATCTCGACAAAATACGTGAATTGAGTGCAAACGTCGTGAACTAGTGCTAAACCATGCATGAATGAGTGAAAAATCTATCTAAATGAGTGTCTAATCCTAAGTCATTGTTGAGTAAAAAAATGTAGACAAATTTACAAAACGCCTTTTTCTGTTTTATTCGAATACAAATTTACAAAACACATTTTATTTTTTTTATTTGAGTTCGACCCTCACTTTTTGACCTTTTGATTCTAAGTTATATAAATACCGATGTTTGGTTTGGTTTTGGTGATTTGGACTGCACCCGTTTTTGGACGGGTTGCCTACGTACCTCTTTAAAGAGGATCAAGTCTCACGTAGTTCCGTGCGGTGTTTCATGCATCAGAGAAGCAAAGTCCCGACCCACCTTCTAGGAAGGGTTGCCTAGACGATGATTCAACTATCATTTGCATGGTATTTATATCTCGACCATGCATCAAAGGATTAAATTAAACCCACCTTCTAGGAAGGGTTGCTTAATTTATCCCTACTATCACGCACATGATCAAGAACAGTGATAGGCTATTTTATTTTATTTTATTTTAAAACTTGTGACTGAATTCGGTTCTTAATTTACCAAATTTCCTACGTATCTTTTATTAGTAATCAAGTCGTACGTAGTTCTTAAAGGGATAAATTTAGAATTTAATTTTATGACTTTCATTTGATATAAAAGTCAAAAATATATTTTGCGATTAAATTTAATATGCATCCTTTTGTATTAAAAGAATATTTAAAATTTAACTTTATGACTTTCATTTTATATAAAAGTAAAAAATATTGAATTTAATACATATTTATTTGTATCAAATTTCCTACGTATCCATAAAAATAAACGGACTCAAATCATACGTAGTTCTTTTTAAAAGAACAAATTTGTACATACTTTTCTTGACTTTAGTTTTGTATGAAAGTCATTTTTGTTTAGCGGTCGAACTCGATAATTTATTAATCGAGTTTCCTACGTACTCTTTTACAAGAGATCAAACCACCCGTAGTTTGTTTGGCGAATTTTGATTTTTTTTAAGTCCAAGGTTTGAATTTAATTATACTTTACTTGGACGGGTCGACTGAATCCAATTTAATTTGAGATCGGATTTTCTACGTAACTCAGAACGAGTATCAAGTCATAACGTAGTTCTACCTTAGAACTATTTAATATTTTGACTTTGTATGGTTTTATAAGCCAAGAGTCATGTCCGTAACTGTTAAAATTTTCGCACCGGTAAGTAATGCTTACTAGTATTTCACTTAGGAAGGGGTAATTTTAGCGATGAACTAGCTTTTCACCTTGATTATGCATGAATTGTGCAAAGGTCTTAAACTTGACCAACTACGGGTTTTGAGTAGCAGTCGAAAGTAATTACTTTCGGACCAACTACGGGTTAAGTTAGTGGTCGGACCAACTATGGTTTTGAGTAGAGGTCGAAAATAAATTACTTTCGGACCAACTATGAGTTTAGGTAGCGGTCGAAAGTATATACTTTCGGACCAACTACGAGACTTGTATACAATTGTGTTTTTTTTTTTCTACAGTTTACGTTCTTTAAGCAGTTATTTGTAAACCAGGTTTTAACTTTCTTTTGGCCAAGCTCATTAAGATAACAATATATAAATTTTTTTCTTCCAATGCATGAAACCATGTACGTGAGCCTTATTACTTTGAGTGATCTGGAATTAATCTCGATCCCTTGTTAATAGGAAAATAATTAAATCCCATTGATTGGTCTTTTATATTGTAATCAAAAGTTTAAAAGAAACAATTCCTTTCACTTTGTCTTCTTATCTTTAAGTGTGTTTTTCTTTAAGGACTTTTTTTTTAATTTTTAATCTCCTTTATAACCAAATTATTACAATTAAGGCTGATTAACTCCTATTAAATAGGAGTTGAATCATTTCCACGTATTTAGTTGGAAATCAAAATCCTTTATTAAATATCATTTTTTATTCCTTCTGTATACTTTCTTCTTTCTTTTATGTTTCAAAGTAAAGTGAAGATATACAGAAGATTTGATTTATAGTCTCTTTATTATCCCTTCAGATTAATCCGTCGTTCCTTCCTTCCTAGTCCAGATTGTGGCCGTTGTATCGACACAAAGTGTTCAAGTTGTAGCAATAGAATCCATCGATTCCGATCAACTACGGAGTTTGGTGTAGCGGAGAAATCCGTCGATTCTGTCCGACTACGGATTTTGCGGAGGTGAAATCGTTTGATTCCGACCAACCACGGATTTTGTAGTAAAGAAACCCATCGGTTTCAATCAACTACGATCTATAAACTGCAGAGAAAGTTGATTTTTTTATCACCCACCTCTTCATCTCTACCAAAACAAACACTACACAACTTTGTTAATTTGTATGACAGAACGAAATTTAGAACAATATCATCCTTCTCTGTCATATATATTGATATCAAGAAAGCATTTATGCTTAACAAAATATTTGTGGATTTATTCTGACAATAGCTATGAATCCCCCTGTAAACAAAATGTAAGATTTGTTTTACAAAAAGGATTCTACAGACCATAACCAAGGAAGAGCAAATTGTTTTTTATACCAAAACACAAAATCTTGATCAACGTTGAGAATGAAGAAAAAGCATGATTTGTAATTGAAAGAAGCTATTGAATTCTATACAAAAAATCATACTTACTTTCAACTTTGATCGTAGAGAAACAAAGCCAAATATGCAGTTTATTTTGATCGATTTCAATCTTGCGGATGTTGGGAAGAAGAAGAAGACAACGATAGGGAAGAAGAGAGAGAAGGATTTTCAACCCTTTTTTATAGGTAAATTAAAGCTTCCTAATAAAGATGTTTTGGGAGAAGTTACGTGAAAACTACCCACTATGTCACAATTGAAATTAATATTTTCTTAATAAAGTTAATTAATTAACTTCATTTACTGTGGATTTGAAACTTAAACTGATTGTCCACGTTCATGCACTCCTCCAATCCTATTTCTCATTTTCTTTATTTTTCTTTAAATTTAAATGATATTCTTTATAATTCAAATTTCATTTAATTAATTAGTTGTTGAGTCTTTGTTAGACTTTGTGCTTATAAACATAAATCCCTTAAGCATGTATATGTATAAGCATGTATATGTATATGGGAATTATATTTTGCACAATCCAATTTGTTTTATACAAATTAATCAAAATGACGTTTTGTAATGAACTTCATCTTTTTGTGAGTGGGTAACAAATTATAAAATTCATCAAAATTTACACATAAATAGTCATAAATCGTGATATCATGTTTTTGGCATCACACTGATAAGGGTTCCTGAAGAAATTCAAGTTATGAGATTGTATGATTTTAATATACTAGGTTGGAAAAAACGCGCGGTTTGTGGTTGATAGTTTGTAACTCACATGGGTGACTCGAGTTTTACATAGTTAAAGGTCATATTTATCTTATTTTTGAAACGGATATATCCGACCCAGAAGCATGGCTTTGAACATGTGTAAAAGATCGATTCGAGCCTTATCCAAAGTATCCAGATATCCATCTTCTTTTAGTCGGATTGGATATGTGAGTCAGTAATTTAAGATCACGAGCCCTTTGTTCGCTGCAAACGGTGTGTGCAAGCTTTAAATTTATAACCCTAGACTTAAGCTTAAAACAAGGATGCGAACCCGCAGTGTACGGGTCAATCGTAGTAAAAGCAAGAAAATTCCAGGGGTCGATCACAAGGACTCGGTGAAACAAAGTCAATACGGTATGCTTTTATCAATACTAACCACAAGAGCAATTAACACAATCAAAGATGAATAAGAAGTCAATAAAGCAAACATGCAATTCTAGGGATTAAAGCATCTAGTTGTGGTTCCAACTCAAGATCTATAGATAAGCGGACAAAGCTGAGATTTTTGCGTGGGGAAGGTGTTACTAAAGTGGAGTAGATCACCGGGTAAGTCTCACTACACACTAATCCTAAACCGTAACTCCTATTACCGGGTAAGTCTCAAGGAATCAAGATAAAGAACTATAACCTCAAACTAACACATCATCTAAGGGAATAGAATCAACCTTTACCGGGTAAGTCTCAGGCTAACTCACAAAGATGGGATGGAAGCACACTCAAACCCCAATAAAGGTTAAACCTTTATTACCTACGCTTATGATCGTTGGTAAACAAACTAAGGAATTACCGGGTAAGTCTCATCCTAAGCTTGCATTGAACCAGGAAGGTGTAATAAGAATAGGATTTAGCAAACTCTAACACTTAACTCTCAGTTTAAGGTCGGATAAGTCACCTCGGTCAGAAGAATTCCACCCCGGCCGAGATGTTCATCAACCGAACGAGATGCTTAGGGTTAAGGTTAAAGACTCGAACTTTCAGGATCCTACTGGAATCTAAGATTATTCTATCATTGTTTTTCCCACAACCTTCAGCCAATCACCCTAGAATCACACAAGGAAATTAGCCACTCATCATCATAATGAAAGTATTAAATATATGGGAAGAAGGTGAATATTTGAACAAAGAAGAATTTAACGAAAAGACTTCAATAACTGAATCAAATATCACAACAAAGCGTTCCTTGGATAATAATCCAAAAAGACAAGACAATAATTGAGGGAATTGAAGACAATCTTACAAAACCCTTCAAAAAGCTATAAAAGTTATGGTCTTCAATCTTCCTTCAACCTTCAAAAAGGTTCTTCGAAAACTCCCAAATTGGAGTATACTGCTGCTGCGCGTGTAAACCCTGATTGACGGTATAGCGTGATGTCGGAATTGTGGAAATCCAACCCTTTTTATAGGAAAAATAAACCTCCAAAGATAATAAATCTTAAGAAGATATTATCCCATAAATATAGGTAAAATATATATTCTGCATATCTCCTTCCTTCCAGAAGCCAAGCCCAAAAATATAAGATCACTTTCCAAATTTAAAAGATCTCTTCCAAGAATAAAATATTCTCGCCGCGTCCTAGGTTTTCGCCTCGGTCGAGTCGGCGTCCCTGGATCACCTCGGTCGAGATGAATCTCTGGTCAACCGAGGTGAGTCTCAACTGAATGTGAAATCTCTCGAATCTGCTCCAAAGTAAATCTTCAATCCATGGCTATGCTCCCTGGATGTAGCTCCAAATGACTCATGACTCCTTTCTGCTCCTTTTTTATGCAAATCGTACCATATTACCTGCAATTACAACAAAACTAGGTGTAGACCTCGATTCTCGCAAAGGTAGATGAAATGGTAGTAAAATCACATAATGTACATACAAACATGCAGATTATGAAAGATAAAACGTCCAAACAAACCCCAAAAACTAGACTATAATTCATGCTATCAAAATACCCCATACTTAGCCCTTGCTTGTCCCCAAGCAAGTTCCTCATATAGAAAACAAGATAGAAGGGATTATAAGTCAAGAAAATCAAAGAAAAAGCCTTTCAAAAATATTTGATGGTGTGCAACTATCATAGATCACTCTAAGAGAATACTTTCTGGAAATAAAAACTTAATATGCTCAAAACATTTTATAAATATAAGAAAGTTGTTCATCTTTGCATAAAATCATAGAATGTATAATAAATCATAATTATCAAAATTAATCATGTATAATCCAGTTTAAACCGCTAAGTCAATCAACAAGCTCAAGGTCTCAAGGGCTTCCCAAAAGATAAGGTCAAGAAACGTGTAGGGTAGGGATGTATGTAAGGTAATGTGGTGCTAGAATCCGGGAAAAGGATGAACTTTACTTTTACTTTGACTTGCAACATCTTCCACCAATAAGCTTTGCTTATCTCACACTTTTTCTTTTTACTTTACTTTTTGGGATGCATGGACAGAGGTGCACAATAACCGAAGCCTAGGAGATCCGCAATCATCAATTTCTCGAGATGCATCAAACCCTTGATGCACATACCATGACCCGTTAGGAATATCGCTCAATCCGATTTTGGCAAGACACAAACACCCGGCTATGTGAATGGTGCCGAGTTACTCATCTTCATGATTGACTTCCCCAAACCTAAAATTACTTTCTAATACTTTCACTTCCAGCCACTTCTCAATTTTAACTTGCTTTTACCACTTCGCTTGCTTCCAAATTCCCGGATAGGTAAAAGGGAGGCAAAATGTATATGAGGGGCTAAGCATGATCAAGAAGAAGAAGAAGAAGAGAATGAATTGCCTTGGTCTTTCCAAGAAGAAAGTGAGAGAACTTATCCTGCGGTGTCAACCTTCAAATTCAACATAATTTGGATAAAAACAAAGTATTAAACATGCCAATAATTTCAAACAAAGCATTTAGCAACTTAAACATATTATAAAACCTTTCAAACACATTAAAGAATTTAAAACCAGTCAGTAAACAAGATCTTCACTGAGATCATATCCAGATAAGTAACACAAAAATCGTTTTCGAAAACTTTCAGTTAACACACCTCGGTCGAGGTGTTCTTGGTTCAACCGAGGTGAAATGCCTCGTTTGGCCAGAATCTCCCCGGTCGAGGTCAAAATTTTTTTTTTTTTTTAAAACCAATTTTCTTTCAGTTTCTACGTTTTTTCTCAATCAAATAACCTGTAAGTATGCATGCAATCTCAAATAAACATATAAATGCAGAAGTGAAGCATAAATATAAATATCCGGTCAATAAAATACATCAAAAGTGTCGAATACATCAAAGGTAGCCACATAGTCAAATAACAAACACCCCATACTTGAGACACACTGTCCCAGTGGGTATAATAAAAGTCTAAATAAAAGAGGACTCACCGGATAAGAGCCGAACTGCATAAAAATATAATAATAAAACCCTGCAGCTCCTCAGTAGTCTCGATCCGGTGGTGGTGGTGGAGGTACATAAGGATGCTGGGTCGGATCAAACGGATAGCCCATAGTCTGCTGGAACTGTAGCTCCATCATCCTACGCTGATAGTGCTGCCCCTCCAACATCTGCTGAGTCCAACTGTCAAGGTATCGGTGCTGGGCGGAAAATCTCTCATGTATGTCCACTGTAAGGGCAGCGTATGAGTCTATCATCTGATCTGTCAAGTCGTCGATCCGACGATGAGCCTCTGCATCTCTATGACGGCGTGTCCGACGCCTAGCAGATCTAGCGGGAGGTGCAGCAGGTGCAGGCTCAGTATCCTCCTCGTCATCTAAATCAATAATAGGTGGCGCGCTCGTCCCAGCTGTATCTGTCCCTGTGTCCATCGGGACGCCGCCTCCTCTCTCATCCACTGTCTCATCATCGTCGTCATCCTCATCCTCAGCCTCCTCCTCAGCCTCAGCAGGGGCAGCTGCTCCCTCTCTGTGATCCTCCATAAGTGGACCCCAAGCAGTCTGCCAGAAATGTGGATCAAAGACAGAGAACTGTGCAGACCATCTGATGCCCTGAGGTGCAGTCAGCTCCCATGGCATAGCGACGTAGGGTGTAGTCAGTCCTCGGGGAACTAGAATCCTCCGAGTAATCATCTCCTGAAGTCCGAGCGGCTTGGCAGCCGCCACCATGGTACACCTACTCAGATCCATATCCTGATACCTAGCGATATGGGTCACTATCCCTCCGCAGCATATATCTCCCTTCCCTTTGGCCTTGATCCTGTGCAGATCCTCTGCCAGCATCAATCCAAAGTCAGGGTATCCACCTGTGACCATGCAATAAAGAGAAGAGCTCCCCCTGTCGGACCTTCTGGGGCGTCTCAGTACGCGCCAGAAGCGTCTCGCTGAAGATCCTGTGTACTAACCGAAAATCTAGATGATAGATAAGCTTCGCCCTGGAATCACCAGGGCGCCACCTGTCTGCATGCCTCGTAATGTGGGCGATCTGACCCCAGAACTCTCTAGCTACAGCTCGGGTCGGGAAGTCTACAGCAGTGGGGGCAGGGAAGCCAAAAATGTCTCTCTAGTGGTCAAGAGGTACTAGGTACTTCCGGTTCATCAACCGGTACTTCACAGCCCTCTCTGTGGGGAGGTAAGTGAAGGAACTGACAAACTCGAGGGTCGGCTCAAGGTAGGCTAGGGCTCGGATCTCAGTAAACTGATCCAGCCCGACGGTGGTGATCATCCTCCTAAGCTCTCCATCTACGTGGAGACAATCAAAGGCAGAAACGTCCAGAAATCTAGGAGCGATAACTGGACGACTAGCAATACGATCATAATCTACCCGGTGTCTCTCGTGGATCACCGGGATAGAAGGTCGGGATGAGGAAGAAGAAGGGGAAGGAGAGGATCTATCCCTAAGGGCTAAAAATCTGTCAGAACTCATCTTCAAACTGCACTGTCAGACTACCTCGGTCGACTGACAAACTCCAAGAATCACCTCGACCGAGGTGCAGAACGACTGGACCGAGGCGAAGGCAGTGCGATTTCAACTCTCTGATTTTCAGTTCTTTTCCCCCAAAAATCACTACCGATGCTTCCTAAGGGGTACTTAAAGGTTTCCTCAACAGAATCAAGGGCAACCAAAGCCCAAATATCAGTAAACGAACGAGTTTAGGTTTTCGAACGTTTTTACCTCGTTTCGGTCGAAACGCTCAAATTTCTTGCAGATCTGTAGTTGCAATCGACTCCTCTATCCTTCAATCTCGGTTTGGAAGTAGAAATTGTTGAAAACAAGCAAGAAACGAGATGAGCGAGGTGCTTCTGTCCGCCGCGGTCGAGGAGGGTAAAAAAAAGTGAAAATGTAATTTTTTCCCCTTTTATACTGTTACTGGATCTGCTGTCACCTCGGTCGAGATGGTCTCGACTGGCCCGAGGTGGTATGGACCGAGGCGGTTCTGCAGAAACCCTAGTCGCCTCGGTTGCTTCAAGAATCAACTCGGTCGAAGTGCTCTGACAGTGACCGATGTGCTTCTGTCTTCTCAGAATCTCGAACTTCTGTCCTTCCAGATGTGCTTCTTCCTGTTGTCTGTCCAGAACGCCAAAAACAAAGCAAAGCAAAGCAAAAACAAAAACTATCTAAGCTAGACTAGAAAACGGGAAAGAAGAGCAATACCTTGGGTTGCCTCCCAAGAAGCGCTTGATTTAAGGTCGCTAGTTGGACCATGATGCGTCTCAAAGGAGGTAGATTGGTGCAACCTCCTCAACCGGTGTTTTCGGTTGGTACTTCTTAAGTCTATGACCGTTGACCTTAAAATTTCCGCTAGTGTTGCCCCATATCTCAACTGCACCATGAGGGAAAACATGTTTCACAACGTAAGGCCCGGTCCATCTAGATTTCAACTTACCTGGAAAAAGACGGAGGCGGGAGTTGAAGAGTAGAACTAAATCTCCCTCGTTAAGCTCCTTTGGAACGATACGCTTGTCATGCCATCTCTTCGTTCTTTCCTTGTAGATTTTGGCATTCTCATAGGCGTTCAACCCTAGCTCTTCCAGCTCGTTAAGCTCCAATAGTCGTTTCTCACCGGCCTCCTTGATGTCAAAGTTCAACCATTTGATAGCCCAATACGCCTTGTGCTCCAACTCAACGGGCAAATGGCAAGATTTTCCATATACCAAATTATAAGGGGTGGTACCTATGGGAGTCTTGAATGCTGTCCTGTACGCCCATAGAGCATCGTCCAATTTCATGGACCAATCCTTCCTCGTTCTAGAGACGGTCTTCTCCAAAATTGCCTTGATTTCTCTATTCGAGATCTCGACCTGTCCACTAGTTTGAGGGTGATAAGCGGTTGATACTTTGTGGGTTACCCCATACTTCGACAGAAGTGCCTTAAACTTCCGGTTGATGAAATGCGTTCCCCCATCGCTGATGATGATGCGTGGAGTTCCAAATCGTGGGAAGATAGTTCTATTCAAGAACTTCACAACCACCTTGGCATCGTTAGTGGGAGAAGCAATGGCTTCAACCCATCTAGAGACGTAATCAACTGCAAGGAGAATGTAGAGGTTTCCTCCGGAGGATGGGAAAGGTCCCATGAAGTCAATCCCCCACACATCAAAGATTTCCACTTCTTGGATGTTATTAAGCGGCATCTCGTTCCTCCTTGATAAGTTCCCTGTTCTTTGGCATGCATCACAAGAAACAACAAAAGATTGCACATCCTTAAATAATGTAGGCCAAAAGAAACCGGAACGCAATACCTTAGCGCATGTTTTATCGGTGCTAGCATGTCCTCCACAAGGAAGTGAATGACAATGCCTTATGACGCTATTAACTTCATCTTCCGGAATGCACCTTCGAAGCATCCCATCCGGTCCGCGCTTGAATAGCAGCGGCTCATCCCAGTAGTAATGTCGTACTTCCTTGAAGAATCTCTTCTTTTGAGAGTACGTCAATCCGGGCGGTATTTCCTGGCAAACAAGATAATTCACAATATCAGCATACCAAGGACCTTTATTATCAGAAAGTTGGTGGAGGGAATGGTCCGCCAACAGTGGGTGAATGTCAGAGAAAGGAGTAAGAAAATTGTTATTCTCAGCAATCTCAGTTGACATCGTCTTGCTATCGATCTCGGTCGAGGCGCAAGGGCGTTGACCGAGGTGTTCTTCAGTCGCCTCGCTCAGTCCAGAAAGTGCCTCGGTCGAGGTACTGCTACTGGATCCGAGGCTGGAAATCTTCGTCTCCTGGATCAACTTCTCTGTTATAGCTCCTGGATCTTCTTCCAGTGCCTTTAAGCTCCGTATATCTGCATCACAAGAAGCATCTATACCTTCCTCCATTAAACTGAAGCTAATAACTCTTTCGAGTGGATCATTAATAAGGATAGAGCTCACCAATTCTCTTGATTCTTCTTCATCGTAGATGTTGAAGATATCATCAGTTAGTTGCTCCCCTTTCATGGCCGCAAGTAGTGCGAACTCCACCTCATCGCCACCAACGTTGAATTTCAACTTGGCGTTCTTGCAATCCACATTGCAACCCGAAGTTGCTAAAAATGGCCTCCCGAGAATAATAGGTACTGGATAATCTGCGGGAATGTCAAGTAAAACAAAATCTATAGGTAGATAGAAATTACCCAACTTGACCAGAACGTCTTCCAAAATGCCCACGGGATGGGTGATGGAGCGATCCGCCATGTAAAGTCGAATCTTGACCGGCTTGGGCTCTCCAAGGCCGATCTTTGTGCACAGCTCCAGCGGGATGATGCTCACGCTGGCTCCTAGATCGCAAAGGGCTTCACAAGTGACATCCCCAACTTGAATGGGAATGCAAAATGAGCTGGGATCTCTCAACTTAGGTGGCATCTTTTCCTTCATAATATTGATAAGCTCCGAAGATTTAGATGTCATCCTAACTTCACCAACATCCTCCAGCTTCCTCTTCCTTGATAAGATTTCTTTTAAGAACTTCCCATAGGCGGGCATACCTAAAATAGCATCAAGGAAAGGAATATTAATATGTAGCTTATTCATCAAGTCAAGAAACTTACCAAAGTGCTTGTCTAGATGTGCTCTGGCTCTGGACTGAGGGAATGAAAGTGGTGGTTTATATGCAGGAGGTGGAACATAAGTTTCTGTCGTTCCTCCTGCTTTCTGTTGCGCCGCCTCGGTTGGCATCTCGGTCGAGGTGTTCTTCGACTGGGTCTGGACCGAGGTGGTCTGCATCGAGCGAGGTACTGGATCTGCAGTTTTGAGTCCACTCCTCGTCGTTATGGGCCCTCGAAAATGAAGTCATAGAATTCTCCATAGCACTAAGCTTGATCAAGATTGCCTCCAGGACTGCGTCCTTCTTTTCCGGCTGAGACGAACTTGATCCTTGCCCTTGGCTCTTCAATGGAGTAGAGGAAGAAGAAGGAGAAGAGAGGAAAGGGTTAGAGGAATCATTAGAGTTGGGGTTTGAATAATTGTTACCGTGGTTTTGATTATTCGCCCTCCAGTTGTTACTATTGGATCCTCTATTGTTGTTGTTGTAGTTGTTATTTCGGGGTCCGTTGTTGTTGTTACGGTACCCGTTATTGTTGTTGTTGTTGTTCCTTTGCCCTTGCTCTTCCTTCTTAGTTTGAGCCATCAAGAGCTCCTTCAATTGCTTCACGTCATTCTTCAATGATGTGAGTTGATTGTTGTTGGGTTGAGTCTCTTGAAAGTTGACTCTTTTTACTCCACCTTCGGCTCCTTGGTGGGTATACTTCTCCATGTGCAAGGCTTGCTTCTCAATGAAGTCCCAGGCCTCGTCAACCGCCATGTCCATGAAGGTACCGGCGGAGAGTAGTTGGAGATTGAACTGGGTGCTTCCGTCCAGCCCTTTGAAGTAGATCTCCAACAACTCGATCTTTGGAATCCCATGATGTGGGCAATCCAAAAGGATATCCTTGAACCGCTCCCAAGATTTGGACAAGCTCTCCTTGTCCTTCATGATGAAAGCGTTGATCTTCCCTCTCATTTCAGTAGTCTTTGAGGGGGGAAAGAATTTGGTTAGGAATTCCGTAGTCATCTCCTCCCATGTGCTAATTTTTCCTGGAGGAAGAGATTGATACCAAGTAAGAGCTCTATCTTTTAAAGAAAAGTAAAAAGGTCTTAGCTTGTAGTTGTTATTTTCAATTCTAGAAGGTCGCAAGGTCTCCATCAAGATCTCGTAGTTTTGAAGATGTTGATGCGGCGACTCCTTCTCTAGCCCTCCGAATTGACATTGGCGAATCATAGATAGAACTTGTGGTCGAAGTTCGTAGTCATGATCCGCTGGATCTCCTAGGTTCACCCCTGGACGCCTCAGCTGTTGATTAGGGTCCATCCTTTGACCTAGGGTTTGCGGGATTCCTGCAAGAAGAATATCTCGGACTGGTATCCGAAGTGGGAGTACATCGGCCGGGGCGTCAGGTGCTGGAATCTGCCTCGGTCGAGGATCTACTACTGGATTCTGCATCGGTCGAGGGTCAACAGGAGGATCTTCCCTCGGTCGAAGTAGAATCTGATCTCGTATGGCTGCAATCTCAGCTTCGATTGCTGCAGTCCTGGCATGATTCTCTTCTTTCTCTTGCCTTAGCTCTTCTTTACTGAGACGTAGCAGCTCCTGCGTCTCTCTCAATTGGGCCGCAAGATCATGATCGTCTTGTTGGGCCATCTTCGCTTCTCTTAAGCGTCGCTTGTATGTCTTTTCTGGTTCGGGATCGTAAGGAACGATTTCCTTCCCAGCGCGGGTTCTTCGCATGTACCTAAGAAAGAACCTGCAAAGATCGTCACTCAAGTAGAGTGGTTAGATGAAACGGGGCAAGCGCCCCAAGAGCAAACCGTACCGGCTTGGTCTAGACCAAGTCCCCGGCAACGGCGCCAAAAACTTGTTCGCTCCAAACGGTGTGTGCAAGCTTTAAATTTATAACCCTAGACTTAAGCTTAAAACAAGGATGCGAACCCGCAGTGTACGGGTCAATCGTAGTAAAAGCAAGAAAATTCCAGGGGTCGATCACAGGGACTCGGTGAAATAAAGTCAATACGGTATGCTTTTATCAATACTAACCACAAGAGCAATTAACACAATCAAAGATGAATAAGAAGTCAATAAAGCAAACATGCAATTCTAGGGATTAAAGCATCTAGTTGTGGTTCCAACTCAAGATCTATAGATAAGCGGACAAAGCTGAGATTTTTGCGTGGGGAAGGTGTTACTAAAGTGGAGTAGATCACCGGGTAAGTCTCACTACACACTAATCCTAAACCGTAACTCCTATTACCGGGTAAGTCTCAAGGAATCAAGATAAAGAACTATAACCTCAAACTAACACATCATCTAAGGGAATAGAATCAACCTTTACCGGGTAAGTCTCAGGCTAACTCACAAAGATGGGATGGAAGCACACTCAAACCCCAATAAAGGTTAAACCTTTATTACCTACGCTTATGATCGTTGGTAAACAAACTAAGGAATTACCGGGTAAGTCTCATCCTAAGCTTGCATTGAACCAGGAAGGTGTAATAAGAATAGGATTTAGCAAACTCTAACACTTAACTCTCAGTTTAAGGTCGGATAAGTCACCTCGGTCAGAAGAATTCCACCCCGGCCGAGATGTTCATCAACCGAACGAGATGCTTAGGGTTAAGGTTAAAGACTCGAACTTTCAGGATCCTACTGGAATCTAAGATTATTCTATCATTGTTTTTCCCACAACCTTCAGCCAATCACCCTAGAATCACACAAGGAAATTAGCCACTCATCATCATAATGAAAGTATTAAATATATGGGAAGAAGGTGAATATTTGAACAAAGAAGAATTTAACGAAAAGACTTCAATAACTGAATCAAATATCACAACAAAGCGTTCCTTGGATAATAATCCAAAAAGACAAGACAATAATTGAGGGAATTGAAGACAATCTTACAAAACCCTTCAAAAAGCTATAAAAGCTATGGTCTTCAATCTTCCTTCAACCTTCAAAAAGGTTCTTCGAAAACTCCCAAATTGGAGTATACTGCTGCTGCGCGTGTAAACCCTGATTGACGGTATAGCGTGATGTCGGAATTGTGGAAATCCAACCCTTTTTATAGGAAAAATAAACCTCCAAAGATAATAAATCTTAAGAAGATATTATCCCAAAAATATAGGTAAAATATATATTCTGCATATCTCCTTCCTTCCAGAAGCCAATCCCAAAAATATAAGATCACTTTCCAAATTTAAAAGATCTCTTCCAAGAATAAAATATTCTCGCCGCGTCCTAGGTTTTCGCCTCGGTCGAGTCGGCGTCCCTGGATCACCTCGGTCGAGATGAATCTCTGGTCAACCGAGGTGAGTCTCAACTGAATGTGAAATCTCTCGAATCTGCTCCAAAGTAAATCTTCAATCCATGGCTATGCTCCTTGGATGTAGCTCCAAATGACTCATGACTCCTTTATGCTCCTTTTTGATGCAAATCGTACCATATTACCTGCAATTACAACAAAACTAGGTGTAGACCTCGATTCTCGCAAAGGTAGATGAAATGGTAGTAAAATCACATAATGTACATACAAACATGCAGATTATGAAAGATAAAACGTCCAAACAAACCCCAAAAACTAGACTATAATTCATGCTATCACCCTTAAATAAGTGAACACATGTAGTTTAACCAGAGATCG
The DNA here is from genome assembly GCA_033239045.1 of Fagopyrum esculentum. Lineage (NCBI taxonomy): Eukaryota > Viridiplantae > Streptophyta > Magnoliopsida > Caryophyllales > Polygonaceae > Fagopyrum > Fagopyrum esculentum. The sequence goes on from BSUD01000007.1 coordinate 22,540,578, forward strand.
CGTCATCGTGGTTAGACTTGGGTCACAAACCTAAACCTCAGGTTTAGGTTTGTGAACCGCCGGTATAAGTTTGGCCCAAGGCCAAACCTGAACCTAAATCCGCCGAGATGAAACGTGTGGTTTAGGTTTAAAAAAACGAGAGTTCCTAAACCTCCAGTTTAGTAGCCGATTAAATTTAAAAAAAACGAGAGAAATCTCGGTCAAAATTTCTAAAATATCGTGCAAGAGTTTGGAAATTTTGATTGAGATTGCTCTCAGTTTTTTTACTCCAAATCTCGGTGATAAATTGATAATATTAATAATTTAATTAAAAAAAGGAGAAAGTGCTTGAATCGGTTTCATGGTTGCCTATGTATCCTCTCGGGGTTAATTGAAATCAAAGCTCACGTAGTTCTTTTACCTTTAGTTACCTTTTGTCGGACTTCCGAGTATAGTTACCCCGCTAACCTTCATGCATCGGACTCAGAAGTTGTGCCCGGATCATCGGTGTTGGAATCCGATCTTGAGTCCTAAACCGGGACATTCCGTTGTTTCCCATTCTTTGCCCTTATCCAATCTTGAATGCATAATTGTGCCTCCAATTTCTCGAGCTTAAATTGACTTCTCTTGTAACTTAGCATGTTCCCTCCTTGGCTAAAAGCTTGCTCCACGGCAACCGTTGGTGCGGGCACAACCATGACTTGTTGCACATTTTTGATCAATGTTGGATACTTCGGGGCTAACCTCTTCTACCAATCCAAAATTTCAAAAGTTTCACTATCAAAACTAAACACATGTTAGATAATCTTAAAATTGCGCACTTACGGATGAATGCCGTGGTGTTTTTGTTCTTTTAGCTAAAATTTGTTTAGCTTTTGCAAGAATAGAAGATGAAGAAGAAGAGGGTGGAGGAGTCGTTTTGGCGGAAGAACTAGCACTTGTTTCAAAAGAAGAAAGAAAATTTTCAATTTCAACACGAACTTCATGAATAATGGTAGAAGTGTTTGTAGAAGAACCTAAACCTAAACATTTATAATAAACACTCTACCATTCGGTAACACCATCAACTTTAAGTCTAGGATAAAAAACGGCGGACATTTGATAAACCAAGGGAATATCGGTATAATATTTTAGCATTTTAATTTTATGTCAGTTATAGCATTTATAAGGGTTGGATAAGTAAAACCGGTTTGTAAAGCCTCGGTAACATTTACGGCTATTTAAAAAACGCTACAAGAAGTGGGAGTGTAAATTAAACATAACTCATCATATTAGTTGAATCACTAAAAACCTTTTAAACATTACAAATATCATAACAAGTTTGCCAAATAGTTTCAATATCTAACATAGACCACGGAATATTTTGTGCAGAAAATGATTGTAAAAGATCTTTTTACGAAGAGTTTGACAAAGTAGTTGTAAGTAGAGTTCCAACGAGTTCCAATGTCATTTGAAAATGCAAATGGGTGAACATTATTTTGTAAACATGTTGTTCTCCATTTTTTTTTCTTAAATTGGTTGAGTGCCAAATATGTTCAATTACGTTGATGATGGGTAATTACATAAAAATATAAAATTTTAAGTCCATCTTGAACATATAAGTTCAAAATATGGCATGCACATATTTGGTGAGTAAAAGGAGTTCGTATATATTCTCCAACATCCTCCACCAATTCATTTACGACGGTGGTGTTAGTTGATGCATTATTAACAGAATATGAAAAAACTATATAACACCCCAAATTTGATAGACTCGGGATGCTACGGGCTAGGACCTCACAATGGGTTCTGACCCTTAACTTGACAACAACTTTACCGGACCTTACAACACGACACAAATAAAAGCCAAATGGAAAGAGTTTTAATGCATGATGAGTATTTGAAATACCACCGCAAAACATAACTCCAGCCTAGTTTTCAAAACCAACAACATGACAACGTCTGAAACAATAATAAAAGATAAACTGATCTCGTCCTATAATGTACGGAACCCCGTCTGCTCACGACCGACGGATCACTCGACCGCCTCCCTAACCTCCAAGGCATCTACAAGCGGTATAAAGCCGTTAGCTAAACATTCTATGCATTAGAATAAAGGTAAAGGCACATAAACACATAACGAACACATACAACATGCAAGCAATCAAGTCCATTCATTACCTTCATTTACGTTATTCCTTACTAATGATACTTATTTTCTGACATGAGGGATTCCCGGACCTCACCTCTGTCCCCGTTTACCAATAAGGAATGGTAGTAATGCATATGACCGTCTACCTTCCTGGGCTAGTCGCAAAGAACCTCTTAGCTCTCGCAAGATCTAGACAGTGATGCCACCGCCCGTTATTTTACAATTGGGCCAATTACGTAATATATATAGGTCGTCCTACTCCGGTTTCGTTGTTTAACATAACTAACGCACACAACCAAAACACAACATGCTAATACAAAGAAGTCAGCTAAGTAAGACCGTGAACTTACTAGTCCCAAAGCAAAACTCGGTCAACACTCTCTCTACTTATAGTGGGAACACACGCAACGCCTGTTCAACACAAGGCACACGAATCAAACAAAACTCTAGTCAACTACAAGTCCTTAGACTTCTAGGCTCAACATCCTCACAAGACCATAAACTCAAGATAAATCAACACTCCAACCAACTTGAAGTCCTTAGACTTCTAGTGCTCACAATCCTTACAACTCATAAACACACAAGATATATGATCACTCTCAGTCCACCGCCTCAAAGGTTCCCAACATAACAACTCTGCCCCAAACCGATATCCTCAAAGATCTTAAGAGATCATACTACAATATCAAAACCCACATACCCTCAACTCTCACAAGATAACCCTTAGGGTCAAGCCACTACTTGGCATTCCATATCACCTATGTTAAGCCAACCTAGCATGCTACTAAGATGGATCAAGATCAAGGAAGCGGAAAGGGAAGGAAGGAACAAGAGATTGGAGGCTTACTGGTGCAGAAACCGCCCCTGCGGTGTTAGGACGCTGCCTCTACGGTATGCAAGACCCAGAGTCCGCCCCTACGGGTTGTAACACCCCAAATTTTCAGAACTCGGGGAGCTACTGGTTAGGACCACACAATGGGTCCCGACCTTAGTTTGACAACAACTTTACTATGATCTTACAACAAGGCACAAATGTATTATAAATTCTTTAAAAATAACTAACAGTATTTGTATGAATGAACAACACATGACAGCCTTACAAAACATATATATATATATATATATATATATATATATATATATAATATACAAGCCGAAAGGAAGACTCCCCCGTCCCCATCTAATGAGTACGTGGACGCGGCTGACCATCCGTCCCGGATCTCTCTGCAATTGTCTATCTCTACAAAAAGTACAACACGGATAAACCGTTAGCTAACAATCCAAACATAAGAAGAATAAAAATAGCACAAACACAACTCAGGCAAAATAAAGCAATCATCCTGCTGTCACACAAACCGGTTATTATCTGATAATTTAGGTAATTCACTTCATTCCGTTTTAAAAGTTGTGGCATGAGATATCTTAAGAGTTCTCGCCTCCGTTCCTTATCCAACTGGTGATGGTTTGACACACCTCCTCCGGTGGCGTCCCCGCAAACCAAGTATGGACTAGTCCCGAAAGAAACCCCCAACGCCCTCGGGCTAACTAAGCAGATGCCACCGCCAGTTACTCTTAGGCCAAATGTGTAGGTCGGTCGATAATTAATAATAAGTACAACTATAAACACATCATTCAAACACCACTATCATTATTCACACTCATATCTAGAATCTAGCTAAGTAAGCCCAAAGGACTTACCTGAATCGAGTCAAAAATCTTGTTAACGTTAATACTTGTTCCGCAAGAGTAAGATCTCAAACGCCTGATAATAAAAGGAGATTTGGATCAATATCATATCCAAAATCTTTGAAGTTTCCAACTTCTAAGTTGGCAAGAGTCATCTAAGAGAAGAGAAATCGAAGCTAGCCTTATAAGTGTAAAAAGACCATTTTACCCCCTGGATTCAGAAAACCCTACAAAGTCTAGAAAACTTTAACAACTTTCACTAAAACTCAAAGACATAAAGTCTAACTCTAAAAAAAAGAACTACAGAGCTCTACCAAAACCAAAAAATTTCCGAGAAAACCTAAATGTAACATGCCATGTCGTATCGATCCCGAAAGCTAAATTTCCTACTCGTATATATCTTTGGTTAACAGAATATAAACTTGACGGTGTAATTTACATAAACGTGCTAATTAGTGAACATCCCATAGGTGGACTCGTTTATATATATATATATATATATATATATATATATATATATATATATATATATATATATATATATATATATATATATATATATATATATATATATATATATATATATATATATATATATATATATCCACTAAAATACCCTTGAATCCCTTCTAAACTTTACTCTTCGCTTCAATCATGTCCCCAAACATCTAGTTCACAAAACTCTTGCTACCCTCTTAATCGAATCCTACGGATGTCTAATTCACCATATTTACAATAGAAGGTATAAGCTTAACAGGTAAAGAGGAGCTCATCGCTTCGGATTGTAGATCGATCGTAATACACTAGGAAATAGTCCAAGGATGGATTTGAATTCTAGAATCGAAAAGTTATGAATGGGAGTCCTTGTTGAAATTTCTGAGGAACATGGTAGCAAGATTCAAGTCTCATAACTGTTATGAATATCCAAAAATTGTACAAAAGGTAAGTGTCTAGGCTTACATCAACAAGAGTATTGAAAAACGCAGACGCTGCCGGCCAATTTCCGAAAATCTGGATCTAGCCGATACCTATTTTTGACGAGGATCTCGACGCCGGTGAAATAAGCGCAATTACGGTGGCAATCCCAGTGTAGTCTTGAGAGAGTTGAGAGCGTCAGTGAGGAACAGTGAAAGAGAGAGTCGCTCTGGCGGCTATGCTGTTCGTGAAGATGGAGGAAGCGGCCCTGTTGTGTTTGAATCTTGAAGAAGGAGAAGACGATTCCGCTATTTTCGATTCTTGAAGGATGAGATTAGGCATAACGTTTTTGGGGAAGAAGATCGGTTAGGGTTCCATTTGCTAGAAGTCGGTTGGGAGAACAAAATTAGGAAGGAAATATGCTACTCTCGGAAATCGCGGTGTGTAAAAGGCAAGGAAATCGTGACTGTTACGGGAGTCATGCAAAGGAAAGGCTGGAGGCGTTGCTTCCTCAGGGGCTATTGTTGAGCCTGTCTAGATGGGCCCGACAGGCTTGTCTTGATGTGTAAGTTATGTGAGGAAAAACGCACTTGAAATGATAAAATAATTTAACGATACGTGATACTAAGTATCACATAAATTGTAAGAAGATGGTCCAAATCGGTAGAGGTTCGATTTGACTCTAAAAATGAAAAAATAAATTTTCGGTTATCACATACTGAGGCCCCCTGCGATTTACAAGATCCGCCCCTGCAGCTCACAAGATTCGCTCCGCGGCTACAATCTAGAAACGTCGAATCTTCGGTTCTTTGATTGTGCAGCGGCCTTCCTAGTCTCTCCTTTGATATTGTGAATGCTGATGACATGAATTATGTACCATTATATTCATGCATATTGTAGAAGATTGTCTCAGTTTGCCTTGCATTTAGAGAGATTTTGTGTGCCTTTTATGTTCTATTCAACCATTTGTCGGAAATAGAGGTCTACACGAGTTTTTTGATGAATTATAGGTAAATGGAGTGCAATTGAAAGCAAAAGTAGAGCAAGGAGCATCCAAGGACGTTAGGGAAGCTAAAGAAGTCTTAGAGGGATCACAAAGAGCTAAGGAGTTGCAAAGGAGAAGCATAGAAGACGAGCCAAAAGAAGAGTACTTTCTGTTGAAGAAAATCGTGCCATTATACATATAAATCGGACGATTTTCTTCTTTAGAAATCGAACGGTTTTGTGTATAAATCGACTAGGCCGATTTCCTTCGTTTTTCGGCCAAATGACAAGACGACACATAGCCCAATTCTTTTGGGCTAGAGGAGAGTTTTGCCAAACAGCCCATTAGCAAGAAACTATAGGTTGGAACCCTATGAACGAAATCAGAGAGGTCGCAGCGGGAAATCTTTACACGTTTGAGAGAGATTGAAGATTCTTGGGGAAGGATTGAAGGACTTTAGCCGGAAAGTCAATCTTGATCATTGTTTGTGAGATTTCTTTGTCCATTAAAGTAATTGTGGTTTCTGAACACGAATTTGAGTTACTTAAGAGATACATTGATCACTTTCGAGAATTGTTTACAGATTTGAAGGTTATTGAGTTTTTATTCAAGATTCGGTTTTATTTGCGATATTTCACTCAATCTTTAATTTGATTCGATTTTGAAAATGGTTGACTAAAACCATTGTGATTCTGGGGAGAATAGTTGATGATTAAGGCTTAGATGATGATAGATTGAACTCATTTACACATTAGGACCCTGAGAGTTTAGATTTTAGTCTTGCGATAACAGGAAAATCGGGGTGTTCTTGAGTAAATCGGCCGATTTAATGATGAATAGCCCGATTTATTCTTCTGACAAACTTTAATTGAATTAATCTTTAACCAAAACTAATCCTTGCCTAAATCCCAACCTTGTTTAACCGTTTTAACTTCTAATTGAGTGTGTGAAGAGACTTCAAACTTGATTCTACATTTAATAAATTAAGATTACAAGATTTGGGTAATAGAGAGACTCAACATTCTTTATTAAGATCTTAAATGTGCTTTCTATTCTTTACTCTGGAGAGTCATATCCTGGGGTTTTAGATAGTTAGTTTGAACATAATTCTTGTCTTTAGATCTTTCTATATTGCAGCCTCAACAACCCTTATAGAGAGAACCTTTGGACTAGATAAATAGGTTTCGGAACTTCACCGTACGATATCTACCTTTGAACACATAATCTTGGCAATATAAACTTTGTCCTTATATCTATAGAAGTGTCTTGAATCGAAAGCCGAAATCGGATACTTGAATCCTTGGAATCATTTTACCCTTATTTGATCACAAAAGCTTTTTGCATTTTCGCTAGATAATTGAAATTGAATTTACTCTCACCAAATCCCTGAGTTCGACTCTGAAATTCTTACCTCACTACAGCCGATCCGTACACTGCGGGTTCACTTTGCTTTGAGTTCTAGATATAAATTTAAGACTTTGACGCACACACTTTTTGAGCGAACAAGTTTTTGGCGCCGTTGCCGGGGATTTGGTCTAGACTAAATTCGGTTTTCGGTTGACTAGCTTGAGAGCTCTTGCTCTTGTGATTTGATTTGTCTACTTGAGTGATCTTTGCAAGTTCTTTAGGTATATGTGAAAGACTAGATCCACTAAAGATCTAGTACCTTTCGACCCCGAATTGGAGAAAACTTTGAGAAGAAAGTTGAAGGAAAAGAAATGGCTGTGAACAATGAGAGAAATCTTCAGGCTGAACTGAACGAAGCTCAATGCCAACTTCAGTTGAGTGAGAAAGCACGACTAGATGCTGAAATGAGTCATCAATTTCAGATTGATGAACTAAGAGCTATGATGTTGGACATGAAGTTGGAATTGAATGAATCTTGGAAGAAGAAGAAAGTCAAGACACCGACTAAATCCATTAGGAATGACTCATCCGATGATGAAGAGCTTGACCCGGACATGCCGGAGCTTGAGGAGATCGATCCACTACTTCGTCCTATTCGAAACACCCCAAAACCACGGGTTGTTCCTCGCATCCCAAATAGGAATGTGAGAGTTGCTAATGAAGGTGATAGACCCCGAACTTTGGGGCAACGGATGGACCCAATTCAGCAACCACGCCGTCTAGGTGTGGATTTCGGAGCTGAAGACATCTAGGAGTTTAGCTTCTCACCACAAGTCATCACCATGGTTCGCCAAAGTCAATATGGCGGAACAAGTACTGAATCTCCACATCAACACTTGCAGAATTTCGAGATTCTCATGGAGACTATGAAGCCGAAGAAGGCTACTACAAGCAATTACAAGATCAAACCATTCTTCTTTTCTTTGAAGGACAAGGCTCTAGCTTGGTACCAAACACTTCCAGCTGCAAAGCTGGCTACATGGGAGGAATTGTCTTCGGAATTCCTCACCAAGTTCTTTCCGCCATCCAAAACGGCGGAATTGAGAGGTAAGATAAATGCTTTTTCTATGAAACCTAACGAAAGCTTGTTTCAATCTTGGGAAAGGTTTCAGGATCTCTTGTTGGATTGCCCACACCATGACATTTCAAAACTGGAATTATTGGAGATTTACTATAAGGGATTGGATGTGGAAACACAATTCAACCTTCAATCTCTCTCTTGTGGCACATTCATGGATATGAGAGAGGATGACGCTTGGGACTTCATTGAAAAGCAAGCCCAAGTGATTGAGAAGTATTCCCACCGGAAGATGGACTCAAATAGCCGGAATCAAGGCGATCCGGGAGCTAAGTTGAACCAAGCTGCTCAAACACAAATATTCTCCCTCAATAATGAGATCAAAGAGTTGAGGGAAGTGCTCAAAACAAGTATTCAAAAGACTAAGGAGCAAGAAGCCAACTATATAGGAAGGGATAACAATCAAAGAGGTGACTACCGGAACAACAACCGGAACTCAAACTGGAATAACAACAATAGAAACTCCAATAGCAACAATTGGAGGTCAAATTAACAAAATCCAGGTAATCCTTATTCTCATGCTGAAAAGGCTCTAACATCTCCATCTTCTTCTACTCCTTTAACAAGCCAGGAACAATCAAGCGGATCAAACAAACCCGATCCCATGCTAGAGACGATCCTAGGCAAACTACAAGGGTTGGAGAGCTATATAACTTCGGTTGACAAAGCTCACAAAGCTTTGGAAAGCCAAGTATTTAACAAGGCCGGAGAAGTTCCAAGAGACCAAGGGAAACTTCCCGGGAAGACGGAAGATAACCCAAAGGGAAGGGTTATGGCGATCACTACTAGGAGTGGCATAACAACTACCGATCCTCAACCTAAAGTAGTTGAAACCACCACTAAAGAAGGAGAGGGAAAAGAGAAGGAAGATATCTATGTTCCTCCTCCCGCCTACAAACCACCTCTACCTTTTCCTCAATCTAGAGCGCATGCACGCCTAGATAAACACTTTGGTAAGTTTGTTGAACTTATGAGTAAGCTGCATATTAATATACCTTTTATGGATGCAATTTTAGGTATGCTAGCTTATGGGAAATTCCTCAAGGAGATCCTCTCTAACAAGAGGAAATTGGAAGACATCGGAGAAGTCAAGATGAGTATGGAGTCATCCGAACTCATCAAGACTATGACGGAGAATATGCCACCTAAGCTCCGTGATCCAGGATCCTTTTGCATACCCATCACTTTGGGAGAGACTACTTATGATGCACTTTGCGACCTTGGAGCAAGTGTGAGTATCATACCACTTGCTCTATGCAAAGCAGTTGGTCTAGGAGAGCCTAGACCGGTAAAGATCACACTCTACATGGCTGATCGTTCCACCACTAAGCCGGTTGAGATATTAGAAGACATTCCGGTAAAACTCGGTAAGTTTTACATTCCTATAGATTTTGTCGTTCTTGACATCCCTGCAAATTATCCGGTTCCTATCATTCTTGGGAGACCATTCCTTGCAACATCCGGATGCATGGTCGATTGCAGGAATGGCCAGCTATCTTTCCATATAGGTGAAGAGAAGGTGGAATTCATACTCTCTTCCTTAATCAAAGAGCCAGCCTTGAGAGACGATGTCTTTGATATTTTTGATGAAGAAGAGTCTACAGAGGTAGTAAGTTCAATCTTAATGAAAGACCCTCTTCAAAAGGTTCTTAGTATGAGCATCATGGAGGAAGGAGTAGAACATGATTGCAATGAGGATGTGAAAGCATTAGATGAAATGGAGGAAGAACTAGGAACAAGATTTGAAGAACTAGAATTAACTCCGGAAACTGTGAAGAAAATCGACCTGCATAAACTAAATCGTCCGATTTTTGAAAAGGCAACCCGATTTTTGACAACAGAAAGAAAAATCGTGCCTCAGATCGACCGATTTACTTCAGGGGAGGTCGATCCAGTGGGAAATTTTCTGGATTCTCCAAACTTCACCGCATCTGTTCTCGACTCTAATGATACATCACCCCCACCTCTAGAGACCTCTCCCACAACATCCGAAGGCCACAAATCATCACCAATCAAGGCACCTCCATCATTAGAATTGAAGCCACTCCCCACGCATTTAAGGTACGCATTTCTTGGCATTAATTCCACATATCCGGTCATAGTCAATGCGAAACTGAATGATGCTGAACTAGAGAAACTTATGCATGTTCTGAAGCAAGATAGGAGAGCATTAGGTTATACTATTGATGATTTAGTAGGAATAAAACCTTCCCTATGTATGCACAAAATTCTAATGGAAGAGGATTACAAGCCTTCACGCCAACCTCAAAGACGGTTAAATCCGGCAATGAAAGAGGTCGTGAAGAAAGAGATCCTTAAGCTACTTGATGCAGGTATCATCTTTTCTATTTCCGACAGCAAATGGGTGAGTCTAGTACAGGTAGTACCAAAGAAAGGAGGCATTACCGTTGTTGCCAACAAAAACAAAGAACTTATCCCCACACGGACAGTTACAGGGTGGCGAATGTGCATCGACTACCGCAAACTGAACGTGGCCACTAGGAAGGACCACTTCCCCCTTCCTTTTATTGATCAAATGTTGGAAAGGTTAGCCCAACATTCTTACTTTTTTTTTATCTAGATGGATATAGCGGTTTCTTTCAGATTCCAACTCATCCGGATGATCAAGAGAAGACGACTTTTACGTGCCCTTGGGGTACGCTTGCTTATAGAAGAATGCCATTCGGCCTATGCAACGCTCCAGCCACCTTCCAAAGGTGTATGATGGCAATCTTCTCCGAATACGTAGAGAATATCATGGAAGTCTTCATGGACGACTTTTCGGTATATGGTTCTTCCTTTGATAACTGTCTCTATAACCTTTCACTAGTTCTTAAGAGATGTGAGGACACTAACTTAGTCTTAAACTGAGAAAAGTGTCATTTCATGGTCACCGAAGGGATTGTGTTAGGTCATCTAGTATCACAAAGAGGAATAGAGGTTGATAGAGCAAAGATAGAAACCATTGAGAAGCTACCTCCCCCTTCTTGTGTGAAAGGAATTAGAAGTTTCTTAGGGCATGCAGGCTTTTATAGGAGATTCATAAAGGATTTTTCTAAGATTTCAAAACCCTTAACTAATCTTTTGATGAAAGACGCAACTTTCAAATTTTCGAAAGATTGTTTAGATGCTTTTTGCAGGATCAAAGAAGCTTTGATTTCAGCACCAATCATTCAACCACCCGATTGGACTATTCCTTTCGAGGTCATGTGCGACGCAAGCGACGTTGCTATAGGAGCCGTACTTGGACAGAAGAAAGATGGTCGCACTCATGCCATCTACTATGCTAGCAAAACGCTAGATGAAGCTCAATATAATTATGCAACCACAGAAAATGAACTTTTAGCCGTTTTATACGCTTTTGAAAAATTTCGTTCCTGTCTTGTAGGTGCAAAGCTGATAGTCTATACGGACCATTCCGCAATTCGCTACTTATTCACGAAGAAGGATGCGAAGCCAAGGCTTCTAAGATGGATCTTACTCTTACAAGAGTTCGATTTGGAGATTCGTGATAAGAAAGGATCGGAAAACTCCGTTGTTGATCATCTTAGTCGTCTTCCGCAACTCACCGACGAGACGGATGAACTTCCTATAGACAACTCATTCCCTGACGAGCAACTACATGAGATCGAAGAGTGTCTTCAACACATCTCAAAAGGTAATGATCCATGGTTTGCTGACATTGTGAATTACCTTGTTTGTCAGGAGATTCCACCCGGACTTTCATATGCTCAAAAGAAGAAGTTCTTTAGAGACGTCCGGCATTTCTATTAGAATGAACCTCTTCTATTCAAACGAGGTCCCGATGGCATATACAGGAGATGTATCCCCGAAGATGAGGTGGATAGTGTCATCCGCCATTGCCATTCCCTACCATGTGGCGGACATGCCAGTTCCAACAAGACTTGTGCTAAGGTACTTCGTTCCGGCTTCTTTTGGCCTACACTTTTCAAAGATGTGCAAAAGTTTGTTGTTGCTTGTGATGCTTGTCAAAGGACAGGTAATATATCAAGGAGGAATGAGATGCCTCTCAATAACATACAATAAGTAGAAATCTTAGATGTATGGGGCGTCGACTTTATGGGACCCTTCCCATCTTCATGCGGAAACCAATATATACTTCTTGCCGTAGTCTATGTCTCAAGATGGGTAGAGGCAATCGCTTCTCCTACTAATGATGCAATGGTAGTGGTGAAGTTTTTCAATAGAACGATCTTCCCAAGGTTCGGAACTCCCCGAACCATCATTAGTGACGGAGGAACGCATTTCACAACCCGTCGATTTGAGACTCTATTGGCTAAGTATGGGGTGACCCATAAGATAGCTACACCTTACCATCTGCAAACTAGCGGACAAGTTGAGATATCCAATAGAGAAATAAAGGGAATTTTAGAGAAAACCGTCTCTAAAACGAGGAAAGATTGGTCAATGAAGCTTGACGATGCACTATGGGCGTACATGACAGCCTTCAAGACACCAATAGGTACGACTCCATATAATCTCGTCTATGGTAAATCCTGTCATCTTCCTGTAGAGCTAGAGCATAAAGCATATTGGGCTATCAAGTGGCTCAACTTTGACATGAAAGAAGCCGGAGAGAAGCGGCTCTTAGACATCAATGAGCTGGATGAGATCCGGCTAAATGCGTATGAGAACGCAAAGATCTACAAGGAACGGACAAAGCGTTGGCATGATAAGCATATCATTCCAAAAGATCTGAAAGAGGGAGATCAAGTCCTTCTATTCAACTCGAGGCTTCGTCTGTTTCCAGGTAAGCTAAATCCCGTTGGACAGGACCTTATGTAATTAAACGAATTTTCCCCCATGGTGCAGTTGAAGTATGGGGTGAACAAAGCGGAAGTTTCAAGGTTAGTGGCCAACGGTTGAAGAAATACACACCGGAAGCTCCGGTCGAGGAGATAGCTCCTATCCTCCTCCATTGAACACAAACCATACACCGTCCAGCTAAAGACGATAAATCAAGCGCTTATTGGGAGGCAACCCATGATAGTATAGTTTTTTCCCCTCCTTTCATCACTTAGTTAGAGTAGATTAGTTGCTTTGTTTCTTTGTTTTCGCTTTTTATTTGTTCCTCGATGCACTCTTGGTTTGTCGTGTCATTAATCGCAGGAAATTAGGTCCAAATTGAGAGATCCATGGAGAAAGGGAGCATAAATCAGTTAAATCTTCAATTTCCATGAAGAACAAGGAAGGAAATCGAGTTGCATTAAGTTAATCGTTCGATTCAGGAATAGAGCAAGTCGATTTTTGACAACCGAAAGAAAAATCGACTTGGAGATCGACCTGCCTAGAAAAATCGTCCGATTTTCCATATGTTCAGAGAAAAATCGAGTTGTATTAAGTTAATCATTCGATTCAGGAACAGAGCAAGTCGATTTTTGACAACAGAAAGAAAAATCGACCTGGAGGTCGACCTGCCTAGAAAAATCGTCCGATTTTCCATATGTTCAGAGAAAACGAGAGAAAAATTGCCCCGACGATTAAATCGACCTTGAAAATCGTCCGATTTTCTTCACAATTTCTCGACCCTATATAAAGACTTAAACACTCGATTCCCTCATTCCCAACACTTCCACTCTCGATTTCTCTATCTCAAGATCTCCGAAAATCGCCCATACCCTACAATCCTCATTCCTTAATCATTTTGAATGATTCTTGGCCCCAAACTGAAGCATTTTCAACAAGGAACAAGGATCTAGCAACAACAAGCACAGCAATCGACTCTTCAATACGGAATTCAGGTTTTTCATTCCAAAACCTAAGTTTCTCATTCGAATTTGAATCTTGCTTAGGAAGTGTTTGTTTGTTGAAATTGATAGAGGAGTTTGCTTAGGAATCACTATAGGGAAATGTATGTGGTGATTGTTGAGACAGAACTTTACAGAATTATGAGAGTCGTAGAAATCGACAGAAAATCGACCTAACCCAGAAAAATCGTCCGATTTTTGTGAACAACAGGGCGATTTTTTGCTGCAGAAATGGATATTGTGAAGAGAATAACTAGAAATACGGGGAAGAAGAAGGAATCTTCTTCCAAAGCCCCTCCCCCACCTCCACCACCATCTCAAAACATTCCTAAGCTTCCCCCTCCCCTATCCAAACACAAGAAAAGATATGAACGTATCTTAGATCGCCCATTCACCCCTCCTCGCTACATTGTGTTAGATGATCTAGATTCCTTGTTTGTTCGAGAGGATGTGGATATGATGCTCGATAGAGTTGGGCTGAGACAATTTGCTATGATTAGAGAGGATGCATATACCGAGATCACCCTAGAGTTCCTTAGTACATTCGAGCATGATCCTAGAGAAAGGATGGTCACTTTCCGCCTTATGAGCGAAGATCATACTATGTCTATTGATACTTTTGGAGACTTGTTCGTTTTTCTTATTCAGATGCAGGCACATTTGCTAGAGGTGTTAGTGCTAGTGCCTTCTGGGAGACCATTTCAGTGGGAGAGTATGGTGGAGACAAGTGGAGACCCGGGAATTCGAAAGAGACTAGCATGTACAACCTTTCCTTTAAGGTAGTACATCGGATCCTTAGTGAGAGCTTATTCGCCCGGACAGAGACTCCACAGAAGCTCAAGGCTGATGAGCTTTTTATTCTATACTGTATGACATCCACCACCGTCCCCCGACATTTCCTCCATGCTTGTTGACTATCTAGGAAAGATAGCCAACAAAGCTAAGGGCGACATTTGTGCTGGAGGCCTTGTCACTCATGTGGCTAAGGCATTGTGATTAGACTTCTCGGGATGCACTCTAGCTGAGAGTGCCCTACCTTTAGGTTCACAGAGATTGGTTACTCGACAGGTTTTGATTCCTTGAGGGAGAGGAACCCTTCATGTGCCTATGCTATGGCACAAGGATCTAAAGAAGAAGCCATCCGAGATCATCTGGAAGCCCGAATACACTATTCGGAGCAAGAGGAACTGGAAGGAGACATTTGAGTTGATGCTTGAGGAGATATCTTCTCCTTTATATTATGATGATGATGATGTAGGTGACACTGAGGAGGATGAGGATGGAGGCCAGGAGACCATGCTCGAGTTTGAGAGTGACACTCATAGCGGTCATGCTACGGATGCCATGGACACCGACACTCATGGTGGAGGACCTAGCAGGACTAGTAGAGGTGATGAGGAGACGGAGGATGACATGCAGCCACCTCGCCGCTCATTTGCACGTGCCCCAGGACATGGACGAGGACGTCGACCTCCCCTTCACTTTAGGGAGCTAGTTTCTAGCTTCCAAAGCCTTAGCACCGACTATCACGCTCTCCACACTGATTATGACACCCTGAACACTCAGTTCAGGAACTACAGGCAGGAGACAGACGCTAGGCATTCATCTTACGATGGCCATATGAGAGACTTATACTTCCATCAGTTCGGCCACTTCTACGATCCTAGTGCACCGATGTATCCTTATCCACCACCTCCACCACCGACAGAGGATTGAGCTTCCACTTCTTTTACATTGTAAGTATTTTTCTCTATCTTATGCTTGACTTTCACATTGGGGACAATGTGGATGTTAAGTATGGGGTGGGGGTACTTACAATACCTTTTGTTTCATCTTAGCACTTTATGCACTTTACACTACTCTTGATGATTTGGCTTGTAATAACTCTTGCACTACTTCCTTTCCATTATGACACTTGCATTTGCATGATCTTTTTCAAATTCTATGAATTTTCAAAATTTTTTGTACTTCTTATGATGGAAATGACCTCTATGATGAGAAATATGTATGTGGATAGGCAAAAAGATAGCTTAGTTGTGTTGAGATGTCAATCATAGCATGAATGAGCTTACTTTTGTTACTTGAACACATGAATAAGTTATATGATTTAGATGTTTTGATAAGAGAATGAAATAATAGTCGAAGCTATATTGCAAGTTCTTTTGCATCATATAAGGATGACTAAGGCAATTCACTTCCTTTCTCTTCTCATATCTTGATCATGCTAGCCCCTCAAATGAAATATGTGACCCTCCTTTTACCATCCAGGAATTAGGATAAGTGATAGAAAAAAAGGCATGTTTGATGTGGGAGGGCCAAAGAAAATGTATTAAATGAAAGTGTAGCAATTCATAAGTTTGGGGACGTTGAACATGAGGATGAATAACTCGGCACCATTCACATAGCCGGGCGTTTGTGTCTTGCCAAAGTCCAATTGAACGACAAGTCCTAACGGGATATGGTATGTGCATCAAGGGTTTAAGGCATCTCGAAATTGAGAAAAGCCGATCTCCTAGGCTTCGGTTTTTGTGCACTACTGTCCATACTCTCAAAAAGTAAAGTATAAAGAAATCAAAGCTTTCTACATGCAAAGCATGTGTGGTGAAGTAAAAATTTTTGAAGGTATTATGTTGTTCCTCTTTCCCGGATTAGCACCACAATTGCCTAAAAGAATTCCTTCCCCTAATACGTTTCTTAGACCTCTACTTTGATTAGAAGACCTTGAGACTTTTATGCATGTGTTTAAGGCTTCATGGCTTAGATTTGTTTGACTTTAATTACCTCTACATCTTTATCATGTCCTTTATTTATGTTTTCAAGAAAGAAAAGAGAGTTAGTTCATCTTACAGTTATCATTGATACATACTTTGCCTTCCTATGCCTTGAAATATCACTTTGAGGGTGATCCAATAAGAAGAAGCACTACCAAAAGAAAAGTTTTTGAGTTTTCATACATATATAATCCATGACATCTTGTATTCTAAATTTGAGTCTTGCTTAGGGACAAGCAAGGGGCAAGTATAGGGTATTTTGATGACATGAATTATGTACCATTATATTCATGCATATTGTAGAATATTGTCTCAGTTTGCCTTGCATTTAGAGAGATTTTGTGTGCCTTTTATGTTCTATTCAACCATTTGTCGGAAATAGAGGTCTACACGAGTTTTTTGATGAATTATAGGTAAATGGAGTGCAATTAAAAGCAAAAGTGGAGCAAGGAGCATCCAAGGACGTTAGGGAAGCTAAAGAAGTCTCAGAGGGATCACAAAGAGCTAAGGAGTTGCAAAGGAGAAGCATAGAAGACGAGCCAAAAGAAGAGTACTTTCTGTTGAAGAAAATCGTGCCATTATACATATAAATCGGACGATTTTCTTCTTTAGAAATCGAACGGTTTTGTGTATAAATCGACTAGGCCGATTTCCTTCGTTTTTCGGCCAAATGACAAGACGACACAAAGCCCAATTCTTTTGGGCTAGAGGAGAGTTTTGCCAAATGGCCCATTAGCAAGAAACTATAGGTTGGAACCCTACGAACGAAATCAGAGAGGTCGCAGCGGGAAATCTTTACATGTTTGAGAGAGATTGAAGATTCTTGGGGAAGGATTGAAGGACTTTAGCCGGAAAGTCAATCTTGATCATTGTTTGTGAGATTTCTTTGTCCATTGAAGTAATTGTGGTTTCTGAACACGAATTTGAGTTACTTAAGAGATACATTGATCAGTTTCGAGAATTGTTTACAGATTTGAAGGTTATTGAGTTTTTATTCAAGATTCGGTTTTATTTGCGATATTTCACTCAATCTTTAATTTGATTCAATTTTGAAAATGGTTGGCTAAAACCATTGTGATTCTGGGGAGAATAGTTGATGATTAAGGCTTAGATGATGATAGATTGAACTCATTTACACATTAGGACCTTGAGAGTTTAGATTTTAGTCTTGCGATAACAGGAAAATCGGGGTGTTCTTGAGTAAATCGGCCGATTTAATGATGAACAGCCCGATTTATTCTTCTGACGAACTTTAAATGAATTAATCTTTAACCAAAACTAATCCTTGCCTAAATCCCAACCTTGTTTAACCGTTTTAACTTCTAATTGAGTGTGTGAAGAGACTTCAAACTTGATTCTACATTTAATAGATTAAGATTACAAGATTTGGGTAATAGAGAGACTCAACATCCTTTATTAAGATTTTAAATGTGCTTTCTATTCTTTACTCTGGAGAGTCATATCCTGGGATTTTAGATAGTTAGTTTGAACATAATTCTTGTCTTTAGATCTTTCTATATTGCAGTCTCAACAACCCTTATAGAGAGAACCTTTGGACTAGATAAATAGGTTTCGGAACTTCACCGTACGATATCTACCTTTGAACACATAATCTTGGCAATATAAACTCTGTCCTTATATCTATAGAAGTGTCTTGAATCGAAAGCCGAAATCGGATACTTGAATCCTTGGAATCATTTTACCCTTATTTGATCACAAAAGCTTTTTGCATTTTCGCTAGATAATTGAAATTGAATTTACTCTCACCAAATCCCTGAGTTTGACTGTGGAATTCTTACCTCACTACAGCCGATCCGTACACTGCGGGTTCGCTTTGCTTTGAGTTCTAGATATAAATTTAAAACTTTGACGCACACACTTTTTGAGCGAACAAATGTCTCCTAGCTTCCAACACAAGATCTTCGCCCTCCTCCCCGGTCTATGCATTCCATCAACACAAGCAAATCACAAGAGAAGCCTCCTTTAGGTGGATCCATGGATTCCTACCATTCAAGATAGCAAGAAGAAGAAGGACGAAGAAGGAAGGAAAGGGGGGAAGGAAATTACCCTGGAGTACGTCTCTACAGTCCCAAACTTTATGTGAAAGTCTCAAGAGAAGAGAGAACAATGGTGGAGGGTGAAAGTGTAAGAGATGAAGGAGAAGAAGGGTGAGAGGAGAAGTAACGTGAAAAGAAATGAGGGAGAGGGAGTTAGGCTGCATAAAAGGAAGGGATGCCAAGGGACAGTGGCCATGAATCACTCCTCTCATAAAGAGGTCGGAATAAAAGAGGTAGAAGATGAAAGGTTGGATGGACAAGGCACATATCTCTCGCTTTAACGTCTCACCGCCCCCGCGGGACGTCCATGCGGCGGTCGTGGATGGCCACGGTGCGGGCCTTCTGTTCGCAACTTAGCGTGCGTGCAAATAAGTCTTAAATTTATAAAACTAGAAATCAAGCAAGCGAACCCGCAGTGTACGGATCGACGTAGTTAAGCAAGAATTCTAGAGTATCGAACACAGGGATTTGGGGGGAACAAATTCAATTGTAAAGTTATCAAGCAAGTAAAAGGGTAAAGCTTTGCAAATATATTGGGAAAACAACAACCCTAATGATCCAGGTGTCTAATTGTGGCAATCGATTCAAGATATACGAAAGAACTAAGGACAAAGTTAAGAGTTGCAAAGGTATGCTAAGGTAATGCAATGTACGGTGAAGTTCTAAGGCTTTATATGACTTATCTAAAGACACTCTCTATAAAGGTTGTTGAGGCTTCAGTATAGAAAGGATCTAAAGACAAGAATTAATCTCAAATACCCAAACTTGTAACCCAAGGATCAAGACTAACTAAACTGATTAAGGTTGTGACACTCGAAATCGAAGTAGAGGTTGTTGAGGCATCACTACTACCTAGAAAAGGGCAAACCTAGACTAGATTAAAGCTAATCTTTAACTTTGGATTAAAGTAAAAGCAAAGTTCGTAAACTAGTAAAAATTATGTGCAGATCTTGAGTTCCACGGTCGTGGAACCTCAAGAACAAACCGTGGTTTTGGTTCGTCGGCGAATCTCTCTAACTCTCAGGGTCCAATCTGTTTACGATCGATCTATCATCATCTAAGCCACAACTATTAACCCTTCACCTTAGAATTGCTAAAGGGTTTTAACCAATAACAGTCATTATAATATCAAATTCAAGATTAAGAAGAATGAAAGATGAAAACCTTCGAAAACCTTCAATAAATCTCAAATTAATCTGAAATCCACAAAGAAGAGTAATAATGTATATCAGATTCGGAATAAACACAAACCAATAACAATCCTCGATAAGAACGAAGAACGGGATGTCAATCCGTCTTCTAATCAAACCTAAGGACAAAAGGCGCAACTTCCGCCACAAGCAATTCCCAAATATCCAAAAACTTCACAAATCTCCGTTGCAAAATGCAAACTCTCCGCACGTCCGATGAAACCCTAGGCACGTGTAAGTGAGCGTAAGCGAATGTGCCGAATTCTCTCTCCTTCAGCCTTTTTATAAGGAAGGATAAAATAACCGTCCGGCCCATATACGTAAATGATATGTCAATATTTTATACGTCAAAAGATTGCCTAAATCACGGTTTCATGGAGTTCCACGGCCGTGGTTTAGAGCGTGGAAGTGGATTACAATTCTTCACAATTTCCACGACCGTACTTTATACCATGTAACTCTCTGGAATGCTCCACGTTCATGTTGCCAAGATCCACGGCCGTGGTTTTGGGCGTGGACTTCTCTACGACCGTATTTTAGAGCGTGGAATTGTAAATTGCTTGTAGTTTCCTTTGTGTCGTGCCATTCCTCATCCTAGCATCTCCCTTGGCTTCTTTGATGTGTCCTCAATCCTTGGATGTGCTCAATTCATCTCCTTTCTCTCTCAATTGGTTCGGTTTTAGCTCTTATTCACATATAATCAACACAAAGCTTATGTAGACTTCTATATCGACAATGTAGACAAACTAGCTAACAATTGCTTCAATGCCTCATCAATGAACACTATATTGGATGAAAAACAACTAGAAAAAGTGCCTAGAATATCGCAATATTTCATGCTAACAAAATACCCCATACTTGCCTCTTGCTTGTCCCCAAGCAAGGTCTTTTAAAAGCTTTAGAACTCAAGTTAAGATGAAATATGCATGCAATCTCAAAAACAAAACATCTTTTAGGTAAAAGTGCTTCTAGTCAATAGATCATTCTCAAATCTTGCTTCATTCATTCATGAAACGCTCATATACATAAACAAAGAATAAAGAGGGAAGAAACATCATGAATCAAACTTTAATGCTAGCATCATAACCTTCAAACATTATCAAAATCAATCATAAGAAACTTCAATTTAGATCACCAAGTCATATAACATTCTCTTGATCTTATGGACTTTCAAATAAGGTCTAGAATGCGAAAAGGAAGAGGAACTATAAGGAATGTGGTGCATGAATCCGGGAAAATGGACAACTAACTCTTTTCTTTTTCTCTTGCGGTTTTGCAAAACTTTCAACTTAGAGCTTTGCTCTCTTCTTTTCACATTATTTTTCGATTTTACTTTTGGAGTTATGGACAGAGGTGCACAAAAACCGAAGCCTAGGAGATTGGCGGCTCTCAATTTTGCGAGATGCCTCAAACCCTTGATGCACATACCATAATCCGTTAGGAATATCGCTCAATCTGACTTTGGCAAGACACAAACACCCGGCTATGTGAATGGTGCCGAGTTACTCATCGTCATGATTGACTTCCCTAAACCTAGAACTTTTTTCTATTCTTTGAATGCAAAATTTTTGCTTTCATGGCCCTCCCACATCAAACATGCCAAATTCAACTCCTCCAAATTCCCGGATAGGTAAGGGAGGCTATTATATCATTGAGGGGTTAAATGATCAAAGAAAGAAGAAAGAAAATCGAATTGCCTTAATCATTTCAACAAGAAGTATACGAACTTATCATGTGATTTCAACCTTGATTTCTCAATATGATTTAGATAAAACTTTTCACATTATGAAACTTGCAAGAGAGGAATAATCAACACATTCAATTTCTTTTCAATTCATTATTTGTTTAGGCATACAATTGTCATCAAAAACTCAATTCACAAGTAGTGATTATCATAGAAATCATCTCCATTCTTAGAAGCACAAAATTTTCAAAATTTTTCAATTTTTATGGGTTTTTCAAAAGCTTTTTCATGCAATGCGATAATGAAACGTGTAACAATGGAATGAAACATGCAAAGTGTTCTCAATCAAAACAAGCAAAAGTGAGTAGAGTTATTACAAATGATAGTCACGCCCCACCCCATACTTGAGACAAACATTGTCCCTAATGTTCAAAAAGAAATAAAGAAAAGAAAGAAAGAAAATGAACTCACAAGACGGCGGTGGAGCGGCTAATGCTACGATCATCCATGGTCATCACTGAGGAGCTGGTGGTGGTGGAAACGGGAAGAAGTTGGGGTCGTAGTTCCGCCCAAACTGCTGGCGGTAGATGTCTCTCATCATCCTATCATGTGCATCAGCTCGTGCATCCCTAGCGTCCTGCCTGATCTCCAAAGCACCGACTCTCCTGGAAAGGTCAGTGGCCCACTCCGATAGTTGCTCGTACCACTCCGGTGCCTGACTGTACCAAGCTGGTGCATCTGATGGTGCTGGTGCAGGTGGTGGCTGTGCATGCCAAGTCGGTGGAGCTCCCATCCACTCCGGCTGTGTGCTATACCAATCGGGAGGGGTCGCCATCCATGTCGGCCTCTCACTCACACTAGCACGGCGAGAGGAAGAAGTGGAAGGTCTAGCAGGGCGGGGAGACTGCCTAGGGAGGTCGGGAAATGTATCCGGTTGATCCGAAAAACTGCCAAAGTCGTGCTCCTCACCTCCTCCCTCAAAACCGTCATCCCCTCTCATCTCCTCCTCATCTGCAGCTGGCATCTTTGGGGGAACGTACGGAGGTGCTACCAATCTATTCGCATGCATAGCAGCGAATGTCTCCTTCTAGTTATGGCGTCCAGTCATAATGGAATACTCGGGAAGCCATGTAACGCCTCTACCTCCTCTACCCTCCCAAAGCGTGGCAGCGGTAGGTGGACCTCTATGCCTAGGAAAGATAATGCCTCTAGTCATGAGGCTCTGAAGTCCTAAGGGTCTAGCCGCTATCCTAGTGCACGCAGAGAAGTCGATACCCAGCTGTCTAGTAAGATGGGTGACCATCCCACCATATCCGATATTGCCAGCCCTCTTGTTCTTTAGCTTACTCATGGTAGAAGCTAAGAGGGTGGCATAGTCAGCAGGCCTACCATGCAGCATACAGTACAGCCGAAACAACTCATCAGTCTTGATCTTCTGAGGAGTCTCAGTCCTAGGGAAGAGACACTCAGAAAGTACTCGGTGGGTTATCTTCAAGGTTAAGTGATAGATCAACTTAGCCTTGGTATCAGCAGGTTGCCAGCGGTCCTCGCTAGCATATACCATGGCAATGTCCTCCCAAAAATCCTTGGCGTATACGCCACTAGGAAAACGACCATTGAAGGTCTCATGAAACCCGAAGAAGGCTCCAAACTCTCGGATCGAAAACTCATAGTTCCTCTCCATCAGCCTGAAAGAAACTGTCCTATCCACATGACTATGCTCAAAAAAGATCACAAACTCTCTAGTGATCTCCTCATATGCATCTTCCCAAATGGCGGAGAAGATGATCAAGCCTGCCCTATCTAACAACCAAGTAAGATTGCCTACCACATTCAGTGGCTCTAACTCCTCAAGCAGCAAATATTGTGGTCCTATGACCGGTCTCTTCTCGATCCTCTCTAAGGCATCGAGGTAATCCTCATGAATCTTAGGAATTCTAGGGGGTGGGGGTGATGGTGGCTCACTAGGAGGTACTTGGGAGGAGGAGGAAGCATTACCTTTCCTTTTCTTATTCCTATTAGACATTCTCCTAACCAAATCCATATTTTGTCCAAAATCACGGCCTGTTCTTCAATTTCCACGGCCGTGGAATGCCCAGTGACCGTGGTTCGGCTCGTAATTTCTCAAAATCCACTCAATCAATACCAAAATCAACAGACAGCAGCCCTAGACTAATTCCAATCCAGTTCCAATCAGTTCTCCTAAAAATTCTTGCGAAAACTGAATCAAATCGACAAAGTGAGAGAAGAGAAGAAAAACCTAGGTTTTGGATTTTTAAAATCCAAATTCCGTCTTCTCCGGTGATTTTCCACTCGAATTGTTGCTTGGATCTTGTAGGTGGTTGAATTTGCTTCACTTTTGGTCAAAGAATCATTCGAAACAATTAACGAACGGAGATTTGAGAGAGGGGGGATCAAATCGGCGATTTTAGGCGTGGAATTGGAGATTTTTAGTGTTCTTTGTGAAGAGACGTGGTTTATATAGTAACCGTAAAATTTTTGGAAAATTACGGTCACTCGGGGGTTTCCACGGCCGTGGAAATGTATGGAACCGTGGTTTTGATGATTTTTCTCAAGCTTTTGAAAATTACGGTCACTGTAGCTGTCACGGCCGTGGTTTTGGCCGTGGAACTCTCTGTAATGTGCCAAAGTCCAAGTTTCGTCATTTTCTTCTAACTTTTCCTTCTCCCTTGCCTCTTCCATTAATCCTACACCCAAAAACATGAACATACCGGAAGGTATCGAAGGCAAACCGAAACAAAAACGTCTAAACTACTCTAAACTACGAATCAAAAACAAAAACAAAAACAAAAGTGCAATACCTTGGGTTGCCTCCCAAGAAGCGCTTGTTTAAGGTCCGTAGCTAGACCGTACTTACACCTATTCAAGTGCAGTAGGTGCGAACTCTTCATCTTGGAGTTCCGGTGAGTATTTCTTGAGTTGTTGACCGTTCACCTTAAAGCTTCCGCCCTTTTCACCCATACTTCAACTGCACCATGGGGAAAAACACGTTTGATTAGATAAGGTCCAGTCCAACGAGACTTAAGCTTACCTGGAAAGAGACGAAGTCTTGAATTGAAGAGGAGAACTTGATCTCCTTCTTTGAGGTCCTTCGGAATGATATGCTTATCATGCCAACGCTTCGCCCTTTCTTTATAAATCTTGGCGTTTTCATAGGCTTTCAAGCGAAGTTCTTCAAGCTCGTTAAGGTCCAAGAGACGCTTCTCTCCCGCCTCCTTCATGCTGAAGTTCAACCACTTTATTGCCCAATACGCCTTATGCTCCAATTCTACCGGCAAGTGATAAGACTTCCCATACACAAGGTTGTACGGCGTCATACCTATGGGAGTCTTATACGCAGTCCGGTATGCCCATAATGCGTCATCTAGCTTCAAAGACCAATCCTTCCTTGTCCTTGAAACCGTCTTCTCTAGGATTCCTTTAATCTCCCGGTTCGAGAGTTTCTACTTGGCCACTAGTTTGTGGATGATAAGGGGTGGCGATCTTGTGAGTCACCCCATACTTAGCTAATAGAGCTTCGAATCGTCGGGCAATGAAGTGAGAGCCTCCATCACTAATGATAGTCCGTGGTGTCCCAAATCGTGGGAAAATGGTCTTGTTAAAGAACATAACCACAACCATGGCATCGTTAGTAGGAGAGGCAATTGCTTCAACCCATCTCAAAACATAATCTACGGCTAGAAGTATGTATTGGTTTCCACAAGATGATGGGAAAGGTCCCATGAAGTCTACTCCCCAAATGTCAAAGATCTACACCTCTTGAATGTTGTTAAGAGGCATCTCGTTTCTCCTAGATATGTTCCCTGTTCTTTGACAAGCATCGCAGCAGGAAACAAAGGTTTGCACATCTTTAAATAAAGTAGGCCAAAAGAATCCGGATTGCAATACCTTAGCGCTAGTCTTGTTCGAACTAGCGTGTCCTCCACAAGGTAGTGAATGACAATGATGGATGATATTTTGCATCTCGTCTTCCAGCATACATCGTCGAATGATGCCGTCAGGACCTCTCTTAAAGAGGAGAGGTTCATTCCAAAAGTATTCCCGAACATCCTTAAAGAACTTCTTTCTTTGTGCATAGGATAATCCGGGTGGTAATTCCTGGCAAACCAAATAGTTAACAAAATCAGCAAACCATGGTTCATTTCCTTTGGTGATCACGTCGATGCACTCCTCTATGATATGTAAATGCTCGTCCGGAAAGGAGTCATCTATAGGTAGATTGTCGTCCTCAAGATGTGGTAGACGACTCAAATGATCCGCAACAGAATTTTCCGAACCTTTCTTGTCACGGATCTCTAGATCGAATTCTTGTAGGAGAAGAATCCATCTAATTAGCATTGGCTTCCCATCCTTCTTTGCAAGCAAATACCGGATCGCAGCATGATCCGTGTACACAATCACTTTTGTACCTACAAGATAAGAGCAAAACTTTTCAAATGCATATACAATTGCTAGAAATTCTTTCTCGGTAGTGGCGTAGTTGAGCTGCGCTTCATCTAGCGTCTTGCTAGCGTAGTAGAAAGCGTGGGTTCGTCCTTCCTTTCTTTGCCCAAACACAACTCCTATAGCTACGTCACTTGCGTCACACATAACCTCAAATGGAAGATTCCAATCCGGAGGTTGAATAATCGGGGCTGAGATTAGAGCTTCCCGAATCTTACTAAACGCATCTAAACATTCCTGCAAAAAATCAAAAACTGCATCCTTCATCAATAGATTAGTAAGCGGCTTTGATATCTTAGAGAAGTCCTTTATAAAAAGTCTATAAAATCCAGCATGTCCTAGAAAACTTCTTATCCTTTTCACCGAAGTTGGGGGGGAAGCTTTTCTATAGTCTCTATCTTAGCATTATCCACTTCAATCCCTCTACTAGAGATTAAGTGTCCTAATACAATGCCTTCTTTCACCATAAATTGACACTTCTCCCAATTAAGATTTAGGTTAGTGTCTTCATACCTTTGTAGCACAAGAGCAAGGGTAGAAAGACAGTTATCGAAAGAGGAACCATAAACAGAAAAATCATCCATAAAAACCTCCATGATCTCCTCTATGTACTCCGAGAAGATAGCCATCATGCACCTTTGAAAGGTGGCTGGGGTGTTGCAAAGCCCAAACGGCATTCTCCTATAAGCAAACGTTCCCCATGGGCACGTGAATGTGGTCTTCTCTTGATCGTCCGGATGTATCGGGATCTGAAAGAAACCGCTATAACTGTCAAGATAGCAAAAGTGTGAGTGTTGTGCTAACCTCTCAAGCATTTGGTCAATGAAGGGTAGTGGGAAGTGATCCTTCCTCATTGCGTTGTTTAGCTTGCGGTAGTCTATGCACATCCTCCATCCTGTAACGGTTCGCGTAGGAATGAGCTCATTGTTCTTGTTGGTGATGACCGTCATTCCTCCCTTCTTCGGAACCACCTGTACAGGACTCACCCACTTGCTATCGGAGATAGGGTAGATGATACCTGCATCAAGTAGTTTAAGAATTTCCTTCTTGACAACCTCCTTCATGGTCGGATTTAACCGCCTTTGAGGTTGTCGCAAAGTTCTAAAGTCTTCTTCCATTAGGATCTTATGCATGCAAAGTGAAGGTTTGATTCCTACTAGATCCTCTATAGTATACCCTAAGGCTTTCCTATGTTTCTTAAGAACAACCATAAGCTTACTATGTTCATCTATACTCAACTCGGAACTAATAATTACCAGAAAGGTAGAATTAGGTCCTAGAAATGCGTACCTTAGATGTGCGGGAAGTGGCTTCAATTCCATCACTATAGGATTCTCTAATGGCTCTTGAGAAGTATCCAATGTTTCTTTAGAAGTGTCTAAGGATGTAGAAGATGTTGGAGAAGAATCAAAAGAAGTGGCGGAGAAAACACAATTTCCTTCAGATTCACCCAAAATTATGGCTTCCCTGTTTCCTCCACGGCCGTGGTTTTGGGTGTGGAAATCAATTACGGTGCCTCTGTTTGTTCCACGGCCGTGGTTTTGGCCGTGTAACTTACTGGAGTCCTCTGAATAGCTAATTACGGTCATGTTGGTGGATTCCACGGCCGTGGAATAGCACGACTGGCCGTGATTTCTTACGTTTTCTGACCCATCGTAGAGTTTCTCAAATTCTTCTTCATACACTTCTTTTTGCTTATCTAAAGCTTCAATTTCCTCATTGCATTCCTCTTCTTCCCCTATATCCATAATGCTCATAGAGATAACCTTTTGCAAGGGATCTTTGAAGAGAATCGAACTTACCTCCTCTCTATATAGCTCTTCGTCATGGATGTTGAATATATCTTCGTCAAAAGCTGGTTCCTTCACCAAAGTGGAGAGAACGAACTCTACCTTTTCTTCCCCTATGTCGAAGGCGAGTCTAGCATTCTTGCAATCAACCATACAACTAGATGTTGCAAGAAACGGTCTTCCGAGTATGATCGGGACCGGACTATCTGCAGGAATGTCAAGCACAACAAAATCTATAGGAACATAGAACTTACCAAGCTTGACCGGGACGTCTTCAACTATGCCGACGGGACGAGTTATGGATCGATCCGCCATGTATAACGTCATCTTAACCGGTTCAGGTTTGCCTAAACCGATCTTCCTGCATAAGGCAAGCGGAATGATGCTCACGCTTGCTCCTAAATCACATAATGCATCATATGTGATATCTCCCACTCCTATGGGAATGCAAAATGACCCCGGATCCTTCAACTTTGGGGGCATCTTTTCCTTCATTGTCTTGATGAGATCCGATGAATCCGAACTCATCTTGACCTCTCCAAAATCCTCTAATTTCCTTTTGTTAGAGAGGATCTCCTTAAGAACTTTCTATAAGCTGGCATACCTACAATTGCATCAATGAAAGGTATATTAATATGCAGTTTGCTCATGAGTTCAATAAACTTACCGAATTGCTTGTCTAGACGCGCTCTTGCTCTAGATTGTGGGAATAGTAGGGGAGGTTTGAAAGCTGGAGGAGGAATGTAGATGTCTCTCTTCTCCTTCCCCTTCTCTTTCTCCTTCTGTTCGCCCCTAAAGGTGTGCAAATAAGCTTTAAATTTATAAAACTAGAATAAAAGCAAGCGAACCCGCAGTGTACGGATCGGCGTAGATTAGCAAGTATTCCAGAGTATCGAACACAGGGATTTGGGGGGAACAAATTCAGTTGTAAAGTTGTCAAGCAAGTAAAAGGGTAAAGCTTTGCAAATATATTGACAAAACAGCAACCCTAAAGATCCAGGTATCTAATTGTGGCAATCGATTCAAGATATACTAATGATATAAAGACAGAGTTGAGATATGCAAAGGTATACTAATGTAAGGTAATCGTACGGTAAAGTTCCAAAAACCTTATGTAACTCATCTACAAGGCACTCTCTATACAGGTTGTTGAGGCTTCAATATAGAAAGATTCTAAAGGCAAGAATTAATGTCAAATACCCAAACTTGTAATCCAAAGGTCAAAACTAACTTAACCGATTAAGGTTGTGACACTCATAATCGAGGTAGAGGTTGTTGAGGCTTCACTACCACTTAGAAAAGACAAGTCTAAACTAAGTTAAAGCAAATCTTTAACTTTGGATTAAAGTAAAAGCAAGGTTCGTAAACTGAAGTAAATCACGGGTAGTTCTTGAGAATCACGACCGTGGAAACCTAAGAACAGGCCGTGATTTAGGGTGTCGACGATATTTCTCTAACTCTCAGGGTCCAATCAATTTACAATCGATCTATCATTATCTAAGCCACAACTATCAACCCTTCACCTTAGAATTGCTAAAGGGTTTTAGCCAATAATCATCATTATGATATCAATAAATAAATATGAAAGGGAGAAAAGGTAAAACCTTGAAATCTCAATAACAAACACAAAACCAATGTCAATAAAACTCAAACGTAACTTGCGTTCAATAGATGTAGGATAGAATAAGAATCTCTCACAAATCTCAAGGAACAAAGAAGAACAGGATGTCAATCCGCCTTCAAATGAAACCGTAAAATCTTCCAACTTCGCAAAAAGGGAAGTGCGTCCTTCCCCAAATCTTCCCTCCAAATAGCAAGACCTCCAAGTCTGCCTCTCTAAGTATCCTTTGGAGAATTTAACTCCAAGTCCCGGGGCTGTCACCGTCGTCCGGAGAAATTGACTCTCTTTACTCTCCCTTTGGAGAAATTGGCTCTCTTTACTCTCCCTTTGGAGAAATAGGCTCCCTCTCAATGTTGAAGGCTCCTCGATTTATATAGGGATAAACCTAGGGTTTAAAGATAAAACCCTAAATATTTGGGCTGAAAAGAAGTCGAATCCGCTGGTATCAGAAGATACTCTGGGCCGCGTCAGCAGGTATCAGAGAATACTTTGGCGCGTCAGGCGGTATCAGAAGATACTTTGGGCCGCGTCCGACGGTATCAGAGAATACTTTGGCCCGCGTCCGACGGTATCAGAAAATACTTTGGCCCGCATCCGACGGTATCAGAGAATACTTTGGGCCGCGTCCGACGGTATCAGAAAATACTTTGGCCCGCGTCCGACGGTATCAGAGAATACTTTGGCGCGTCCAAAATTCCTTTTATGCTCTTTTTTTGTCCCGCTTCAAGGCTTAATCCTTAAATGTGCCATTTTTGCTCCATAATTCGCCAAATTACCTACAAATGCAATAAAACTCTGTGTAGACCTCTATTCTTGCAAAGTAGGTGAATATAACCATAAATGCCATGAATGTATGTCTATGCATGCAAAATAAAGGGAAAATCTATATAAATACATGCCTAAAAATAGGTCATAATTCATGTCATCACCTTCTCGACGGGAACTTCTACAAACTTAGGCTGCGGGTCGGTGGTTGTTGCTCCGCTCCTAGTTGTGATAGCCATCACCCTTCCTTTTGGGTTCCTCCGTCTTTCCTGGAAGTTTTCCTTGATTCCTAGGAACTTCCTCAGCATGGCTAAACATTTGGTTTTCTAAAACCTTTTGGACTTTATCAACCTTAGTAATGTGATCATCGACCTTAATGATGTGACTCTCCAATCCTTGAAGCTTTCCCAAAATTGTTTCCAACATGGGATCGGGCTTCTCTTTTCCCGAAGTGCTTCCGCTATTAGATGCTTGTTCTTGACTTTTCAAAGGAATGGAAGAAGAAGAAGGTGGAGTTAGTGAATTTCCTGAATTGGGATAAGAATTACCGGAATTGTGTTGTTGGTTGGAACGCCAATTGTTGTTGTTTGAACCCCTATTGTTGTTCCAATTGTTATTCCGGTTGTTGTTGTTGTTGTTCCAATTGTTCCGGTTGTTGCGGTTTGTATTCTCATTCCCATTGTGGTTACTGTTGTTTCCCAAATAACCCACATCTTGCCCCTTTTGCTTTGGAAAGTTGGTTTTAATGACTTCCTTCAACTCTTTAATCTCGGTATTGAGAGAAAAGATTTGAGTTTGAGCAGCTTGTGATAGCTTTGCTCCTTGCTCCACATGATTTGCTTCTACTTTCAGGTGAGAATACTTCTCAATGACTCGGGCTTGCTTCTCAATGAAGTCCCAAGCGTCATCTTCCCTCATGTCCATGAATGTACCACATGAAAGGAATTGGAGCTTGAATTGTGTTTCCATATCCAGCCCCTTATAGTATATCTCTAATAGCTCCAACTTGGAAATGCCATGGTGTGGGCAATCCAATAGTAAATCCTGAAATCTTTCCGAAGATTGAAACAAACTTTCGTTAGATCTCATAGAAAATGCATTAATCTTACCTCTCAACTCCTCCGTTTTAGATGGCGGAAAGAATTTGGTGAGGAACTCCGAAGAAAGATCCTCCCATGTGTTGAGTCTTCCATTTGGAAGAGCTTGATACCAAGATAAAGCTTTCCCTTTCAAAGAGAAGAAGAATGGCTTGATCTTGTAGTTGTTGGTGGTTGCGTTCTTTGGCTTCTTTGTCTCCATTAAGATCTCAAAATTCTGTAAATGTTGATGTGGAGATTCGCTACTCGTTCCTCCAAACTGGCTTTGGCGAACGATGGTAATAACTTGTGGGTTGAAGCTAAACCCTTGCATATCATCAGCATCGAAGTTCACACCTAGACGGCGTGGTTGCTGAATTGGATCTATCCTTTGGTCAAGAGTTCTTGGCTCTTCTTCCACACGAGCGGCTCGCGCGCCCCCACCCGGGACACGATAGTTGGCAGCCGGTCTTTGTCTTGGATTAAATTGATTCATGTTGACCGTCGGATTAAGGTCTTCAAGAGATGGCATGGAGGAGTCGCTATCCTTATCGGATGAGTTGGCTCTAACCGATCTTGTTAGTTTCCTCCTCTCCTTCTTGAGGTCGCTTAATTCCAGCCTCATTTGAAACATCATAACCGATAGCTCATCAATTTTCGATTGATGACGGTCCGATTCTTCCTGGCAAGTCTTCTCGCTCCATCTAAGTTGAGCTTCGGATTCCGCTAACTCTGTTTGATAATCCCGCTCCTTTTCTTCAACCATCTTTCTTTCTTTGAGCTTCTTCCTCAAAGTCTTCTCGAGTTCTTGATCAAGAGGTAAGAGGTCCTTGTTGTTCCTAGACCTGCGCATAAACCTAAAGTAACCTGCAAATATCACTCAAAAGAGATATCAAATAACAAGAGTAAGCTCCCAAGCTTGACAACCGGTAACCGAATTCGGCATAGACCAAATCCCCGGCAACGGCACCAAAAACTTGTTCGCCACTTAGCATGCGTGCAAATAAGTCTTAAATTTATAAAACTAGAAATCAAGCAAGCGAACCCGCAGTGTACGGATCGACGTAGTTAAGCAAGAATTCCAGAGTATCAAACACAGGGATTTGGGGGGAACAAATTTAATTGTAAAGTTGTCAAGCAAGTAAAAGGGTAAAGCTTTGCAAATATATTGGGAAAACAACAACCCTAAAGATCCAGGTGTCTAATTGTGGTAATCGATTCAAGATATACGAAAGAACTAAGGATAGAGTTAAGAGTTGCAAAGGTATGCTAAGGTAAAGCAATGTACGGTGAAGTTCCAAGGCTTTATATGACTTATCTAAAGACACTCTCTATAAAGGTTGTTGAGGCTTCAGTATAGAAAGGATCTAAAGACAAGAATTAATCTCAAATACCCAAACTTGTAACCCAAGGATCAAGACTAACTAAACCGATTAAGGTTGTGACACTCGAAATCGAAGTAGAGGTTGTTGAGGCTTCACTACTACCTAGAAAAGGGCAAACCTAGACTAGATTAAAGCTAATCTTTAACTTTGGATTAAAGTAAAAGCAAAGTTCGTAAACTAGTAAAAATTACGGGCAGATCTTGAGTTCCACGGCCGTGGAACCTCAAGAACAAACCGTGGTTTTGGTTCGTCGGCGAATCTCTCTAACTCTCAGGGTCCGATCTGTTTATGATCGATCTATCATCATCTAAGCCACAACTATTAACCCTTCACCTTAGAATTGCTAAAGGGTTTTAGCCAATAATAGTCATTACAATATCAAATTCAAGATTAAGAAGAATGAAAGATGAAAACCTTCGAAAACCTTCAATAAATCTCAAATCAATCTCAAATCCACAAAGAAGAGTAATTATGTATATTAGATTCGGAATAAACACAAACCAATAACAATCCTCGATAAGAACGAAGAATGAGATGTCAATCCGTCTTCTAATCAAACCTAAGGACAAAAGGCGCAACTTCCGCCACAAGCAATTACCAAATCTCCAAAAACTTCGCAAATCTCCGTTGCAAAATGCAAACTCTCCGCACGTCCGATGAAACCCTAGGCACGTGTAAGTGAGCGTAAGTGAAGGTGCCGAATTCTCTCTCCTTCAGCCTTTTTATAAGGAAGGATAAAATAACCGTCCGGCCAATATACGTAAATGATATGTCAATATTTTATTCGTCAAAATATTGCCTAAATCACGGTTTCATGGAGTTCCACGGCCGTGGTTTAGAGCGTGGACGTGGATTACGGTTCTTCACAATTTCCATGACCGTACTTTATACCGTGTAACTCTCTGGAATGCTCCACGTTCATGTTGCCAAGATCCACGGCCGTGGTTTTGGACGTGGACTTCTCTACGACCATATTTTAGAGCGTGGAATTGTAAATTGCTTGTAGTTTTCTTTGTGTCGTGCCATTCCTCATCCTAGCATCTCCCTTGGCTTCTTTGATGTGTCATCAATCCTTGGATGTGCTCAATTCATCTCCTTTCTCTCTCAATTGGTTCGGTTTTAGCTCTTATTCACCTATAATCAACACAAAGCTTATGCAGACCTCTATATCGACAATGTAGACAAACTAGCTAACAATTGCTTCAATGCCTCATCAATGAACACTATATTGGATGAATAACAACTAGAAAAAGTTCCTAGAATATCGCAATATTTCATGCTAACACCTTCTAAGCCGCAAGGGCGGTAGCCCTTGCTCAAGGCTTCTAACGCCTCTCGTAAACGGAACCGAAATTCTGGGCGTTACATGAGATCCCCTCAAAAAACGTTTCGTCCCGAAACTTGCTAAACGTTGATCATCGATCATGCAACCTAACCGTCTCAACTATCGTCTCGCTAACACATGCTTACCCTAGCTAACACATCAAGACCTCGGATCATGGATGTACTCTCTCAGGTTAGACTCATGGAATAATGGGTAAACTCCCTCTAACCACGGTGGCAACGCCAATCTGTAAGCCACCTCTCCCACCCGCTCTAGGATCTCAAATGGTCCGACATATCGGGGGCTCAACTTCCCCTTAATGTCAAAAAGTCGGAAGCCTCGCGTCGGCGAAACCTTCACCAAGACTTGTGCTCCCACTCTAAACTCTAGAGGCATGCGCCTCTTATCAGCATTAGACCTCTTACGACTTTGTGCGGCTAGCATCCGCTCTCGGATCAACGCTACCCGAGCCGTATCATCCAACACCAGCTCGGGAGCTACCCTACTCATTCCAACACAAGGGTGTACGACGTCTTCGTCCATACAACGCCTTGTAAGGATCCATCCCAATCGTCATATGCCAACTGTTGTTGTACGAGAATTCCACCAAAGGAAGGTGGTCGGGCCATACTTGTCCCCAATCAAGTACACAAGCTCTAAACATATCCTTAAGGGTCTATATAGTCCTCTCAGAGTGACCGTCCGTCTGCGGATGATACGTTGTAGCAGGCTCGTACCTAGGGCGGCGTGTACCTGCTGTCAGAACCTCAAGGTAAAACTCCCGTCCCTATCTGAGATGGTCATCCACGACACTCCATGGAGCCTCACTATTTGTCGGGTGAACTCCTCGACTAAACGAATCACTGGCCACGTTTCCACTGTGGAACTGGAAGTGGTTGGAGCTCTCCTCCAGGCCTATGATGCTCAATCTTGACCTGCTAGCAGGTTGCACACTAGGCTACATATCTAGCCACGTCGGGCTTAAGCCCGCCCCACCAATAAGATCGTCGGATGTCGTGATACATCTTACTCATGCCCGGGTGTACGGAGTAAGGTATAGAATGGGCCTCCTACAATATCCGTTATCTCATCTCTCTATCTGACGGTACACATATGCGCTCCTAGTGCTTAAAAATCCCATTTGTACCACGGTAAACTGCGGTGCCTCTCCTCGGGACATCCTATCTCGGATCCTCGTCAACGCTGGGCAACCAACCTGTTTCTGCCGGATCTCCTCCGACAGATCCGGTGAAACCTCTAAAGCTGACAAGTGGACGTAAGTTACCGGGAATCGGATGTCCACCTCCAACTAGATCAAGTCTCTCTGCAACTGTGCCTGCACTGTCAGTCTAGCTATTGCCTCCTCTCGGGGTGTTCTCCTACTAAGGGCATCAACGACCACGTTCGCCTTCTCCAGGTGGTACATGATCTCCAAGTCGAAGTCCTTAATCACCTCCAACCATCTCCTTTGTCGGTTATTCAACTCTCGTTAAGGGAATATGTACTTCAGACTCTTATGGTCTGTGAAGATCTAACAAGTTGCCCCATAGAGATAATGTCGCCAAATCTTCAATGCATGAATCACTGCGGCTAACTCAAGGTCGTGGGTCGGGTAATTCTCCTCGTACGTCTTCAACTATCGAGACGCATAAGCAATGACCCTACCCCTCTGCATCAAAACGCATCCCAAGCCTAGCTTGGATGCATCACTGCGAACGGGAAAGTCCTCAATACCCTTTGGTTATGCTATCTCAGGAGCGGAATTCTACCTCCTCTTCAGCTCCTCAAAACTCTGTTGGTAGGACTCGGATCATGTAAACATGATGGACTTCCTCAACAAGGAAGTAAGTGGCCTGGAAATAACGGAAAAACCCTTCACAAACCTACGGTAGTACCCTGCCAGGCCTAGAGAGTTGCGCACCTCCTTGACCGTCCTAGGGAGCGGTCATGAAGCAACTGACTCTATCTTCGCCGGGTCTACCTTGGCACCCTCGGCGGAAACAATGTGACCAAGAAAGGCCTCCTCTGGCATCCAAAACTTGCACTTAGAGAGCTTAGTGTTAAGCTCTCTGTCCTGTAAGACTTGTAGTACAGTCCTCACGTGTCTTGCATGCTCCTCCCTACTCCGGGAGTATACTAAGATGTCGTCGATGAAAACCACTACAAACTGGTCCAAGAAGTCAATGAAGATGCCGTTTATCAACTCCATGAAGACGATGGGAGCATTTGTGAGCCCGAATGGCATCACGACAAAATCATAGTGACCATATCTGGTCCAGAATTCCGTCTTCGGCACGCCCTCCACTCTCACCCTCAGCTGGTGATACCCTGACCTCAAGTCAATACGTGAAAATACGGTGGCGCCCTGTAACTGATCCAACAAATCATCAATGTGTGGTAATGGATACTTGTTCTTGATAGTGACTTTGTTCAGCTCCCGATAATTAATACAAAGTCTCATTGATCCGTCGAAGAGGACTGGTGCCCTACAAGGAGACACACTAGGGCGGATGAATCCCCTCTTTGCTAGCTCCTCGAGTTACTTCTTCAACTCGAGCATCTCAACCGGCTCCATGTGGTATGGGGCCTTGGAGATCGGCCTTGTGCCGGGCTCCAACTCAATCCCAAAATCTACGCTCCTCTGCGGAGGTAGGCCATGTGGCTCACCAAAGACATCCTCAAACTCGCAAGCTACGGGGGTCTCTGCTAAGGATGGCCTTGTCTCTTCCTTCATGGCATAACATCAGAAGGCCTCGCATCCTTGTCCGATAAGTCTCGCAGCTCAGATCGCGTTGATGACTGTACCGATCTTTCCAAGTTTCCATCCTCGGAGAATCTCCTCCTGGCCAGCCTTTGTGGTGATCGTTACTGTCCTCCTACTGATGTCCAAAACATCTCAATGGCGGTCTATCTAGTCCATCCCTAATATGACTTCTTCATGCACTAGATGAATGACGTAAAAGTCGGCTAGCCAGTCACGGTTTTCCAAGCGGATGGGGCAACCGTGGACCTCCCGTATACCTCAAACCTTACTCCCGTTGGGTAACCCTATAAGGAAGGGTTTCCCCTCTACTGTATCTAAATCCAACCTGTCTATGCAATCATCAGAAATGAAAAAGTGCATCGCACCCGTATCAAAAAGTACTCTAACCGGAAAGCCATGAATCATAATAGTACATGTGGTTGTGGGCACTGTTGGCTCAAACACACTCCTCAACTCGAAGACCGTGGCTTGGGTGCCTCTTGTCTTTGTGGTGCTTCCACCACGTCCTTCACCTTTAACTGGAACCTGGGCAGAACCTTGAGAATAAGCATGGCCGGGGGCTCGCTTCTGCTGACTCCGAGCCTGGTACTGAGGCGGCCTCTACCCACCTCCTGAAGTGCCAACAGACGAAGACCCCTGTTGCGACGTTACCTTGTCGGCAGAAGGTAGCTCTATGGACCAACTAGCCGCAAGTAAAGCAAGTCATTGGCGTCTTCATGCACTCAGTCTTAATATGGCCATACTCTCCACAACCGTAACACTAACGTCCCCTAACAGATGTCGGTGGGGCAGAATGATAGCTAGGGCGTTCCTGAAACTGACCACAACTATGACCAAAGGCTCCAGCTCCTACACTGCCTAGTCCCGTCCTTTGCCTCTTATCCGGCCCTCCACACTGAGCGGCTCTCTTAGGACCCGGTCGGTCCCTCTCATATGCTGAAGCTCGGTCTTTGTAATATGCCAAGGAATCAAAGCGAAACCCTAGAAGATAGGAGCAAGTAGTCTCCCTCAATCTCCGGGAGAACAAGTACATGTGCTGGTCCACTGGTGGTGCGGCGGGACGCAACAGTGACAACTCCTCCCGAAACCTTCTGATCGTCTCGGATATCGGGACATCCTCAAATTCCGCCTCTAAGAAATCCTGCACTTTGTCTCTCCTCAACGAGGTAGGGCAAAAATTCTCCCGAACCAGGCTCAACAATTGCTCAAAATTGGTTACTCTACTCCAAACAGTCCTTCACTAGAACTGTGTCTGATCCCTAAATAAGGTCTGAACTAACTCGACCTGACGACCCTTTGGGCAACGGATCGCCTCTAGTGCGGACAGTACGTGGCTCATCCAATGTTTTACCTATAATCCCACAATCCCGTCAAACGTGGGTACACGCTGCTGATTGAAAGTCTTCAACCAACAATTCGGCCTCGGCGCCCTCAGCTCGTCTCTCGCTATGTCGTCCTCGGCCACTCTCACTAGTGCAGCTACTACTGGTGGAACTACCACCCGAGTCACCCTTTGTAAAACCTCTGCCGACCTAGTTGGTACCGGCGGTGGTGGGGTTGGTGCTCCGGTCCAAAATGCCTCATCCACTTGTTGGATGTACTCTCGGTGCTCCGATGATCCGATCGATACGCGGCCCAAATTTACTGACCTTGACCTCCGTGCTCCGTACCTAGCAACGGTCCTAACCCTAACCTAAGGGATAATGCTCTCAGCCACCTCCTCAGCTGGAGGGTCCACAATGAGGGCACGTCCGTGACCTCGGGCTCCCGGAGGCCTACCCACACTTCCCCGTCTCGTAGCTCCTTGAGGAAGGGGAGGTCTACCACCTCCTCGTCCCACGTATGTTGTCGCTCTCGTGCGTGCGATCTAGTAAAGATGAAATTGATACGTAAGACTATGCTATCGTTAAGAGGATAAAACAATTCTAACAAACGGATGATACTACAAGAAGGTCCAAAACTTAAGTACAATACATATACAACTTTAAAATCCAATAAACTACGTTGTCGAGATCAACGGAGGTAGTGATGGTCCCGTACATTCTATCCCAGCCTGACTATGCTCATGGTTTGAAAACGAAATTCGTTTTGAAAACTCAAAACCCTAGTGGGTTTTGTTTATTAGTCTATTTGGCCTTTTAGAAGATTACGAGTGCCATTGTTATCAACCTAGACATCTGATACCATATTGTAACACCCCAAATCTGATAGATTCGGGATGCTATGTGCTAGAACCTCATAATGGGTCTCGACCCTTAGCTTGACAGCAAATTCACCGGATCTTACAACTCGGCACAAATAAAAGCCAAATGGAAAGAGTTTTAATGCATGATGAGTATGTGAAATACAACAGAAAAAACCATAACTCTAGCCGAGTTCTCAAAACCAACAACATGACAACGTCAAAAACAATAATATAAGTTAAACTGATCTCGTCCTATAATGTACGGAACTACGGCTGCTCACTACCGCCGGATCACTCGACCGCCTCCCTAACCTGCAAGGCATCTACAAGCGGTATAAAGCCGTTATCTAAATATTCTATGCATTAGAATAAACCTCGCCTCTGTCCCCGTTTATTATCTTCATTTAGGTTATTCCATACTAATGATACTTATTTTGTTGAAAGGTTCTATCCATCTGCCCTTTCTCAATGCCCACGAGGGATTTCCAAACCTCGCCTATGTCCCCGTTTACCAACAAGGAATGGTAGTAATGCATCTGACCTTCTACCTTCCTGGGCTAGTTGCAAAGAACCTATTAGCTCTCGCAAGAGCTAGACAGTGATGTCACCGCCCGTTATCATACACTTGGGCCAATTACGTAATATATATAGGTCGTCCTACTCCGGTTTTGTTGTTTAACATAACTAACACACACCACCAAAACACAACATCCTAATACAAAGAAGTCAGCTAAGTAAGTCCGTGGACTTACTAGTTCCAAAGCGAAACTCGGTCAACACTCTCTATACTTCCCGTGGGAACACATGCAACGTCTGTTCAACACAAGGCACACGGATCAAACAACACTCTAGTCAACTAGAAGTCCGTAGACTTCTAGGCTCAACATCCTCACAAGAACATCACTCTAGTCAACTAGAAGTCCTTAGACTTCTAGGCTCAACATCCTCATAAGTCATAAGACCATAAACTCAAGATAGATCAATACTCTAGCCAACTAGAAGTCAACAGACTTCTAGTGCTCACAATCACCACAACTCATAAACACACAAGATATATGATCTCTCTCAGTCCACCGCCTTAAAGGCTTCCAATATAACAACTCAGTCCCAAACCGATATCCTCAAAGATCTTAAGATTTCATACCACAATATCACAACCCACATACCCTCAACTCTGACAAGATAAACTAAGGGTCAAGCCACCACTTTGCATTCCATATCACCTATATTAAGTCAGCCTAGCATGCTACTAACATGGATCAAGATCAAGGAAGCGGAAAGGGAAGGAAGGAACAGGAGATCGGAGGCATACTGGTGTAGAAACCGCCCCTGCGGTGTTAAGACGATGCCCCTGCGGTATGCACGACCTAGAGTCCGCCCCTGCGGTTTAAAAGATCTGCCCATGCAGCTCACAAGATCCGTCCCCGTTGCTACAGTCCAGAAAACGTTGACTTTTCAGTTCTTCAATTATGCAGCGGCCTTCCTAGTGTATCCTTTGATATTGTGAATGCCTCCTAGCCTCCAACACCAGATCTTAGCTCTCCTCCCCGGTCTATGCATGCCATCAACACAAGAAAAACTCAAGAGAAGCCTCATTTAGGTGGATCCATTGATTCCTACCATTCAAGGTAGCAAGAAGAAGAAGGACGAAGAAGGATGGAAAGAGGGAAAAGGAACTTACCCTAGAGCACGTCTCTATAGTCCCGAACTCTGTGTGACAGTCTCAAGAGAAGAGAGAAAAATGGTGGAGGGTGAAAGTGTAAGAGATGAAGGAGAAGAAGGGTGAGAGGAAAAGTGACGTGAAAAGAAATGAGGGAGAGGGAGTTAGGCTGCATAAAAGGAAGGGATGCCAAGGGACAACAACCATGAATTACTCCTCTCATAAAGAGCTCAGAATAAAAGAGGTAGACGATGAAAGGTTGGACGGAAAAGGATCATAACTCTCGCTCAAACGTCCCACCGCCCCCACGGGACGTCCAAGCCGCGGATGCGGACGGCCGCGGGTGCGGACCTTCTAAGCTGCAAGGGCGGTAGCCCTTTCTCAAGACTTCTAACGCCTCTGGTAAACGGAACCGAAATTTCGGGCGTTACAAACTCGGCCTTGTAAATTATATTCTTGTAAAACTGTTTTTTTTTCAAGTTTGCAATGTTGGTGGCATTCCGTCTTTTGTTGAAATGGCGAAATGCAATAACAAATTTATCCAAAAATATATCATTATCAATAAAATGTTTTAGCAATAACAACCTAATTACTTCGCAGAGTAACACACTCGAGTATAACACTATCTAGATGTGCCAATGGAGCTCTTGTGTTTATCTCACTCTAAGGAAGTAAACTAATGTAAGATTAAGAGGAAAATAAACTTTTGGATTAATAAAGATGTTCTCGTAAGATTGCTTGAAGACCCGGTTTCTTATCCGTGTAAGCTCTTGTTCTTCTTCTTCAATCGCCATCTTCATTTATATTCTTCTATGGGATCTTCTTTAGCCGTTGTAACATAGCCATTCTAACGTTTCTAATTCTTCATAGGATCCGCTGCTTGGTTGAACGAGATCTTCTCACGTTGTTTGAGAAGTAGCCGTTGCAAGATCTTTATCTTCAAAGTTATTGCAAGTTGTTGAAGATCTTCAAGCCTTAGATCTTCTCTTGAGAGTCGTTGTAGATCTTCTTAATCAAGATCTTCTCTTTTCACTTTGAAAGCCGTTGTTTCTTTGCCGTTGGAGATCTTCTCTTATCTTCAAACTTGTCCAACCGAGATCTTCTCCTAGATCTTTACGTTGGTTTAGATCAAATATTCGATTGCCTTCGGCTGAGATCTTCCAATATCTTCTTCTTTGGCCTTTTAAGATCTTCTCCTAGATTCTCTCTTTTGGTTATTGTAGATGTGCATGTGTTGTAACGAATCATTTAGCCAATTATCCGAGTCCTTCCCTTGTAATGCTTTTCAAGGCCTACACATAATCGATATTTGTTAGTATATAAAACCGCATTTATATGTTAAGTCTTCCATCGTTTAAATAAAACAATTCAGAATCAAGGTGGAGTTATCATTGAAGATAAGTAGTGTTATATTCTCGTACATCTTGATATTCCTTATAAGAAAATGGAAATGCATGAGAACAGATAAGGTTTGCTAATCCGAAACTTTTTCACTATTGTTATACATAAATAAAGGAGATTGAGAGGAAGAAGATGTCCGTGGGATAATTGAGATTGTCCTTGTGATATTTGGAGCTTCTCGGGATGGACCTTTTGCATGTGGGTTTGCAAAGTCCCGTAGCCTCCCTTCGCCCTCCACTTGTACACTTTCGGACAATAGTTGCACGAGACTTGGCAATACTCGTTCACCACCTCACCCTTCTTGTAATGCTTTGTAAAGATGTCGGAAGTAAGCATTTTTGGTGGAGGGACTTGTCGAAAAGCCCCTTCACCTTGACCTTGTGGCAAATGGGGCATTCGGGTTTCGCTTTCTTAGGTGCTAAGAAAGAAATCGGGAGTGTTGTCGCTCAGGTTTGCCATTAGAATAGATTGAGAGGAAGAAGATTCGAATTTGAGAAATCGAGAATACGAGATTGAGAGTAGTATTAGAGAGATGAGAATGTTGGTGTGAGATAAAATGGAAGAATGGTTGGGTATTTATAAGAATTGAGGGTAGGATTCTTTTTTAAAGCATTTTACATATTTTTTTTAAAAAAAAAATAAACATAAAAAATACACTCAACGGCAAAAAAAGTCGTTAGGATGTGGGGCCCGTCCAATAACTATATGAAATAGCCGTTGGCGGGCCA
Source organism: Fagopyrum esculentum (assembly GCA_033239045.1). Lineage (NCBI taxonomy): Eukaryota > Viridiplantae > Streptophyta > Magnoliopsida > Caryophyllales > Polygonaceae > Fagopyrum > Fagopyrum esculentum. The sequence goes on from BSUD01000007.1 coordinate 22,583,392, forward strand.
ATTGAGTCGTTGCTTGCGCAACTGCTCTTTTTTTTGGCTAAACTGGTGGTTTTAACTGCCGGTTTACCCAAAAAAAATAAATAAATAAAAGGCTAAATCGCTGGTTAACCGGTGGTTTCAGCTAGACCTAAACCTCCGACCGGCGGTTTGGCCAAACCGACAAATCTAAACCGCTAGTTTGACTAAACGGCGATTTGAGCCTGTTTGAAAACCGTCAATTTGACGGTTTGTCCTAAACGGAACCAAAGTATAGTGGTGGTAGTACATAATACACAATTGGTGGCTATAGAAAGAAGATCAACCAACATGGGCCATTTCATGTCAATCAATCTCACAACAAGCAAGATAATGTGTGAACTTACATCAACATGTAAAATAACATGTTGTCTAACTTGTACAATACCTTAATGATCTTGGAACATTTTCCACTTTAATTACCTTAAATTCTTCCTTTATGCTTTCCGTTGTTTTATAGGAAACATTCATCAACTTTGAATGGTAAAGTTTAACATTTCATAACTTAGTTCATGATATTTGTTAAGTTGAGCGCATTTATAAAAGATAAAGATCACTACAACAATCGATAACTTTACATGAAGTGTTCCTTCAAATATCGTTTATGATCGAGTTGAGACCGAATACATGGCTTTTTTTACAAAGTGAAGAAGTTTGGGAGCTTAACAACCTAATGGATGGTCTCTGATTCTACACGCTTCGTATTGCTACTGAGTTAAAACCTAATCTAACCCATATATATAACGAAAGACATGCATCGATGAGTGAGGTGTTTTGGTTCTACACATATTTAGAATGTTCATTAAGCTCATTGGATTGAAGAGTAGAGTAGGGTCGTGTGTATACGAGCATACATACACGTTAGGTTCAAGTCCAACACATAAACCTACCAAGGTTCCATCCTTAAACCAACTGATAATATGAGGAGTAGGTCACCGATCTTATACACTAGACTCAGAATGTCTCCAACTTTTTATATAAGAACTTTTTTTTTTGAAACTTTACGTTTATAGAAAGAAGAGAATTTACATAAAGGGGGGGTCATCTCGACCAAAGTACAGACAAAGCAATGGTAGCAGAGGAAAGAGAAGGGAATGTAGGTCAGACCAGGTGAATTCCAAGCATTCTAGCCCAAGTCAAGGAGTCCTAAGAACGGTCTTTCCAGTGGTGAGCACTAAAGTTCTTGATGGATAGAATGACAGTACTGGTGCATGTGGTAGCTGAGGTGTAGTTGTTGTTGTAGATTAGGTCATTTCTAGCCTTCCAGGTAAAGTAGATAAAAGTAGTGATGAATGAGATACTCATAATGGGGATAAAGCTACGTTTTGATTTTTTTGGGAGCTAAGCCAGTTCCATAGGTTATGGAGGTAAGGAGGAGGGTATGGGAGCCTTTTCCATCATGAGATGATGTCGAGGAAGAGAGACGTATAACTGTAGTTGGTCCAAAGATGAACTTTGTCCTCAGGGTGGTTCAAACAAAGCTTGAAGGTGTCGTCAGTGATAAGATTCCATTTGAGAAGTTTAGTAAGAGTGGGTAGCCTTTGGTGACCCACAATCCAGGAGATGAAACTAGACTTAGAGATATTTAGATTATGCTAGATAATGTTAAACTTGATGGGATTGGGAGAGGAAGTTGGGCTTCTGAAAGAGTTGTAGGCCTTCACAATGGAGAAGGAGCCATTAGGGTTGGTGATGAAGTCCAGGCCGGCAATTCATCGAACACCTAGAGGCAAAAAGCTTATCACGGACCTTAATGATCATCTTCCATATATGACTGTGAGAGTAATTGGCCGGGCAATTCTAGATGGAATGGGCTTTGAGGATGTTCTTGATAATCCACACACACCAAAGATTGTTATCATTCAAGGCAAGATCATAGATGAAGCGGGAGAGACAAGCTTTAGAAGCTCCTTGAAACCAAGACCACCCTAACTAGGGGGAGAGCAAAAAATTTGCCAAGTGACAAGAGAGCGGCTACAGGAATCCTTACCTAACCAAAGAAACGAATGAAGGCGGATCTGAATTTTGTGAAACCGAGCACCGGTAGTAGTGCATCGGCATATGGATGGAAGAGATTATTTGCATTCTCCAAACGTAGGAAATAAGTTTGGCACTCCAAGAGTGAATTCTTTTATGATGTTGTTTATGAGAGGTTGGTAGCCGGGAAGGTTCAATCTTTTGCTCCCAATGGGGACGCGAAGGTAATGAAAGGGAAGGGTACCTCAAGGGATATCAACAGAGTTAGTGATAAGGTTTTGGGTGGGGGAGGAAATACCTACAAGAAAGATAGTCGACTTAGCAATATTGATCCTAAGCCCTGAAATGTCCCCAAAGGATAGGTAAGAATAGAGGATAGATCACCTCTACAAAATAACATAAGGTCATCAACAAAACATAGGTGAGTGATACGCGGGTTGTGGCATTTGGGGCGCGTATTGAAGTTGGGGTTGGAAGTACTGATGTTGATCATAGAGGAGAGGACCTCCATAGCGATCACAAACAGGGAGAGCGCGAGTGGGAAGCCTTGCGTACGGCCCCTAGAACCTTTCAAGTAACCCTTGAGTGATCCATTAATGTTGATAGAATATGAGAAGGAAGGGATACAAGCCTTGATTAGGTGGATGAAATTCTCACGGAAGCCAAACATACAAAAGCTATGAAGGATAAAGTTATGATCAATGGAATAAAAAGCTTTGGTAATGTCGACCTTGATAGCAAATCTAGGAGAAATGTGCTTTTGATTGTACTTCTTGAAAAGCTCTTGTCATATGAGAATGTTATGCTTGATGGATCTCCCTTTAACGAAGGAAATTTAGTAGGGGCCAATAATAAGGGGAATGATGGATTTGATTCTACTGGAAAGGATCTTGGCAATTGATTTATATGTGGTGTTACAACAGGAGATAGGACGGTAGTCGGATGGGGAGGTAAGATTTTCTTTTTTTGACAATGAGGGAGATGGAAGCATGATTGATTTGTCTAAGCATGTTCCCAAAGAGAAGAAGTCAAGAATGGAATTTGTGAAGTCCTCTTTGACGATGTTCCAAGAAAACTTATAGAAGAAGGAATTGTAACAATCTGGCCCAAGAGCTTTGTTGTTACCCATGGATAAGATAGTGTCCTTGATCTCCTTAGGAGGACATCTTTGACATCACCAATTCTTGGGAGCTATCCTTGGTCAGCTTCCCTATTAGAAGCCCTATCAGTTACCAAAAGTTGACATCCTTCTCCTCCCTTGCATGGAATACCATCAAGCAACCTAAGATGATTAGGAATGATAACGGTATTTTTGTCTTCCACTTCAACTCTGAGGATAATCTCAACGCTATCCTCCATGATAGCTCATGGGTTATGAACGGATCCTCGACCCTCCTCCTGAAGTGTTGCCATCATGAGATGAAGCTCGACTACTCTAACATTGCCTCTCTCCGTATGTGGGTCACCCTCTACAACCTCGACTACAGATTTTGGTCCCAACACATGCTTGCTAAAATTGGATATGCCATCGGGTTTCCCATACTCACTAACATATGCTCTGCTTTGTATAATTGTTCGCTCCAAAAGGTGTGTGCAAATAAGATTTAAATTTATAACCTAAAATAAAAAGCCTTAACGATAAGCAAACCCGTAGTCTATGGATCAATCGTAGTGACGGAAAATACTCTAGGGTCAATCACAGGCATTTGGTGAGAATAAATTCAGCAAAGTAGTCTAACTTTGAAAGCATGTAATAACAATGATAAAAAAGCAATGATAAGAATATGAAATATAATTGGGGAAACGCAAACTCTAGAGATCAAACATCCAATTGTGGTTTTCTATTCAAGATGTCTATAGATGTAAAGGACAAAGTTGAATTGCAAAGGTATATGATCTAAGGCAGGATATCGTACGGTAAAGTTCCAACACCCACTTGTCCCAACCAAAGGTTCTCTAACACCAGATGTTGAGTCTCGTTATATAGAGGATCTAAGGATAGGATTACACTGTCAATACCAAACACCAAACCTAAGGAAGCCAAAAGAAAGCGCAAAGGCAAAGACTATGACACTTTCCACCTTAATAGAGGGTTTTGAACCCCTATTACCTAGAATGGTTCAACAAGGCTAGGATTTAGGCAATCTTTAACTTTGGGTAAAGGTAAAAGCAAAACGTGCAAGACAGAGGAATATACGGCCGTGGAAATCTAGAACAGATTGTGGAAACTCCTCTGTGCCGGTTAAATCACAACTCTCAAGGTCCAATCTGTTTGTAAAGGTCAATCTATCATCATCTAAACAACAACCTTCAACCAATCACCCTAGAATCGCTAGGATTTTAGCCAACAATCATCATATTCAAATCAACAATCATATATGAAATCAAAAATGGAATAAAACCAATAAAACTGAAGAAAACACAATAATTTCCGAACAATGAATCCTCAAATATCGTAAACTGAATCCAATAAAATAACAAATATTTATTTTTAATCAAAAGGGCAAAATAAATGTCGTACGGATTGTCAATCCCTGTCAATGGCGTAGAAAACCAACTTTCGTGGAGTGTCAATCCACGTCGGAGGGCATCTTCTACGGGCCGTCGGTGTGAGAGTTTGTGGTGGCAGATCGGTGATCAGCTGTCCTTTCAATGTTGAAGGCTGTATGATATTTATAGGGAAAAATTTAGAGTTTACAAGGATGAGTCAAAGATAGATCGCCTCTAAAAGATAAACCCTAACTTAAATATAAAGTGCAGCTTGCAGATAAACTGCAGCTTAAAGATAAAACCTTAAATTACTGTGCCGAAAAAGAAATTCAGCCCACATGTATCAGACCCCACTCTGACGCGGTATCAGAAAATACTCTGGAGTATCAGACGGTATCAGAGATCACTTTGTTGCGTTATCTAAGCCCACTCCGCAGTATCAGAATGCACTCCGCTCGGTATCAGAAAATACTTTCGCGAGGTATCAAAAATTACTTTGGCATGGTATCAGAGTTCACTCCAGCTCTTTCCAACCTCCCTTTTATACCCTTTTTGTTTTGCAACACGTCTTAATCCTTAAACTAGTATAATACCCGCACCTTGTGCGGGATTGAGTTCGAATAAAATGTAAAAAAAAATTATTAATTGAAAAATTATTAGCAAAACAAATTACAAATTATTTAGAAAATCGATGGCAACCTTTAATGTAACAAAAAAATGTTAAGAAAAATATATATTATTACCAATTTGATTAGATCATGTAGCAAAATATTAATTATTAAATTTATAATAATTGTCAAAGTGTAAAATAAAAAAATTATTTAACAAATTTTCAATTCATTTTTTCAATATTATAACCTATAACTAAAAAATTTAAAAATTGATTATTTTACAAAAAAATCGATTTAATAGTAGGTAATATTATATTTAAATATAGTTCATTTGAAAATTTTAAATTTTAAAATTAATTAAAATTGGACTAACTAATTCTTTGTTATAAATTAGATAAAAACAAAGAATGAAATATTGTTTTTAAATTACTTAATAGATAAACTAACTTATTCTTTGTTATATTTTAGAAGTAAAAAAATGAGAATGAAAATTTTATTTTCAACGTTGACCATAGTTGTACAATTATAATTATAATTTTAAAAAATATTTTCAAGTATAAATTTATTTCAAATTTGTATTAATTCTAGATTTAATTTTTTATAAAAGTATAATAAAAGATAATATAAATTATTAAAACTATAAATCATTTTGTCACAATCTAGTTCTTTTTCGGA
>BSUD01000007.1:22592985-22608723 GCA_033239045.1 Fagopyrum esculentum
CCCCCCCCCCCCCCCCCCCGACTTCAACTCCATCAGAGGTCTAAATCACCCCAAGAAACAAAAATTCATCCAAGATATTGTCAAGAGACACCAACTTGATTGCTTGTCATCATTAAAACCCGACTCAATTAGAACAAGGAGGAAAGAATCGCTTCTTTTATCCTTCCTAACTGAAAGAATATTTCTAATTTTTCCTACGATCACAACTGACGTATTTGGGTTTGGTGGAACCCTCTAAAGCTCCATCTCACACCCATCATCTTCAGTGATCAACTCATTCACTACCATCTTGCTCCTTCTAGTAACTTCCACAATACACCCAACCTTTCACCTACCCTTGAATGCTCATTCATTTACGCCCATACCATCCCAATTAACAGCTCTCCTCTTTGGAATTCCATTCACCTCCTCAACTCCTCCAATCCTTGGGCCCTCCTTGGTGGCTTCAATGTCACCCTCACATTTGATGAAGAAACAATCAATAGCTCCCCCACCATATCTCAAGTCTCTTACGAACTCACCAAATGCCTCGATCTTAACCACCTTTCGGATCTCCCCTTCTCCGGGTGCAAATACACATGGAGTAAGAATTAATCGAGTGCTAGAACTTGGTGCAAGCTTGATAGGATCCTCACTAACCACCTTTGGCCCATCTCCTTCCAAAACTCCACTGCTTTCTTTGACCACCCATACATTTTAGATCATTCCCCACCATCCTTTCATTGGACAATACTAGCAACAATGCTAACTTCCGATTTCATTTCAATAATGCATGGGCCATGCACGAGAACTTCCTCTTGCGTGTTGCTATTGCTTGGAACTTTCTAGTCTTGGGTAGCCCCATGTTTCGGCTTGTCCAAAAGCTAAAAACATCTTAAACCTATCCTCAAAACTATCCTTGTATCGACCTCGGATCCATTCACACTACCATCAATGAGTGTAATCTCCGACTCTCCTCAACCCAAGAATCTCTCCTATCTAACCCAGATGATTCTTCAGTGAGTTCTCGATGAAGATCGTGTCGAATGAGCATGATGAGTTCAACTTAATAGGTTCACATGACAAGTTCAATGATATATTTACAACATACTTGATGAAGGATGAATATTACCGCTCAAGAGACGGCGATCAAGTTCTCATGGGCAGCCCCCTTAGCCTCTTGCTAGCCGGAAAAGACACCACTGCTTCGGCCATGACGTGATTTTTTGGATAATATCATGATATCCAACCATCAAGGCTAAGATTAGAGATGAAATTGCTCGAGTTATCCCAAAGGATAACAAAGTGAAGACACATGTATTCACGCATGAAGAGATATCAAAGTTTGTCTACCTACACGCTTGTATTTGTGAAACCCTCAAGTTGTATCCTTCAATTCCCTTCCAAACTCGTGCTCCACTTAAACGTGATATACTTCCTAGTGGCCGTTAAGTGAACCCTAACTCAACAATGATCATCATCCCCCTTTACATCATGGTGAGGATGGAACTTGTTTGGGGAATGATTGTGCTAAATTCAAGTCAAAGAGATGGATTTTAGGGATGGAGAATTCAAACAAGAACCATCTCATAAGTTCTTCACTTTCAACTCAAGTCCTCATATATATCTAGGAAGAAATGTCACTTTTAAACAAATGAAGTAGTCGTCGCAACTATCTTTCACAACTATAATGTACATGCCGTTGCAAAACATAATGTTGTCCTATTGAATTCGGTTGTTCTCTTGACCAAGGATGGAGTACATGTTAGGGTTACCAAGAGGTGGATTTAACAAATTGAAAATTTTGTGCCTATATGAAATACTGCAAATAAAATATCTTTGATAGGCATTTTAATATATTCTCTTGTAAGGTGATATGTTTGGGTTATGTCCAACTTATACCCTTTCAATAAAAGAAGTGCATCATGAACATTTTATATATAGGAGCGAATAAGTACGTGGATGACTTATTATATTACGCTATTATTAAACTAAATAAGATATATATATATATATAAATTAAATTGTGTTGAATTCAAGCAGAGGGATGGATTATGGAGGATGGAGAATTCAAACATGAACCATCTCATCAGTTCTTCACTTTCAACTCAGGTCCTCGGATATATTAAGGAAGAGATGTTGCTTTAAACAAATGAAGGCAGCCATCGCATCTATCTTGCACAACTATAATGTATATGTCCTTGCAAAGCAGAATGTTGTCCCAATGAATTCGGTTGGTCTCTTTACCAAAATTGGAGTACATGCTAGGGTTACCGAGAGGTGGATTTAACTAATTGGAAAATCCTTACATGTGTGTGGCTTTATGAAATACTCCATGTAAATATCTTTGATATGCACGCATTTTAATATATTTTCTTGTAAGGTGATATGTTTGGATTATGTCCAACTTATATCATTTCAAATAATTATAAGGTGATATGCTTTGTGTTAAGTCCAACTTATATCATTTCAAATAAAAGAAGTGCATCGTTGAGTTTTGTCCAACTTATATCATTTCAAATAAAAGAAGTGTATCGTGCGAATAAGGTGATATGGCTTTCTTAGCAAATTTGACCAATATAAATTGACCATACGATGGATGAATCGAACTCTAGAGTTGTGGGTCTTAAACATAGTCCATAACCAATAGATCATCACATTTTTATCAAACATACGGAAGTTTTTAATTTAGTTATTTAATGAGGAAAATTGGAAAATTTAAGAAAGGGGATTCAAAGTTATTTAATTTTATTTCGTTTTAGATGCAGTGAAATAAATAGGATAAAATAAGAGTAGAGAGGATTGAAACCCCAATGCTCCATGATATATTTAAAATCTTTTTGGATTTTTCCGTTTAATACCCCTGAGTTTTTGGCTTTTTTGGATGGTGCCCAAAGTTTTTCACATTTCCGCTTGATACCCCTGAGGTTTTGGTTTTTCCGTTCCGTACCCTTATTTTTTTAATTTTTTTTGTCTAATATAATGTTTCTTTGATTAATTAAATTTATTAAAAAAAAGAAAAAAAAATAATTCTATATTATAAATTTCATATTAATTTATCAAAGACATTTTAGAAGAGATTCTTATGTTTTGGATTTTTGTTTGATATAAATTAAGGGTTTGAAGGTGGTTTTGGTTCTATTTGTTCCCATTCCAAAATTTGAATCATGCTACTTTCTTTGTTTAAAGATAAATCATAGTTCACATCGATAAAAACATGATCTAGCCAATTTGGTTGGATAAAATGATATGTTGCAACACTTTTCATACATATATTAAATTGAATTTGGTGAGCCGATGAGATTTTGACGTTTCTGGAAGTAACTAGCAAAAAGATACCTTAATACGTGTGGTAGAGTTTGAGTACGTACATGACCAAGTATCATTCTGTTGTCTAATACTCATAAACAAACACTAGCCAATTTGTATTTCCTTATTTCTCTTGGTAAACTAAAGAAGGAAAAATATGCTAATTTCTCTAACTTTGCTTATATTTACGCAACTGTGAAGCTGTAAATGTTGTATGTGAAATATGATTCCATCAAGGCCACATTATACATGAAGCACAACAAACTCGTCAAGTAGCTAAGTGCCACCTAGCATCTGTGGAGCCTCACACAAGTGTAACTTGTACTTGCAACCCATTGTTTTTGCTCTAAATGCCAAACTGTAACAGAATTTAGCTGGCATACCTTCACTTCTTAGTCACTATGATTTAGTTAAACAAATTTGATTAATTAAATTTGATCAAAAAAATAATAACATTCTTACAAACTATGATTTATCTTTAATCAAATTTAATCAAATAGTAATATGTAAGAATGTGAAAAACTTAATCAAATTTGTTTAATTTGATTAACTAAACTTGATTAAAAAAATAATAACATTCTTACAAACTATGATTTATCTTTAATCAAATTTAATGAAATAGTAATAATATGTAAGAATGTTATTATTTTTTAATCAAATAGTAATTAAAATATAACATTCTTACATATTACTATTTTTTTAATCAAATTTAATTAATCAAACAAACGTTATTTTAGACAAAAAAAATAAAATAAAAAATAAAGGTACGGAACGGAAAAACCGAAACCTCAGAGGTACCAAGCGGAAATGTGAAAAACTTTGGGCACCATCCAAAAAAGCCAAAAACTCAGGGGTACCAAACGGAAACGTAAAAAACTTTGGGCACCATCCAGAAAAGCCAAAAACTCAGGGGTACCAAACGGAAAAATCCAATCTTTTTCAACTTCGACCCAAATTTTGGAAAGCCCATGAAGTATTCCATTTTTTTTTTTACTTTCATGAAAAATACAAAAAAAAAAAATTATATTTAAAGTTGATTATTAGTAATATGTGTGGCGGGGGCTGAAATATAACCATCAGATCTCACCATTAAATTACAAACTTGTTGTATTATAGGGAATTAAGATCGAGCAAAACGATGTCTTGATTTGATAAATTAATTAAGACATTAAATAAACAAATAAAACCTAAATATATACAACGAATAAAACAATGCAAATGAAGACGATGAACAAAGGATAAAACCACAAAAAACTCTCTCTTCTCTCTCTTCTCTCTCCACTAAACTGCCCTCGGAGTAGGCTCAGCCTACTCCAACCCCGGTGCGGCCTCCAGGCGGCACCCCAACCCCACCCTGCCTCCTCCTCCCCCACCCTCAACGGTCATGGGAGGCTCAAAACGCACTAAAAACCGGTCTGTCAAGCTCTCAGAACTCCACCAGGGTACGAAGAGCAACAACAGCTCCCCATCGGACCCCCTAGTCCATTCGAATCGATTCCCGAAGAGTTAATCAGATCCAACAACACACGTCTGGGAATGCCTCCGATCCATAGACCTCCCGAGATAACATCGCAGGTCTCATTCCCACCACTCACTCCAACCCTGCTGCTGTCAAAAATACCTCACACCTACCCCCAGATGATAATAGAAACCCTACTGCATGCTACTGTTCAAACCTTCCACCCACACACGTAAACAAAACCCTACCTACACCTGAAACCGAAAACAACACAAACCTCCTTACTGGCGCTGAAGCAGGCCTCCCAACTGACATCTCCTGTGGCAGCACACCACCTACACCCACGCTCAATCAAATTCCTGAGGTTATTACCCAAAGCCAGTCTCTTCCAAACCTGACCCTTCAAGTCCCACCTACCCAGCCCTCTCAGACCCCTCAAACCCTGGAGAACATGAATGGTTCTTTCAAAAGCATGCTATTAAATGCTCTACCTCGGAACCATGTCCCTCTCGAATTCTCCCCTGGACAGGAACAAGGCATTATTCACTTCACTAATGATGATGTTTTGGATGCTATTTCCAAGTGGCAATTAACTCTGATTGGGTTCCCCGTCGGAAGCCCCTTGGCCTTCCACCGAATGTCAAGTTTTGCCTCACTATCCTGGAATCATATTGCTAAAGTGAAGATACTCAGGAATGACAAAGGTGTGTTTGTATTCCACTTTGCAAATGAAGATGACCTGAACACTATCCTACTCGAAAGTCCATGGGTAATAAACGGGAACACCTCACTCATACTGAAAAGATGGCGTCATGGCATGGCACTGGACTACTCCAGCCTTTCGTCAATCCTTGTCTGGGCTACCCTCCCCGACCTTGACTACAGGTTCTGGTCCCCTCTAATGCTTGCAAAGATCGGCTCTAGCATTGGAATACCGATACTTACTGATGCTTACTCAGCCTACCAAGAACGCCTGGGGTACGCTAGAATACTTGTCGAGATTCATGCAAGCAAGCCGCTTGCCCGATCTGTCACTCTCATGGGACCTGACGGGGAAGCAATTGATCAAAAGGTGACGTTCGAATGGCTCCCAGACCACTGCCCTGTCTGCCAAACGTTTGGTCACAAATGCAATAGAAATATCACAAGTAAACAACCAACAAGCAACAACCCCAGGGCGATACTCTCCCGGCAGAAACCTGCCGCCGCCTGGGAACCAATTCTACCCACTCCTGATGCCTCACAACGCCTAAACACCATCTACATGCCTAAACCAATACATAAGCCTGGACCATCAAAACTTACCTCAACACATCCCCCACCAAACACTGAAATCCATACTCCAACAAAGACTCAGTCTCACCTCTCATCACTGGATAACCATGCCAAGGTTATATCCAGTAACGATCCTTCCACACTTGACAAGAACGCCCCAGGGCATACTCACACCCACGCAGCCCCACCTACAACTACTCCATCGACACTGAACAATACCCTCACTTCATCTATTCCAGCATCAACACCTGCTTCAATCAACACTACTACTCCCTTACTCCCAAACAAAGCCTCCTCTTCCTCACCTTCCCCACATAATCCATCTGAATCAGCAGCAATGCTTGATTCAACCGTCCCTCCTTCATCCACTCAGATCTCTCTTCTCGCTATCAAGGATACGGGAAGCACACAAACCATTGTTAATGTATCTTAATATATGTTCATGGAACATAAGGGGTCTCAATCACCCTAGCAAGCATCAGGCCATTCGAGATATTGTCAAAACACACAATTTGGATATCCTTGCTATCCTTGAAACAAAGCTTTCTGAAACCAAGATGTGTCAGCTCTCCTCCCTCATCCCCAACTGGAATCATACTTCTAACTTCTTTGCGGAATTCAAATGCCGAATTTGGCTTTGGTGGAACCCGCTCACCACACAAATCACCACAATCCTCAAAACCAACCAACTCATACACTGCTCGATCACACTCAACCTTCAAAATACCAACTTCAATGCATCTACCTCTTCTCCAAATATTGAAGGATCCTTCATCTACGCACACAATACTGCTGAGGAGCGCCTTCCCTTGTGGAATGCCATTTCAACAATCAAACAACTCAACTCGAACTTGCCATGGTTCTTAATGGGAGACTTCAACACAACACTCTCCCCTTCTGAAAAGATCTCAGAGATCCCCTCCCTGAACAGATTACAATCTGATGAACTTGCTACTTGCTTCACTGATAACTCCCTATCCGATCATGCCTACTCTGGATGCTCAATGACATGGAACAACAAGCAAAACCCTAACCGGATTTGGTGCAAGCTGGACCGCATTGTGGTGAATAATGCTTGGACCAATAGCCTCACCAACTCGACTGCCTTCTTCGATAATCCAAATATCTCTGACCATTCGCCTGCCATTCTCACAACCAACCCAAAACCAACAGCCTCCCATCGCCAATTCAGATTCAATAACGCTTGGGCAAAACATGAATGCTTCATCTCTACTGTCAACTCATCCTGGACTAACCATGACCCAAATCCATCGAGTTGCCCAATGATCACTCTCACAGACAGGCTCAAGAGATTGAAACCCCTCCTCAAGCGGTTCCCAAGTGCCAAGCTAGACGCTTAACTCTACCATTACAAGCCTCAAAACCACTCTCGATACCACCCAAACAAACCTACAAAACTCACCTTTCGATACCACACTCATCAACCTTGAACGAACCATTCTCCAGTCCCTTCGCACCAACCAAAATGCTCTTATGGACACGCTGGCGCAACTGTCAAAAGCAGCGTGGTGCAAGTTTGGCGATCAGTGCAGTGGATTCTTCTTCAAAGGAATTGTGGCTAGAAGAGCCAAGAATGCCATCAAATGTCTCACCACTCCCTCAGGTTATTCACATACAATAACCTACGACCTGGAGGAAATATCCGAGATACTAACCTCCCACTTTTCTAGTATACTTAACCCCTCAATCGCCCCAAATCCACAAAACCGTTTTCCCGATTGCCAACTCCCCATTCTTCCCCATGATTTTCTCAACTTGCTTAACTGTAGCGTCAGCCAGGATGAGATCAAAACTGCTTTGTTCTCAATTGGGGACACGAAGGCTCCGGGTCCTGACGGATATAATGCCCACTTTTACAAGCAATCATGGAATATTACATGACCCGATTTCACTAGGGCAATCACCACATTCTTCAACACTGGTTCCCTTCCCACCCAGTACAACCATACCTCTATTGCCCTCATCGCCAAGAAGCCTAACCCCAGCTCAACCACCGACTACAGGCCGATATCATGCTGCAACACCCCTTACAAGGTGATTGCTAAGATTCTTGCGGCAAAGCTTAATGCCACATTACCTTCGATGATTGGGAGCTACCAAGGAGCCTTCGTTAAGGGAAGGTCGATCAAACATAACATCCTAATCGCCCAAGAACTGTTCAGGAAATATAATCAGAAGCATATATCACCAAGATGTGCAATCAAAGTGGATCTTTCCAAGGCCTTCGACATGATCGATCATCGATTTATTATCAACTGCTTGGGTCGTATGGGATACCCTATTGGATTCATCAAGCTCATTGATGCTTGCATTGCATCCCCCACATATTCCATCAATGTCAATGGGACGCTTAGAGGCTATTTCAAAGGCACCCGTGGCCTTCGACAGGGCTGCCCACTCTCACCCTCCCTCTTCACCATCGCCCTTGAAGTACTGTCATCCATGCTCAAAACCAACACTGTCAACCCAAACTTCAACTCACATCCAAAATGCTCCTCACCCCTCATAACCCACCTTTGTTTTGCTGACGACATTCTTCTGTTTTGCAGGGGTGACATTGATTCAATCAACATTCTAAAGAACACTCTTAATCACTTCAGCTTCTACTCAGGTCTACACATCAACATCAACAAATCCTCCATATTCCTTGGTGGAGTTACTTCTGAAGACCAAGACTCAATTGTATCCTCAACTGGCATCTCGATTGGATCTCTTCCATTCACTTACTTGGGAATCCCTATTGGCTGCAAACGACTCCGGACTGCTGACTTCACACCGCTCATCAACAAGATCACACACAAGATTAATGCTTGGAGTGCTCGGAACCTATCTTATGTAGGTAGGAAACAACTCATATCATCTATCCTCAACCCTCTCCAATACTTCTGGTGTTCCCTCCTACCCATTCCTCACAAAATCATCCTGAAGATCAACGGCCTACTCAGATCATTCCTATGGTCGGGTACTGAATCCAGTCGTCGCTCCTTGGTCGCTTGGTCCACTGTTTGCACCCTAAGGCTCATGGTGGGCTTGGCTTCAAGGAACTGTTGGCTTGTAATAAGGCTTGCTCTTCCAAACTAATCTACGAGCTCAACAACAGTCAGGACTCGCTCAACCTGTGGACATCCTGGGTTAGCAGCAACGTACTCAAGCACTGTACTATTTGGAACTGTGAGGCCAACTACAAGTTCTGCTTCGCTTGGAACTCCCTCTTGAAGATCAGAGACCTCATCATACATATCCAGCGATCATCTGCCAACCCTGACTTCATCTTAACCACTACCAAGGCCAATGGTTCCTTCTCCACATCACAAGCTTATAACTTTCTAAACCAGCTTTCTCCTCCAACCAACGCAACCCTGTATACCAACCTTTGGAGGAGGACAAACACACACAAGGGCAGCTTCATTGCTTGGCTTGCCGCCCATCACAAACTTCCCACCCGTACAAAACTACTGCACTGGAATCTCACACAAAATGATGCATGTTACCTATGCGAACGCAGCCCTGAAAATGAATACCATCTCTTCCATGACTGCAGATTCGCCACCATTACTCTTGATCTCGTTTCCAGATGGATACACATTCCTCCTCCTCTCCCTTACTCGAACAATATCTGGACCTGGCTTGGATCCTTCAACCCACATAAACACTGCCTCATCTCCATGGTAAGGATCGCTTCAATAATCAACTTCATCTACTTCACCTGGAAAGCCAGAAACGAGATTGCGTACAACAACAAGACTACTAATGAAGTCAAGTGTGCTCACAACATCATACAAGCAACAAAAAATCACTTCTCCCACCATTGGAAGGATAGATCCGTTGGCTCTATGACTTGGGCTTCCACTCTCGGTATACATCTACTGTAATTGAGTAGTTTGCATTTTGATCACTTTCCGAATGCTCTTGTAGCCAAGATGGCTCTTTGTACATCCCTCTTCTGAGATCAATATAAAAATTTTCAAAAAAAAAAAGACGATGAACAGTAACATAGTCGATCAGTCAAAGACTCGAATGTTAATCTAAAATAAATAAATAAATAAATAAATAAATAAATAAATAAATAAATAAGAAAATAGAAGAAAAAAGAAGTGTAAGAGCAAAATCTCTAGTAAGGTCGATCGGCCTCCAAGTAAATGTCGATCAGCCACCGCCAAAAATTTTCCGAATTTGCAACCTCCTCCATGTTCTTCTTTGAGCCGAATTTGCCACATCGAGCCCCAACAAAACCAAATCTGCTCACATTCGTCTACGCCTCCTCGTTGAGCCAAATCTGCCAGTCGCTTGTCCTCTTCCCGACGCCTTCCCTAACCAACACCCACGAGTCACCGCCCCAAAGAACGAGTTTTTGCCGCCTCTAATCTGGATCCACCACCTAGGTCTACCGCCGGACAAAGTAACCTGATAACACTCACTTTGACATCTTTTTCCATTCTCGTTCTTATCCGAGAGTAAAGAAAAATAACTTCTCGAGATCCACCGCCCAAATCTACCAGTCACTTTATGACATTGTAGGCATTCTAAACATTTGTGAAGATAATATAAAACTATTTGCGATAGAATGATCTCAAACACCCGACACATTTCTCCCACGCGGCCACTAGTCAAGAGAAAACATTTTACTCGATCATCATTTTATTTTTTTGGTTTTGTGGGATCAAAATTCCGTCCCATATCTTCCTGAGACGCACAAAATAAGCACTAACTTGTTGCTCTTCCTGGAAGCACTTGGAGAGATTGATGCGAGTTGAAGAAGATGAGGGTCATTGTCAACATCAAATATTTGTTTGAGATCTTCCCAAGAAGATAGGCAGTGACACAATAGTTGCCGGATAGGTGAAGGGTTGGTTCAATAGCGATCATAATCCAACCTTGGAGCATTGAGTTGAGGCGAATTCAATATGGATAATTATAAGCTTTTGGATCCAGTTATGTAGTCATGCTAGTGATAAAGTCAACTTGCCGGATAGGTGAAGGGTTGGTTCAATAGTGATAAAGTCAATTGGAAGGATCGTTCGGCCCTCTCCCGTGACATGGCCGTCACCCTCAAAATTGCCCTTAAATTTGATTAAGTTCACTTCGCTCCTATTGCTGAGTGATAAGTTCGACTAATGTGGGTTGTTGGCTTGCGTGTGGGGTTGTTGGCTTGCTTGTGGGGTTGTTGTTGTACTTGTACCACCTCTTCCTCCTACCTAATACAATTAACCTTTCAAAAAAAAAAAAAAGAAAACCATGGGCAATGGCAATTGACCCTTCGGCATAATTCTCATTACTAGGGAGGATAGAGCAAATTTGTTGACTGGGATGATCCGATAGACATAAATAATATGTGCATGTCAAGGTAAGAGCGGACATCGTTGCCGATGGTACGTGTCAGTTAAGAATGGATGGTGACGAACGAGGTGGACGATAGACTCCATTGTTTGGCGGATAGGTTGCGGTTTTGCGTCCGTTTTTAGGGTTAGGATTTTGTGGCGGAAAGTGGTTTTGAGGATTTAGGTTCTGACAGGGGCGGCCTTTGGGTGTGGTATGGTGGGGCAGCTGCCCCACCCTCCAAAAAAAAATATATATACTTTGTATGATTATAATTAAAGGTGTAATATGAGCCGAACGTCGGCATGCTCAAGCTTGATTTGTTTATAAACGAGTCGAGCCCAAGCCGAATCTAAAATTTATACGAACTTTAAAATGTTCTCAAGCTTAACTCGTTTAGAATGTGAACGAGCTCAAGCCGAGCTTTTGACGAGCCAAACCCGAGTAGCTCAGCTAAAATAATGCTCCTATAGTGTTATTTTAGCCGAACGAGCCGAGCTTTACCCGAACGTGCCGAATATTGACATGCTCAAGCTCTATAAACGAATCGAGTCCGAGCGAGCCTAAAATTTATACGAGCTTCAAAATGTTCTCAAGTTTGGCTCGTTTAGAAAGTGAATGAGCTCGAGTAGCTTGTCTTATATTACAGTCTTGATTATAATCCAATATAATGCGTAGTGGTTGATTTTGTCCATTATTCTCTCATCCCTCTCTAATTGGAGTCAACTATCCTCATTTTTTTTGTTTATTTTCAGACAATTAATTGAATTGAAAACTATCTACTATTACCATTCTTTACATTTCCATTATCTTTGGCTGCTTCTCACAATAATTGAAGTGGACTTCAGTTTTTTAACGTGTTTAGAAGAACAATATTTCATATTAAACTATAATTCTAAACAATCAAGCTTATTCTTGGTATTACAGTATTATACTTAACATGTATATTACTTGGAAATTACCTGAGTCCGTGTTATTCTTTTTTATCAAATTCTGATAAAAGTTTTCTTTTCACTTTGTGAAATTCAAGGGCTTGTTTTAGCAAAATTGTAAAAAATAAAAGAAACTCTAAATCAAAGATTGTACAAAAATAATTCAACCCTAATTATTCATTAATTTGTTTGAGTTGATATTGATAGTCATGTTTTGTAACAGGAAAACATTCCCATTGAGGAAGTGTTCGAGCAAAAATAATTCAAGCCATAATTATTAAGTAGCATTTGTTTTATCGCTATTTTATTTTTATAAATATTTTTATCGGGTTTTATTTTTACCCCACCCTTTAAAAATCCTGCGACCGCCACTGGATTCTGATACTATGTAGAGAGAAGGTAAACTTAAATTTTGGTTTATATTCATTAAACATGTGTATATATATAGGTAACACGGGTAACCCTTGGTTAACCTAAAGGCTTAAATAAGTAATAAGTTTATTTAACTAAAGTAAAGTAATATATATAGGTAAACGTTCAGGTACAGGCGTGCGGCCGAACGTACAGCCAACACATGTCCCGAAATTTTTTTTTTTTTACCGAAACGAATGATTTTTTTTTTCTTTTAAGAGAATGGAAATTTGTTTGAACTATCATGTTATAATTTATGCACTATTCTCCGAACTATTCCCATATAATCCATAAACTATTACTTTTTAATATATTACTAGTATGGACGCGCGTGCTACGCACGCACGCCGTGACTTAAAAAAGTAAAATTAATCGTTAAATGATCGAAAAGAAAAGGATTACATTAAAATGAATTTGGTGTTACATTGAAATAAACCGTAACATTTATCGTTAAATGATCGAAAAGAAAAGGTGTTACATTTTGATATTAGTTGTGTTGAGCTGAACGAAAGAGTGACCTTGTAAGGTGAATAAGTGTCTTGAGGACAAGTAAATAATTGATAAATATTTAAGTATGCAAGATACAAACTCTTACTATATGGGAGTATTAGGGCATATAACAACAAACTCTTACTAAGCAATTATGGAGACGAGCAGATAAAAACCATGCTGCAAACTCGTCGACTATATCATTATGTAGCAGATCTGAGGGATGACCAACATATCAAGCCACTAATTAATATCAAAATATCTTAAAATGAGAAAATCAACACAACATACTGAAATCTACGGAAACGACTCAGTGCAATTCATTTTTTGCTCATGTTGTCCACTCTCCCGCAGAAATATCGAAGTTCAACCAAAAACTAAAAAGGCTCAGAACCCACTTACCCAATAGTCTCCATTAATTAGCTCTATAATCCTAAAATTAAAACCATTTCAGACCCACAAATGAAAATTTTAATAATATTCCAAATTCTGAGAAGTCTACAACATGCCCTAAAAGAGAGAGAGAAAGGAGAAAGTGGGTAAGCCAAGAAAAAGCAAAAGATGGAAGAAAAGGGTCTAAGCAGCCATTATCAAGAACAGGCTGACATTAACCATTAGCAAGAAGAAGAAAAAAAGAGAAAAGAAAAAGATAGTTCTTAAATAGATCATCACTTCCAACAACTTCAGAAATTGACTGATTCTTTACCAAGACGCATTATACGTCCGCCACCACCTACATTTTCCTGTGATACAAAAATCATTAGGATAAGTCAACAAAATGTTTACTACATATTGATTTTTTACATAAAAGGGTCCGGCATCTTAACAACAGATTAAACAAAACGGTAGTATCAATCTGTTATTGAACTCCCTAGTCCTATTAGAGTAGCAAACTTCGGAAAGTTAGTATAGGCTTTGATTTAGGTTTCCAGGTTTGTTCCAAATGGGCCTTCAACGAGATTTCAAATAATATCCAGTTCCTGCAGATTAGCATTCAATGATTGACAATTTGCTGTCAAGAGGGATGATAAGAAGCTTAAACTATGCAGCATAGTCATACACTAAGTAATGTTTGGCAAATCCTATCGCTGAGAACCCTTCATGTAGTCAAGAGGTCAAACTATTTTCAAACCGTAGTTTAGTGTATTCTCAAGTCTGCACGACAAATAATGGTGTAGATGAGGTAACAAATCCAACAAGGCAGCAGTAACAAAGCCATATGAAGAAGTCAACTAAATCTATATTACTTACTAAAACTAAGGACGCTAGCGCCACGTGTCAATCAACGAGTAATGCCACATCAGATTTTTTGTAAAATATTTACTAAAATGCCATTCTATTTAATTTTGTGTTATTCATCTTATTAATTGAAACAAAAAGATTTTGTTAACTAACTAGCTAAATTAATAAATTTTAAAATACTTTAAAATATTTCGTAAATTCTAAGTAAATTTTTAAATAAAAATATATTTGATAACTAACTAATTCTAAATTAATAAATTTATAATTTTTTAATTTTTTAACCAAATGAATTGTACGGCATTCCAATTTTATTTATTTTGTAAATTTTGTTATTTTTTTAAATTTCACCTTTGATAGTAAGGAATTATTTTAATTTTACTTATATAGTTTCGTATTTTAATAAATTTAATATGGTGAATTCAGTTACATAAATTTACTCTATAATTTTCGCCTTCCAATTAATCAATATATTATACTAAAGTACACTACATATTGTTGACGTGGCGCTCCAGGCTTTTTTATTGAATTAAATTTTTTTACTAAATCACAAATTAAGCCAATAAATTTTTTTACTAAAATAAAAAATTTAAAAATAAATCTACATTAAAATTTAAAATTCCTCCCAAAAAAAATCAAATTAGTTTTATTTATATTTTTTTACGTTTGCTAATAAACAAACTTTAAATGAAATCATAACAGAAAGATGAACAAAACATGCTTCCAGTTTGTTTCGTAAAGAAAATTTTTCTTTTTAGTGTTTGCTAGATTTCATTTTAATTTTTTATGTCAATTTTTTTTATTTCAAATTTTACGTCAATTTTTTTTATTTCAAATTTTACGTCAATTTTTTTTGAATTCAATAAATATATACCGTCTTATAAATCAAATAAAAGTTTGTTAATTAATAAAATTTATGTCAAATTTTTTTGACTTCGGTAAATCTATATTACTTACTAAAGCTAAGAACACTACCGCCACATATCAATCAACGAGTAATGCCACATAGGATTTTTTTGTAAAATATTTACTAAAATGCCATTTTAATTAATCTTTAAAGTAATTCGTAAATTGTTATTATTATTAATTATTTTAATTATAAATTTATAAGGGATCCTAACCAACATAATTTATATTCAAAAAATTAAATTAATTAAAATTTTTTTTTATTAAAATCCCTAAATGTTAGGGGGAAATTGATTCAAATTTCTAACAAATACAATTTATAAAAAAATATTTTCCTATTTTTTAATAGAATTTCATACGTAAATTTTTTGAATTTTCAAAATTCAGATTGCAAATTACAAA
>BSUD01000007.1:22614908-22629496 GCA_033239045.1 Fagopyrum esculentum
ATATATATATATATATATATATATATATATATATATATATATATATATATATATATATTATTAAGAGACGCTCTAATGTTTGCTAGATCACACGCGCGCGTGAAGACTCGATGTTAGGTTGACAACCTATCATCTTAGTGATTCTCTCTGATGGATAACTCTCTTTAGGTGTCTCTGGTGATAACTCTCTCCAATTCCAATTTTCTAAATATGAGAGTACGATTTTTTGAATCGATCAAGACCATTCGTAATAGGGACTTTCGTGTATTATTAATAATAATGAAGGTCCTACACTTTCCACCCTTTTCCTCAACTTTGTCGGCGTTCTATCCCGCTTAACGACGATGTTTCTCTTGGTTTTCCCGCCGATGCTTTATACCTTCACAAAATTGGCAAGTATATGCTTTTCTCCCTCTCTTCCTCTACCTATCTAAATACTAATTTAATTTGAACGAATCAAAATCCTAAAGTTCTGCACTTCCGCTATCAAAATCTAGGTTTAGTCTAATTTTAATTGCATCTCATTCATTTGAATTAGGGTTTCATATTTCACAATTAAACCATTTCATATCCAGTTGTGTTCAACATCTCGATTTTCTATGATTACTTTACTTTAATTGATTTGTCAATTATGTTTAACAAACCACAGTTTGGTTTGCTATCATGATTACGGAATGTGCTTAAGTAGATTTCACGCTAACTATAGACACTATATAGAATATACAATAATAAAGGGGTATCGCTTTGTAATAACAGCAAACTTGTAACAAACTATGAGCTGTCGTGTATATATACTCGAACACTACTGAATGAATGGTTACGGGTTTTCATATCCATCCTTCACTCTTGACATGGTATCAGAGCTAAGACTCGATGATTTTACCTAATCTCATATTTTTCCTTAGTCAAACACATACAATTACATACTAATTCATTCTATAATTCGATTTCCTCTTCGATTCACTCGATTCACTCGATTTCCTTAATCAAGGAGGAGTAACTACTGGAGAGCTTGCTATGGATCCACATCCATCTCAAGGAGCTGCTATCAATGCTAATGACCCTCTGTACCTATTTATCTCTGATAACCCTTTTATGCATCTTGTTTCGGTCTTATTCAATGGATTGAACTTCATATCTTGGAGGAGAAGCATCCAGATGGCTCTTGGAGCAAAGCAGAAACTAGGTTTCATTGATGGCTCTTGCAAAAAGCCTACAACAACAGAAGAGGATCAACTTGCTCGTTGGATTAGGGCCGATTACATGATCAGGTGTTGGATTCTTCACTCTATGAAATCAGATCTTGGTGAGATGTTTATGTGAGAATGAATATGAATTCCCCTTAGAGTTTCCGACATCAGACGGCTCATATTAATAATAAGCAGAGTTTACATAATTACATAAGAGCACCCTAATATTTACATATTTACATAAACTATCATACCCCCGCAGTCAAGACTGGAGGAAGTTAAACAGTGAGACTGGATCTAAAGTCTAAAAATAATTGTCTGGGAAGACCCTTTGTAAAAATGTCTGCGTACTGAAAAGCTGAAGGTACGTGAAGAACTCTAACGTGACCACGGGCAACCTTGTCACGGACGAAGTGGATGTTGATCTCAATGTGATTGGTCCGTTGATGTTGAACTGGGTTGCTGGCAAGGTAAGTAGCAGAGATATTTTCAGTGTATACAATGGACGCCTTGTCAAGCGGACAATGTAACTCAAGTAGTAGGTTCCGCAACCAGGAACATTCTGACATAACATTGGCAACTCCTCTATATTCTGCCTCTGCACTAGATCTAGATACAACAGATTGCCTCTTGGCAGACCACGAGATTAGAGTGTCATTGAAGAAAACACAGTAACTTGAGGTAGAACGGCGTGTATCAGGGCAGCCTGCCCAATAAGCATCTGTATAGGCAATAAGATCAGACTTCGGAGAAGAGGAGATGGTGATACCTAAAGAAGACGTCCCAGAAATGTATCGGATAATGCGCTTGAGAGCTGCAAAATGGGCTTCCCTGGGGTCGTGCATAAGCAGGCACACTTGCTGTATTGCAAAACTGATGTCTGGCCGTATGAAGGTGAGGTACTGCAGTGCTCCAGCTAGACTACGGTAAAGTGTCGGATCACTAATAGCAAGGCTGGATGAAGCACTTAACTTGACAGATGTTTCAGCTGGGGTAGCAGAGGGTTTGTAGTTAGACATCTTTGCTCTTTCAACAATTTCGCGAGCATATTTATCTTAGGACAAGAATAAGCCAGAGGATGTCCGACCAACAGAAATGCCCAAGAAATAGTACAGGGGGCCTAAGTCTTTTAGGGCAAATTCCTTACTCAGAAGCTTGATCAGATGCTTGCGCAGGGCGTCAAAAGAAGTCGTAAGGACAATGTCATCGACATATAGAAGCAGGTAGGCAGTGTTAGAACCTTGATTATATATAAAAAGGGAGGAATCACTTTTACTACTAATAAACCCAATGCGATGTAGGAAGCTTGCAAAGCGTTGAAACCATGCCTAGGGAGCTTGCTTCAGGCCATAGAGGGACTTCTGCAAAAGACAAACATGATTGGATTTGGAGGGGTCGCGAAAACCAAGTGGTTAAAACATATACACCATTTCTTTTAGATGGTCGTGCAGAAAAGCATTCTGAGCATCCAGCTGATGAATGGGCCAAGAACGGGATACTGCAATGCTAAGAACCATACGGATGGTCGCTGGTTTAACAACAGGACTGAAAGTTTCATCACAATCTATTCCAACCTGCTGAGAGCAACCGTTAGTAACCAAGCGAGCCTTGAAGCGCTCCAGGGAACCGTCAGACCTGTACTTATGCTTAAAAATCCACATGCATCGCACAATATTAGCATCCGCAGGACGAGGTATCAAGACCCACGTCTTATTCCGCATAAGGGCTCGATATTCATCGAACATGGCAGCGGTCCAAAACGGGTCTTGAAGAGCTACATTGTGGGATTTTGGAATGGGGGATAATAGGGCGGTCGAAACGGATAAGTAAAAAATCGGTTTGGGTTTGACAATTCCGGATTGACTGCGGGTTTGGGGCCGGATCGGAGGTGGTGGGGTGGGGTCATTTATAGGAGAACCGGCTGTGCTGGGTACGTGATGTGGGAGATATGGGACATCAAGCTGGGCAGCTAGAGTGGGCCGGAGGTGATCTGGGTCGGAGCTGGTTAATCGGTCAGGGGATAAGGACTGCTGGAGTGGGCCGCTTAAAGGCGAGGGAGGGGTAGCGGGCCCAATCTCAGTGGGAGGGGGGTTGTTACAGTCGGTTGGGCCAGGAAAGGGTTGTGGGCCGACAATGGGCAGTGGGCCGGTGGGAGTTGCAAAATGGACAGGCCTGGTGTGTAATTGGAGATAGGGGGATGGCGCATCATCATCTACAAAGGGTAGTGTTGTTAATTCCGGGGAAGCTCGGGAATTTGTAGCGAAAGGAAAATTTGTTTCATCAAACGTAACGTGACGAGAAATGATTATTTTATTGTTCGCTAGGTTTAGATACTTGAATCCCCTATGGTGTTTAGGATATCCTAGAAAAATGCACGGAGTGGTGCGAGGTTGAAGTTTGTGGGAAATGGTTGCACTTTGGTTTGGATAATAAAGGCAACCAAAAATCCGGAGATGAGCGAGGGAAGGTGTAGTGAGGTATAACACTTGAGTGGCGGAGCCATTGTGAATGGACTTGGATGGAAGAACATTTAATAGGTAGCAAGAAACCTCCACGACATGGGGCCAAAAAGAGATGGGAATAGAGGCATGAAAGAATATCGAACGCATCATGTTGTTGATTGCGCGAATGATTCGTTCGGCCTTACCATTTTGGGGAGAGGTATGCGGACATGAGAAACGAAAAACCATGTCATGGTCAACGAAGAACTTGTGGAAGGTGTTGTTATTGAACTCGCCTCCCAAATCACATTGAAAACTTTTGATGGGCAAATGGAATTGTGTTTCGACAAATTTGTGAAATTGAACGAATAGGTCAAACATTTGAAACTTGAACTTGAGAGGATAAATCAAAGAAAATGGGAGAAATCATCAAGAAAAAGTAAATAGTATATAAACCACTATGAATAATGTCAAAGGGAGCATTAGAACAAGAAATGAAACGATCAAAAGCTAATCTATGATGTTTTCCTAGTTGACAAGCATGACAAAGAGAAGTCACAAGAGACTTATTGCTTTTAATAAAAGAAGATTGTCGAAGCAAATCTAAGACCGGAGCACTGGAATGACCGAGACGGGCATGCCAAATGTTCGGAGACTCGACGGAGAGAGCATGATGAGGACGAGAAGAGGGACGTGTGATTGGATGGAGTTCCCCGGAACTATTACACCTCAGACGAGTGATCCCCGTGTGAAGATCCTTCACAGAAAAGCCAAAAGGGTCAAATTCTATTGAGGCGTTATTATCAGATGTAAAACGTCTAACAAAAACTAAATTTTTGACAATTTGTGAAGCAATGAGGACATTGGATAGGTGTAAAGGTTTGGATGTGGTGGGGATAGTAGCATCTCCTATACCTGTAGAAGGAACATGCATACCATTTCCGACAATTATCGAATTTAATGAACCATTATGTGAAAAGACGAGAGAGAACCTGAATTATTCGTCATGTGTGATGTGGTGCCCGTGTCCATGTACCAAAAATTGTCCGTCGGATTTAACGTCATGGTAGCGAAGGAATGATCCAAGGAGGTGGGCTGAGGAGCTGCTGCGTAGTGAGCCTGCTGTTGAAATTGTGAAGTTGGGTCGGGCCCAAGAAGACTAGGGGCAGCCTGTTGTGGAATCGGACAAGGTGGGCGAGTTGGGCTTTCTGCAGGTTGGGCCGGCAACCAGCTATTTGGGCCTGGAGCAGAACTGGGCTGAGGGAGCATCACCCAGCCATACTGTGGGTGCCAAGCTGCGCAAAGACCGCCGGTGGTGCTGTTGCGAGGCTTCCCTTTCCGGCCGCGTCCACGTTTGGATTGCTGGGGGTCTGGTGCTCCAGAAGACGAGTCCGACCTAGACTGAGCCGACGACCTGGGGTGGTGGTTTGATGATGCATCAAGAGGCTGAGAGCGGGAATCTGCAATGAGGGCAGACTGCGTATTTCCGGCGGCTAACTGGGCTGTCATACGGGTTTCTTCCAATAGCAACTGAGATCGAGCCTTGGTGAAACTCGGAAGGGGATCTGTTTGCTGGATAAAACTTGCGGCGGCGTTATATTCAGCAGGAAACCCCGAAATCAATTGAAGAACAAGACGAGTTTCGGGAACCGGTAAACCAACGCCCTTGAGTTAATCTGCCAAGGACTTGAGTTGAAGACAGTGAACATTGATTGAAGAGAAGCCGGATAACTTACAGTTGGAGAACTCGTGCTCGAGGTAGACGGCACAAGTGTTTTTGTTATATTGAAAGATATCTTGGACTCGATTCCATGGTTGAAGAGCAGTATCATCAGAGTCAAGAATTTGTAGAAGGATCTCCCGTGACACCGTACTGTAAATCCACTAAAGGACGGCAGCGTCAACTTGAAGTTATAACAAATCGTCAATGTCCGTTGGTTTGGGTACCTTCGCATCGATGTGATCGAGAACATTGTGCGCCTTGGCCGTAACACGGAATAACGTGACCCACGAAGCATACGGAGTGTCATGGTCAAGGACAAGGGCAATGTTATTTTTGATGTTGGAGATTCTGAGGGCGGAGTGAAAAGACGGTTTCCATTCCGCAGCCATTAAGGAATGTCGGGAAGGGGAAAGACAGCGGCCGTGATGATGAACGTCCGTAGGTTAGAAGAAGGCGGAAGAGGGTTTGAGGAACGAGAAGTCTGATACCATGTGAGAATGAATATGAATTCCCCTTAGGGTTTTCGTCATCAGACGGATCATATTAATAATAAGCGGAGTTTACATAATTACATAAGGGCACCCTAATATTTACATACTTACATAAACTATCAGCTTACTTATGTTGAATCTGCTAAGGAACTCTGGAGTGATATAATTGGACGTTTTGAGGTATCGAATGCTCCTCTCGTTTATCATATTCATAAAGATCTTGCTTCTCTCAAACAAGATAATACCACAGTAGCTACATATTTTGGTAAGTTGAAGAAACTGTGGGATGAATTAGTCAGTGTTGATCCCATACCTACTTGCCTGTGCAAAGGAATCATAAACTGTAATTGTGAAATGTTGAAGAAAATTACAAATAGAGAGTCTAAGCTTCGAGTAATGCAGTTTCTCATGGGATTGAATGACCAATTTGAACATGTCTGTAGTAACATATTGTCTTTGAGGTGTTGCCTACTATGAATTGTGTATTTCACATGGTTATTCAAGTTGAAAATAGAAGGAAATTACATGTCATAATGTACCTATTCATGATGCCTTAGCTGTTTCCAGATCAGTTCCCTATAGACAAGCAGGTGGGAGTAGACGAGATTATAAGAAAGAAAAAATGGACAGAATGTGTACCTATTGCAGAAAGAAAGGTCACTTGAGAAAGGCATGTTCTAAATTGACTAGGATTCCTGATTGGTATAAGGAATTTAAAGATAAAGAAGATAAGCCTTATAATTCTAGTCAAGTGCTTATTCATGTGACAACAAGAAGCAGAAAACAGTGAGTAAATCCTCAGCTGAAAGTGAGTATAGAGCCATGTCTATGACCACTAGTGAGATCATTTGGTTAGATGGTTTACTTCTTGATCTTCGTATCTCAGTACCTCGTCCATTCTCTCTTCATTGTGACAACAAGGCAGCTCAACATCTTGTTGCTAACCCTGTATTTCATGAGCGTACAAAATATCTCCGGATTGATTGCCACTTTGTTCGTAATGAGGTGCAGAAGGGTCTCATTACTACTGTCCATGTCCCTTTGTACGTTCAACTAAACCTCACATTTCAGCCCAAAAAAAGGAGCAAAATTAGCTTCATTTTGGTCGCAGTTGTTCATGATTGACATTGTTGACTGTTAGCGAGCCTTGTACTATACCTATGTACATACTAAAGAAGAATAAATTCATCTTTAAGGTACATGTTCACTTTTAACCTATGCTTTATTGCTAATTAATCATACGATGGAGAACTACTTTGCAACTGTGATCTCATTTATACAATAACACCTATCTACTATATAATACTAAAGCGGTGAATATTGCCACATGCCAATCGGCACATTAAACTACGTTAAATTTTTATTCTGTGTCATCGTCACATTAAGTCACCTCACACTTTTTCACTTATCGTCGGGTTATATCACCTCATTATTATCTTTTCTATTTTCATTTTAAGATGGATTATGCATATTAATGAAGATATTTATATGTACTATGTACTAATTTGAGATATTGGAATATCATATATTTAGAAAGACTATATTATAAAAACAAAATTAAAAAGGTAATTTTGATAACTAGGCCTTTTTGAAAAACTAGAGTATTAACTAAACTTTTTAATATTTCAATTAAGTAAATATACCCCAACCTTTTGTATTTATTTTCAAACTCTACACACTCTTCTCTCAAGGGATACATTTACTAAACACAAAATTAGAAAAAGCCTAGTAAACCAAATTGTTTCAATTTAAAAAATACATTAGGCAATTTTTTTTTTGGGAGAATTTGATATACTAGGCCTTTTTGAGAATATGATTTAGTAAATGTACCCAAAATTTTTTACCACTTTCATTTAATGGTAGGTAAAAATAATTAACCCCTTTATTTTAATAAAAAAAGAATAATAGACATTAGTTAGTGTTAAGTTGTAATTATTAACCACTTTAGTAGGTAAAAAATTTATTTATTTATTTATTTTATTTATTTATTTATTTATTTTTATTTTCTTTTTTATTTTTTATTTCCTGGAAAAATTTCTATGAAATTTTTCATACCAGAATTTTACATACCAGAATTTACGTACCAGAATTTACATACCAGAATTTTATATACCAGAATTTTATATACCAGAATTACATACCAGAATTTTACATACTAGAATTTCCCATACCAGAATTTCATAATACCATAATTTTTCATAATACCACAATTTTTCATCATACCACAATTTTTCATCATACCACAATTTTTCATACTACCACAATTTTTCATCATACCATACCAGAAATTATAATACCAAAAATTATATACCGTATTTTTATAAAGCATACGGGTAAAAACAGTGAACGCTCCTCCAATCTCCACTAGCAACACTCAGACCAGAGAAAGAGATCAATGATTTGAGATTTGTCTTAGCAGCACTTAACGCTCCATTTCTCATCCCTCTGCATGTGGAAAGCGGAATCCATATTCCTTGTCCTCCCTCACAAGAGCTTGAGCTTCCCGCATCGAATTCGCGGCGAACAAAACACTTGGGCCAAACCTGTTGCATGTGGAAAGCTCAATCCGTATTCATTACTCATCCCTATGCCGTTTAACCCACAACCATCTCCTACAAAACCTGTCAGTCCAGAAAATTCCATCTATGCACAGCAAGTAACGGTCAATAATGATCGCCGGTTTACTAATCACCCTTTACTCAAAACCCTAGAAAAATGCACCAATCTACATCAAATCAAGAAAATCCACGCACTAATGCTTCGCCTTGGACTGTTTTTCTATTATACCAGAAATCAAGAAATTATAATAACAGAGATTAGATTTAGGGCATAGACTTACGAGATCCTTCAACCAAATCTGGTTTCTAATTTCGATTCAAATCAAAACTTGAAGTATTTGGTTTGGAATGGGTTGTGAGTTCACAACGAAAGACCCCAGACCCCGGACCCGAGAGAGCCCCTGACCAGCTGCGCCGGAAGAGGAAGGGCTACGCCGGCCATGGTCGTGCTCGCTGGCTGCTTCAGACGAGAATATTCGATCGAATGAGATATATCAGAGGAGTAAGATGAGGAGAGATCCAGAAACAGGGAGAGTAAACGGCGAAAGAAAAAGTAGGTAAGAAGAGAATATTAGGGTTTGACGGTAAAAACTTAAATAGGGGTACACTTACTAATATAAAAATAAAAAAAGCCTATTTATTAGATAAGAAACTCAAAATAGCCTAAGTTAGCTAATTAACCTTTTTTTTTTCTTACAAAAGATGAAAATTATGAAGAATCATATCATATGGATGTCATCTTTATACCATATTTACCACTTATAGTATTTATTAAAAATATTTAAACTATTTTTAATATATTTTGTTATAAACACTTATTAGTATAGTTGTACATAAGGATGTACAATTATATTACTCATTTCACTTTATTAGCTTAAATTTTGTGTGTATTTATAATTAAGATTTTTTTTTTTATCTTACTATTGCAATAGATTGGATCATCTAACATATTAATATAAATCAAATCCGTGTATGACACGAAAACTAGGCTAGTTAGTTTTAAAATAACCAAAAGTTTAGGATAGTTTTTTATTTTCAACGCTTTCAAAGTAACATTTGTATTTGAACAAAGCAATTTTGGCATGAAGGAATACAATTTATGCACATGGAAAGTCTGATTATGTTGAGTGAGATAGGCAAAAAAGTGATGGATGTTGTGTTTATATTTTGCCCTCAATTGCCTCTATTTTTTCTCAGCTTTCTTTCCTGGGCTTCTCACTCGTGAGGAATTCAGATTATGTAGTGAACTAGATTCATTTTCCTCTAGCCTTTGCATTTATCCTGTCTGTCACACATTGAGTTTTGTTGGTAAATTGTTGTTGTCAACGCCGCGGCACCATTGCGTTGGGTCTGTCTTGGCCACCGGCATAATACGCTGCTGGTTCATGTTGGAGATAATAATTTCCCACGCGAAAAATGGGAACGCTCGTTGGGCTACTCCTTGGGTTTATGTGCTGGGCTTGAGCCTAATGCGCATATATACTTGATGCACACGATCCCTGCTCTACCGATCCGTCTATATCTGAATTTGACAGTTCACTCCTTGGCAATCATCCTTGATGCTCAACTCAAATACTCAGTTGAGGTTATGAAAAGGTCATGACTTCTCAAACAAACTATTTCATGCTTTATATTCCCTTTGACATTGATGAAATGTAGAAACCTAGACAATTTGAGTTTTCACCTAATCTTTTGACGTGTTCACACACTCATGTGCCAAGCAACCAAGCAAAGAAAACGTTTGCTTTCACAGACTTTCTTCTGTATTTACTTTTACATACATATGTTAGAACACTTAAATTTCGAAAATGAACTGATGTTCTACATCTACCATTGTTTGCAAGCGCTAAGGCAACTACTCTACATTTATCTTATACTAGCATAATATATGTACTTTACACGGATTATGTTAAAACTAATTTGTATAAAGTATATATATTAGATAATTTTGTATTTATGTAATTAAATAGGGGCTAATTTGGTTAGTAGGCTTTTTTGAGGTTTTTATTTAGTAACTAGGCTTTTTAAATTTTCAATTAAGTAAATATACCCCTACCTCGTTTTTACCGTCAACCCTACGTTTATCTCTTCTCTCTCAGATTTAGATCTGAAGCTCTTCTACGCACAAACAAACCTCTCTCTCAGATCTAGATGTGAAGCTCTTCTGCGCACAAACAGAGAGATCGAGTAGGGCGTTCGGAGCCGGCAATGGACGGGACAAGCTCCCTCCTCTTTGCGATTTCATCTTCCTTATGTAGTCGAAAACCAGGATGCCGACGAGCCATGAACGGGACAAGCTCTCTATTAGATCTAGATTTGAAGCTCCACCTTCATTGTGTAGTTGAAAGCTGTTTGCGGTGTTCAATCTTTTTTCGTGTCTGTCTCTTCCTTTCGTTCACAATATTATTCAATACTGACAACCGGATGACACAAGGCAACTACAACTTCTCTGTGTTTTTTTTAGATCTTGGTATTAGCTTGGAGATGAAATTGGCTT
This sequence comes from Fagopyrum esculentum, assembly GCA_033239045.1. Taxonomy (NCBI): domain Eukaryota; kingdom Viridiplantae; phylum Streptophyta; class Magnoliopsida; order Caryophyllales; family Polygonaceae; genus Fagopyrum; species Fagopyrum esculentum. Next base: position 22,625,809 of record BSUD01000007.1, read on the forward strand.
TGTCTGTCTAATTTTAGTTGATGACGAGGTTTTGCAAGCTGTATTTTGCCTCAATTTTGAGGGATTTGGTCTGATTGTACCTGTTTGCTTGATCTCTTCCTTAGAATCTATTGTGCTTATTATCTTATTTCAGAGAGGATGAAGAGTATGGACTGGGCTTTTCCATCTCTTTGGATATCAAATTTGTTAAGAATATTGTGTGAATATATACTTTCAATTTATGTGGGTTTGGAATGCATGCACGTGAAGAAAGATGAGTTTAAAGAGCATATATGCAGAATGCCAATTATGAAGTCCTTTGTTTACATCTGCTTGCTTGAAGATCTGTAAGTAGAAATTGTATATAGACACTAACAAAAGAACTAGTAAGTAGTCTTTTCCTTCTTCATGTAATTGACAATTAGTAGCTTGTTTTTATTTGGATTAGTTGGTGATGGAGCTCAAATTAGCATTAAAAATTCATACTAGAAACGTATGAATTTTTCATTCCAGATGAGTTTTCTGGCATGAATTTAATTATTCTGGTATGAATTTTCCATACCAGAAAATTCTGTACAAAATTTATACCAAAAAAAAAAGACATAATTTGATATACTAGGCCTTTTTGAGTTTTTGTTTAAGAAAGTGTACCCCAAATTTTTTACCACTTTCATTTAATGGTAGGTAAAACTAATTAACCCCTATTTTAATAAAAAAAGAAACTAAGTAACCCCTATTTTAATAAAAAAGGAAAATGCATTACAATTGCAAATCAATCTAAAATTTTGTTACGTACAACTTCTTTTTTTGACTTTTATTTTTTCTTTTGTTTTGCCTTTTTTTTAATTTTATTTTCTGGTATGAATTTTATAACAGAATTACATACCAGAAGTTCATACTCATACCAGAATTTTTTCATACCAGAATTTGTTCATACCAGAATTTGTTATACTAAAATTTTGTCATACCAGAATTTTTTTCGTACAAAAATTTTGTTCATACCAGAATTTATTCATACAAGAAATTTCATACCAGAAATTTGATACCAGAAATTATCATACAAAAAGTTCATACCAGAAATTTCATACCATAATTTTTTCATACCAGAATTTTTTTCATACTAGAATTTTTTTTATACCAAAATTTTTCATACCAGAATTTCTCATACCAAAAACTTCATACCAGAAATTATGATACGAAAAGTTCATACCAGAATTTTGTTATACAAGAATTTTGTCATACCAGAATTTTTTACACCAGATTTTCATACCATAATTTTTCATACCATAATTTAAATACTAGAAATTTCATACCATAAATTTCATACCATAAATTTCATACTAGAAGTTTCGTACCATAAAATTACATACCATAAAATTACATTTTATCATACCAGAATTTTTTATACTAGATTTTCATACCATAAAATTACATACCATAAAACTACATACCATAAAGTTACATACCATAAAATTACATTTTGTCATACCAGAATTTTGTTACACCAGATTTTCATACCATAAAATTACATACCATAAAACTACATACCATAAAACTACATACCATAAAGTTACATTCCATAAAATTACATTTTTTCATACCATAATTTTTTTACACCAGAATTTCATACGAGAAAACTTAAACCGACAAGGGGAACAAGAAACAGCCACTGCCAAAGGTATTCCCTATTCCCTATGTCTGGCCAGGAAGCTCGGGTGCCTTCTGATTGCATGGCTGCAAAGGTAGTTGGATTCCACCACCGAATGGTAAAGAATACCAAACCTGGAAAAAAAAGCATCAGTATTACTGCTCAATATTTTGAAGTTACTAATGTTCCAATCCCAAATCAATGTTGTATCATATCATACAAGACCATTAAAAGAAAATAATATTTAGCATTTCAAGGATATGACAGGATTTGCTTCTTTAATTTTGCAGGAAACAAACAAGGATATCGTGAATCGAACAAAGCTTTATCTATCCAAAGGGTGAAGGGGCAGCACCTGTTTATGCAAGGCTTGTATGATGATCATCAAAGGATAGGAAACAGAAATATAGAACCAGGGATACAGAGAGAAAGGTCCAACTGCGAAACCTCAACAATATGTTCCAAATTCCCATTACATCTCAAGAACCATGAGGAGAGGTTACATGGCAAGTACTACTAACTGTGTATCGTGTGCATAACATATTTTTAACACTTTTTGGATCTCATAAAAAGAAAGAAACAAAGAAACTTGCCCAAATTTGTTTTTCCAATAGTAATTTGTTGTTGGCAGAAAGAGGAAAAAGCTATCAATTAGATACATAATGGCATCCACGAGACTCGAATGAGATTCACACTCCATCATACTTACCTGGCAATAGATGTATTAGGACACTGGTAATTTTGTCAATTGAGTTGAACACAAGGCTACATCGCCAAACAATAATAGCCCAGGCTAATGGCCCCTGCATTGACAATTTGGAGTATTACAAGTCATTATAGTGATTGAGCACATGTTGAAGAATCTACACAAAACCTCCTCAATTAAGAAGGAAGCCATTGAGAAATGATGAAATCGTAGGGAGATATGCATCGGCGGGAGATATGCATCGGCGACCATGAGCAGGGGGCAGTGGTCGGGAGATATGCATCGGCGACCATGAGCAGGGGGCGGGAGATATGCATCGGCGGGAGATACCAGAAAACTTAGATGGACATTTCATCAAACAAATGAAGAGTCAAGAGAGACATGACGAATACCTTGGGCACCGATGAGCAAGGGGCAGTGGTCGGAGGGAGATATGCATCGGCGACCATGAGAAAATTAGGAGATCCGTCGGAAGTGTGGGTGCCAAGTACGAGCTTGTGAAGGGAAAGACCTGAATCTGCATCCAAGCAGGGTTGAGAAGGAAGCCATTGAATGGTGAGAGAAGGCCACACGAGAGAGTGAGAAGGAAGCCATTGGATGGAGATTGCTCCATTTCGCAGGTTCAATGGAAGAGGGAAGTTGCGGCTACCAGAGAGTAAAGAGGAAAGGAGTATTAGGGTTTGGGAGTTGAACGGTTAAAAAAAAAAAGGGTTAATTGGGTAAGTAGGCACTTTTTGTGTATTTAGTATTAAGTAGGCCCTTTTTATATTTTGTAGACAAACTAGGCCCCTCTTATTTATTAATAAAGATTAATTGAAAGGGTTAATTGGTAATTTTACATGAGTCCAAGCCCAATCAATTTAATTAGGCCCAAGTTCAGTTCAAGCCCACACGAGTTAAGCCCAAGTTCAGTTCAGGCCCACACGAGTTAAGCCCAAGTTCAGTTCAGGCCCACACGAGTTACATACATAAGCCACAACAGTTACGTACACAAGCCCACATGAGTTATGTACACAAGCTGCTCAATCCAAAACACAAATGTTGTAGCTAGTGAGTATTGAACTCTGGGCAACAGGCCCTCCCTCCCACCCTTATACCAGCTGGACTAACTGAACTTCCAGTATTCTCTTGTAGATACACGATATTAATACACAATTTCTATTACATAAATTCAATTACACAAGTCCGTCATTTTTCAATTACACAAGTCCGTCATTTCTCAATTACACAAGTCCGTCATTTACACAAAGTCCGTCATTTACACAAAGTCCGTCATTTACACAAAATCCGTCATTTACACCGTCCGTCTTGTAAATACACAATATTGTGTGTCCTTGTGTATTGTCTAGCCGATA